>OY992509.1:22182764-22782764 GCA_963921215.1 Scoparia ambigualis
AATAATAATATTATTTTACTATTTTGAAAAAGTATTGTCAAATCTGTGTGGTGGCGGCTTATTATTCTAAGAATACAACCAACCCTTCTCTTCCCTTTAGTGTCGTAAAAGGCGACTAACGGACTAAAGACTGCATATATTCAACAGCATATAGCGGCGATGGGCTCACCGCCTATCAGGCTGAGCATATGTGCAGTTAATGTGTTTTATATATTTTAGCGTTTTATTAACGCTTAAATATACTTAAGTGCACCGGAAGGTGTGTGGTTCAATTCCCGCCTGAGGTTGTCGTCTTTTTTCAGTGTTTAAAAATTTTACATAATTATGTGCAGTTATTATTTGGTGAAACGTGGACAGTGGCAGTGGACTGTATTTGCAGTCTTCATTATGCCTAGTCTCTGACTAACCCTTTGGGGATAATAGTCGTGACCGTATTATGTTTAAATAAGTAACTAAATAAATAATTAACCTCTCAGTCTTGGCAACGAAATGTCAAAAACTTTTGACAGCAGGTGCGATTAGGCTGGAATTTAAATTTGCGGAAATGGAAAAAATAATAAAAAAAAAATTTAGCGCAGTTCATGTTAAATTTTGCATTCACGATGCAGAAATTGTACCACAAAATCGAAATAATCATCCTTGTTCATACTAAAGTAGTCTCTAAGTGTATCAAAACACGGTACAAATTCAAGTGGAGAGCGCGGCCAGCGCGTATATGGCCATAATAATATGGCCGCTTGGGGTCTGACGGAATTGCGAGTTTTTTAGGTGCGCTTGGGGCTTGAAGGTTAAATAGGTATCATCATCATCATCATCAGCCTATTAACGTCCCACTGCTGGGAACAGGCCTCCCACGTGGATAATAGCACGTGGGGATATTGGGCCAAAATAACCCACCACGCTGGCCCAATGCGGGTTGGTGGATTTTAACGACTGTCATCTTACGACAACAAACGGAGCACGGAGGAAATTTATAAGTATAAATAGGTTTGTCATCATTTTATTGACATTTTAGCAGACAACAAAATATAAAATTCGTTCTAGAACATCTTATATAATTCGCGACCTATTTTTTATCGCAAATTGTATGTTTAATGTTACAATCGGATACTTTTAAAGGCAATTTGTTAGATGAGCCTCGTTCAAGAGCGGCATCCAATCAATCAATCTTATCGTACGCATTTTCGACAGGTGAGGTTATTTATGTTTATAGTAAGTAGGCTGTCGTCGCGTAGGTTATTTATTTTATTTAGGGACATTTTAGACATGAAAATGTAACACTTTAGAATAGCGTTTTTACATTATTTATAACTAATATAGTTATTTTTACTAAAGTATAGTGAATCTAGAAAACTAAATAAGAACAGTGTTTTATTTCAAAGTGTAGTGTAACGTTTGCGTAAACTCTAGGAATCAATTAGGTACCTACGTCCTGTGTCAAAACTAGTCCGATAAAAATTTTAGATTAAATTTTAATTGTACATGCTTTAATTTTACGACAAGCTAGTAACGAATATGTTAACACATAAACATAACATTTTTTTATACTCATTAGATATTCAGAAAATGTTGTTAATTTTTTTTAAATATCTTGCCTAGTTAAGTAGGTCTGTATTCTTTATTAATATTTGGTGATCTACTTTTTAAAAGATTTTATATTTGTTGCAAAAAAAATTATGTCTTAGTAGGTACCTATATAAGTCACTCTCCCACTGGTGGGCCTTTGCCCACCAGTGGGAGAGTGACTTATACAGAGTATTCATCACTGAAAACAAGTCTCATTACAAGTGATGGGTATTAATCACTAATCACCATTTTTTACCATATACGAATAAGTACGTTAAAAACCCGAAACACCCTTTGCCCGACCTGTAGACCTAGCATGCGCAACACGAGATATGTCGCGGACGAGAGACGACATATCATTTGGACAGCGTTATGTAAGTACAGATTAAGCGACACTAGATAGAATTTAAAAAAATGAGCTTTAAAGATTTTTTAATTAAAATTCTCGCTGTGGGCTCATTATTTATGTTACGTGTATGATATTTTTACTATAAAGTAATGTGTATATGTAGTCTTATTTAATTAAGAATATATTACAGTGCAGAATGTACTTTAAAAGATACAGTAATTTTTCCGCTTAATTCGTCAATGTATTTTAGTTAAGTATATTCAGATTAATTAAATTTGTCAATAACATACTATACGACATTATTGTCGTTTGATTCTATAATACGATTTGTTTCGCGTGAAATAAAACGCAATATAAAATAAAATCCAAATATTTTAATGCAAAGTTCTCAAGTTAAACTAAAATTACACTATTTCTCTAAGATGATCTCGTAATGGATTGCTGATTACGAAATACACATAATTTACAAATACCAAAAAAGGCGATCGCTCAGATCCGTCCAACTACAGGCCAATAACCTCTTTGCTCTCCAAAGTAATGGAGTCCATTTTCCCCGTGTGGTGCCGGGTCAGAATTGCACCACCCCCTCCCCTGTATCTTAGCGGGTGTCATAAGAGGCGACTAAAGGGATTTTGCTGGTGGGAGAGCTTTGCTCGTCCGGCGCTACCACCATGCGGACTCGTAAAACCCGCCAAGTGTTCGGTGCTCGACACAGGACGCGTTCCGGGTTCAGAGCCGTAATACCGGAGCTTGGGGAGGTGCGGTGGCGGCAGGGTCAAGGTCCGGTGGGAGTCTTTGTGGACGCATTGTTCGGTTGACTTGGGTCGATTCGCCGGCCAGGGAGACCTGTAGAAACGGTGGTGCCGCTGGCCGCCCGCGGCATAGTACAAGAGCCCAACTAGGGCTAACCACCCTAGGAGGCTGCTCCACCAGGTCGCGCATAATCCCGAAGTGGCTCGTCGTTGCGGTTGGTGACCGGATTGGTGGGACCCGGCGACTACTTTCGGGGGGGTACGGGGGCCCTTCCGTCCGGCGGGTCGATTAACGTCTTACCGAACAACTACATGCACCAGTTCATGTTAGTCTCCCACACTTTGTCTTTTCCCCCTTGCCGCCACAGCATCTCCTTTTACTCACGCCCCCATCCAACCACCATGTCAGTGTCTAAAAACAATGCAGGTCAGACAGCGGCATCCCACTTCCCCACCACCAAGTCGCTTTTTGAGGTGGAGTTCACTAACATCCGTGGACTCCATTCAAACCTCAACGCCGTCCACCAACACCTTGAGACAGCCCGGCCTGCATTGCTCTTTCTAACGGAGACACAAATCCGCCGTCCTACCGACATTGCATATCTGCACTACCCCGGCTACGTGCTTGAGGAATGTTTCCTCGTGAAAGCCGGAGTATGCCTTTTCGTCAGGACGGACGTTTGCTGTCGACGTTTGCGCTGCTTGGAGAACCCCTCCTTCTCCATCCTATGGGTACACGTGGATCTTGGTTCCGAGAGCCATGTCTACGCTTGCCTGTACCGTTCCCACTCCGGAGACCACGAGACAACTCGGTTATTCGAGTACCTGAGCCAAGCAGTTGACGACGTACAGAAGCGGTTTCCGTCTGCCGATGTGGTACTTTTGGGAGATTTTAATGCCCACCATGAGACCTGGTTGGGCTCTTCCAAAACAGATCACGCAGGCCGAACTCCCCACGCATTCGCTCTCACGCATGATCTGACTCAACTGGTTCTCCAGCCCACCAGAATTCCAGATATATCAGGTCAAGCGCCTTCCCTGCTAGACTTACTGGTGAAGAGTCGACCAGCCGGGTACAGAGTGTCGATAAGTGCTCCGTTGGGCACTTCTGACCATTGCCTGGTTGGTGCCACCGTACTGCGCCGTAAAAGCTCTCCCTCAGTGGAGTCTAAACGGCGTTTATGGCACTACTCGTCGGCAGATTGGGACTATGCGCAACTATTTTGCGTCCATCCCGTGGGGCCAGCGCTGCTTTGTGGGAGAGTGCCTCTGCTGTCGCTGGCGAAATCATGTTGGGGATGGAATATTACATTCCCTACACTGATGTCGTCAGCGGAAGTATGGCGCGCCCTTGGTTCATTCGCGAATGCGCCAAAGCTGTTGAACTTAAACAGGTGGCGTATCGCGCTTGGACCAAGGTAGTAGTAGTAGCAAGGTAGTCTTCAAGAAAGCTACCAAAGTCTGCAAGAGAGCTCTCTCGAGAGCGAATGCCCAGCGCGTTGCTCGCGTTGGCCAAGAGCTGTTGTCGTACCCAACGGGTAGACAAAGTTATTGGCGACTGGCCAAAGCGGTGCAAGCCAACTTTTGCGCGCCTTCTCTGCCCCCACTGCGGTACCCTGATGGCTCGTTGGCCCATCGGCCGCTAGACAAGGCTAACCTCTTAGCGAAGCTCTTTGCGGCGAATTCGCGTGTCGATGACTGCGGCGCGGAACCACCTACCATCCCTTACTGTGGTTCCTCAATGCCTGACGTCCAAATCAGACAACGTGACGTCCGTGCCGTGCTGCAGTCACTTGATGTGCGGAAGGCTAGCGGTCCTGACGGTATACCGGCAGTCGTCCTTAAAAAATGTGCTCCCGAGTTGTCTCCAGTACTGACACGCCTATACCACCTCTCGTACTCTACTGGAATTGTGCCGGAGGCTTGGAGAAAGGCGAACGTCCAGCCGGTCCCCAATAAAGAGGATAGGTCTGACCCAGCCAACTATCGACCTATTGCTGCCACCTCTGTCCTTTGCAAGGTTTTTGAGCGAATCATAAACAGACAACTCATTCGCTACCTAGAAGATCACTCCCTGATTCATGATCGACAATACGGGTTCAGACCGAAACGATCAACGGGTGATCTCCTGGCGTTCATAACACACCTGTGGGGTGAAGCAATAGACAAGCACGGAGAAGCACTGGCTGTTAGCCTGGACATCTCCAAGGCTTTCGATCGAGTTTGGCATCGTTCGCTTCTCTCCAAGCTTTCGTCATACGGCTTGCCACCTCGCCTATGCGATTGGGTCGCCGGGTTCCTGCATGAGCGCAGCATTCGCGTACTCTGCGAAAGCAGTGCCTCACAGTTTCTGCAGGTGAACGCCGGAGTGCCGCAGGGTTCTATAATATCGCCCACGCTGTTCTGCATATCAATGATATGTTATCCTTGGCTAACATTCACTGCTATGCAGACGACAGTACAGTACATCGGCGTTATTTGGGTCACCCAGCGGCAAAGCAGGCCGATGTAGTGGAGTCGAGACGGAAGATTGTCATTGAGCTGGACGAGGAGTTAGACCACATTTATAAATGGGTTCTGATAACCTGGTCCAGTTCAATGCCAAAAAAAGACAGGTCTGCGCTGTCACTGCTAAAAAGTCCGCATTTCTCCCCCAACCCTCCTTCAAGAGCAACCTATTACCCATCCAGACTGGTCTCAGTCTCTTAGGTATGGACATACACAGCGACCTCAACCTGAAGAGCTATATTGAGAGCATTATAACAACAGCCTCACGTAAACTCGAAATCCTGAACAAGGTGAAGCGGTTCTTCACGCCGGAGCAACGTTGTCTTTTGTATAAGAATCAGGTGCGCTCCTGCGTGGAGTATTGCTCTCATCTTTGGGACGGATCCGCCAAGTACTTGCTCGAAGCTCTTGACAGGTTGCAAAGACGTTCTGTCCGTATTATCGGTAACGATGACGTTACGACCAGTCTGGAGCAGTTACAGCTACGTAGGGACATTGATTCCCTTAGTGCTTTTTACCGCCTTTACCACGGTGAATGCTCTGAGGAGCTCTTTGACCTCATCCCTCCCTCTCCTTTCCTTTCCAGATCGACGCGTGCAGGTCTTAAGTTAAGTTGAAGCCACCCTCAGACCGTGCTGACCATCAAGACACGTACCAAAAAGTTAGGACAATCGTTCTTTTGCCGAACTGCCCGTATGTGGAATGCGCTTCCCGCACACGTGTTTCCTTCCTCTTTCTCTCCCGGGTTATTTAATCGGGGCGTGAAAAAGCATTTATGCAGGCCGCCATAGTGAGAGCGTTCAGCATAGCGTGGTAGCGCTGTGATGAACGCTTTCACTTCTTGGGCTTCACTGGCTGCTTTTCATCAAGCAGAGTGAAGACATTATGGCGTGCCACAATAAAAAAAAAAAAAAAATTACAAACCGCCAGTTAATAAGGTACCTAGAAGAGAATCAGCTACTAAGTGATCGCAAGTATGGTTTTCGTCGCAGTCGTTCGGCTAGTGATCTTTTAGTGTACCGTACTCACCGATGGACGGAGGCAGTCGGGAGTAAAGGGGAGGCACTGGCAGTTAGCTTGGACGTCGCGTAAGCCTTTGACATGGTATGACACAGGGCTCTTCTCTCTAAACTTCCATCATACGGGCTTCCTGAGAAATTGTGTTCGTGGGTTGCCAGCTTTCTTTCTAGGCGTAGCATCAGAGTCGTAGTCGACGGTTCGTGCTCTGACATGAAGCCCGTAAATACTGGAGTCCCGCAGGGGTGTGTGTTATCCCCTACTCTGTTTCTTCTGAATATCAATGACATGTTGCATAACAACAGCATTAATTGCTATGGGGACGACAGTACGGGGGATACGCTCTACACCGGATGTGCTAATATTTATCTGGAAAGCGTCATCAAGAGCCGTAATAAACTTGTGGCTGACACCGAGAACATGTTAAGTCATGTCTTGAATTGGGGCCGACGTAACCTAGCCCTAGTCCTTGTGAAACCACCTCTCGACGGCGGTATTACCGGACCGTTACGACTGTAAGGATCTTCAAAAAACGAGCCTATTCCTTCTTTAAAGGACGGCAATGCGTCTGCGATTTTTTGGTTTTGCGGGTGTCCATGGGCGGCGGTGATTACTCTTCCTCAGGTGACCCAGCTGCTCGTTTGCCTCCTACTTTTATAAAAAAAATGTTTGCGCAAAGCGGACCTGACTTCTTGAGTTCCCCTGCCTGCTGTACCTTCCACCCACACATAACAAAACCCTTTACTAGTTTTGCCGGAATGAACACCGCAATTGTACAGCCACAGTTGGCGTTTGTAAAAAACGATAGTGGTGGGAATTCTTGGTAACGGTAAGGTTTTTTCCATATCAAAAGTAAGGGCTTCAAGATGGTCACAAGTCTTAGCAACAAGTCTCGGCATTGGGCATTGCGTAAGACGAGCTACTGGCGCCCGCTCCCAAAAACCCGAACCAAAAGCCGGCGCTTAATTCTGAATCCAACGAATGATCGCGTAGGAAGTGTAATATGCATTTACAAATTAACTGCCATTTTAGGTGGTTATTTTATTTATTAAAAACCCAATATCAAATATTGCGTTTTTAATAAATAAATGAAACGGATTATCTACAACTTTTGTGGATATACTTCGTTTATGCACTTTAAAATCCTTTTTGTGTATTTTGTAACAGTAACTTAGGCGCATAATTCTTTATTACATAACGAATGTGACATTTTGACATGTCGCTTGATTCAACCCTTATTACAAGGCACTAGGAATGGTTTTTGAACACAAAGATAGCTGCCCAAGTAACAAAAGCTTCTATAACCAAGGCATTTTATCACCAAAGAGTGATATAGTAGGCCTATAATGGTAATCATTGTGACTGCTTGTACCATAAAGGTTTTTAACAGAGCGTTTTGCTTCTATAAACTTAATGAGCATTTACGTTCTATAATTTTGCTCCAAGAACACTTTCAGAACTATACAAAAGAATCATTAAAGGGTTGCACTGTAATAGATATGGTAAAAGTGATTATGGTACTATTTAGTACATAATAGATGCAGTGGCGAAGCGTGAAATATTGAGAGAGGTAAGTCGTAACAAGAAAAAAATGCTTACCTACTCCGAGCACGGGCACGCAGTCTTGAGTCCTTAACGAAAATCTTTGATTGGCATCCTGGCTTCAGTCTTGTATAGGCAGATGTATCTTCAGTCCCCTTTTACTATACGTGTAAGCACTGAGATATTGAAACAGTGTCTTGCAAGCATAATAGAAGTGGCTTTGATAAAAGCCGTTTGTGGTGAAATGATGATTAGATGTAAATTAAACAAAACTTAATAGACTAAGTACTAATAATACTACTTATACTCTAAAGCTATTCGTCTGTTCTTTCTTACAAAGTGCGCTAAGACATTATCATAAAAGCCGGGAAGAATCTAAAGCTATTAATGCCGACATCTTACAATTCTACTTATTTCTTTGCAAATCTACTTATTCTAAATACGTAATTTCAACTTATTACAATATCTACTTACCGCAAATACCTAATTACAACGTACGTCTTCGTAACTACTTTCATCACTACACACAACACAAATAAACAAAGTCTAACTACAATACTAATCATTCTAATAGGTGAAACTAACTAATAAATTCAAATACTAATAAAACACAGTCATGCATTCAATGATGAATTGCAATTACGTCAAATTATCTGTCAACAGAACACAAACCGAAAACGATATTCCTCCATCCCGCTCACGCGCAGGCAAATTGTATAACTTTCTCTATCAAGTAACTCGGATAAAGACGGCTTACCGGCTGCTAATACGCGGGTGGGTTTATTGACCTTTATGTGACGTCATGACGTAAACTTTGTACAGAAGTTTAACTGCCAAAAAGCCGATCGCGCCTGCGGCTTATTTTATAGCAATATGTTGTTGAAAAGCAAATTTTGTTGATTTAATGTCTATAGTGTAGGTGTTTTGTAATGTTTCTTTTATATATTTACTTTTATAATTACTGATTGTGCCATTTCTCAATTCAAGTAGAGAGTGGTTGTGTTCTAAACTTCTGAAGGGAAGCCGGTGGGAATCGAGTTGTATGGAACCTTCGTCACTAATAGATGACCTTATTGACAGTTTTGTGTATCCATGTTGCAATAATAATGCGTGAAAATAACTTTTACAGTACTAGTATTGTAGGAGTGTCGAAAACACTATTACAGGAACAATGTGCACTATAAAAGTACCTTGCACAACCATTACGTAATGTTATAATAATATCTTCTTCCAAGCTCCCTCAACATCGCTATGGAGCTAGTTCTGTAAAAATCATGATAACTCTTCTACAGTTCTTAACAGTACCATAGCGACTCCTGGTGTAGCTGCTAAATAACTTCAATTCTAAAAAGCTCTATAGGTGAGTTTGTTTGTTCTCCTACGATACTAAATCGTGACGAAAAAGTACTAAAAGAGCAGTCATAAATAATTAATCAAATATGGCTGCTGTTTTCTGCCATGATAGCACATTAGCAGCACGGCTGGTGCCAATGTGTACTATAGCAGCCATAGACGGGAAAAATATTTATTTGATTAATTTAAATTTATTTAAAACAAGAAAATTACAAAGGCGCATTGTCAAATTTGAAATCGGCATTAATGATTTTATCAATACTATTAATTTCGGAAGTGCAAGTTACGACGGAGCTACGTAGTGTACTTTTTCTTTTTATTACATCGGCGAATGAAATATAGCATAGATATTTGTTTATGTTATTTGTAGATTTTTGTTGGAGAACACACGACACGACCACAACACGAATAAAATGATTGAATAAGTGTGATAAAAAAGATCACCGGAATTGTTTATAGTGCAAAAAAGCAATTTAAACATGTTTTGGTTACTTTTATAGTGCAAATGACATAAATGCTATTTCAGTACCAAAAAGCGTTTCTCGACAATTTTAGGTTTCAACTACAGAGCTGATTAATTACCGTGAGAGCCTTTATGTAATGTTTATAGAATAAATCAGTGATATTTATAAGTAATAAGTATGTATTTAAGTATTTTAAGTATGTTTATCCGTTGTCTAGTAACCATTTAACAAGTTCTTCCAAGCTTCTCTTGGGCTAGATAATTGGTGTGATTGTAGGAAAGATTTATTATTATTATTATTATTATAGTGCTAATCATGTACACTAATTAGCACGCTCCAAAACGGTTTTAGGACTTTTATAGTAACAAGTTTTGTTGCTTGTGTGAATACATAGTTTATCATACCTGGAATAAATCTGCATTCAAAACTATTTTTTTTCAATTTTGTCGTTTCGTTCTTACATAACGCCATTTTAAGTTTGTAAACAAAAATACCACAGTTTATGCAAAAACTACTATTTAAGTCTATTTTTTACATATTATGTAGAGTTCTAAGCGCATCCATGTGTATTTAGTGTCGATAGACATTAGAGATAAATTAATAAAACACGAGAAAACGGGTCGAGAAGAGTTCTCGTGTTGAGCATGCTAGGCCGGCTGGATATTGAACCCTGCATACAGACCACGCCACCTTACGCCACCTTAATTCATCAATTAGCCCATAATCCTGGGCTCAGGTCTTCTCACATGAACAATAGAGACTGGGCCATTACCCAAAACAATAGACGCGATCTTATGGGGGAACAAACAGCTTAAGACGTGTTTTCCGAAGAATGTTGAAAATAGCGAGCAATTTTGGCGAGAATTTGCCGTAAATGGTCTTTACAGCGGAATTGGTTTTTTAGGGTGGCGAGAAACTTATGGTTACTTTAGTTTTTTATCGTAGGTTGGCATCAGTAATCGAAAACAAAACCCTTCTAGATTCCAAGTGTTCTAGTTCTTATAATTTGGCTCTTTATCTATTTTAAGGTTTTACTACCCGACGTGCAGGATGACTAAGTTGGTCACCCTAGTTACTCGACTAAGGGTGGATTCGACTAAACTGGAATTAGGTCTTATACCTAGATTAAACGCCGAACTTATATAGGTTAATCTCGGAGTAAGTCTTATTCCAGTTTGGTCGAATCCACCCTAAGCGAAAGACACCTTGTCTGTTACGACGACTCGTTCGCAAATTTCCTTGTCTGTCCAACTACTCCTAGATTTTATTTTTTGCCCCATGTTTTAAAAGATTTATTTGGTCTACTTAAATATACGCATATGTCTCAACCTTTTACAGGTAAGACAAGGATGACACATATAATGCTACATGTGATGTGTGTTCCAAACGAACTAGGCGCGTAGCCGGAAAAAAATTACTTACGATAATTCTAAAAGTTTTCGTTTTTGCTGAGTGGATAGAGTATGTGGATTGTGAGCTACTTTTAAAAAGTTAGAAGTTTTATGACTGTGCTTTAGGTATGGTTAAGGTATTTCATAATATTTCGTGTAACGTAATGTATATAATATTAAAGTTTGATATATTGAGTGTTTCATAATAAGAACTATCTTATCTTTGTGTTGTAAAAAGTTTAGAAACATAATATGTGTGGAACTATGAAAATCACAAAATCACTCTTTTTGTCTTTGAATAAAATTTTAAAATTTATGAAATAATATTTAAGACTTTTAGTGGTTAGTGGTATACATGTTGAACAAAGTTTAGAAAGTTAAGTGGTGTGCTTCTCTGATAATTTCATTTTTCTTTCGTAACACACGCAATAATAAATTAAAATTGACAGAATCGCTCATACATGTCCTTTGTAAAACTATTTTATACCACACAAAAAATTAGAAACATACATACAGTGCATTTTGTTTAAATTACGAATAAAATATTTCGCTAACGTACGTTTCTTTATGCGGACGCGGGCGGCTGCGGGCGCGGCGCGGCGGTGGCGGCGGGCAGGCGCGGGGGTGAGGGCATACCTACCTTCACTCTATATGACTGATAATCCACTCGTCACGTCAGAAGAGTGGATACATGGCGAACATAATACAAGAAGACGTAATGCATAAAAGTAAACTAAGTACCTTAACCTACTTACTTTATATCTTAGCTGACATTAATAAAAACATTATTAAATGACAAGTTTTGAGTAGTTAGTACTTACAGATCGCGCAATTCTTCTTTCAGATAAGATTATTCTACAATCATTCGAATTGGATGAATGGGGTGAAAACGTAAACACGCAATAATAAATTAAAATTTACAGAATCGCTCATCATGGCCTTTGTAATGCTATTTTATACCACACAAAAAATAGAAACTTACATACAGTGCATTTTGTTTTAATCACGAATAAAATATTTCACTAAATACGCGATTGGGCATGCAGGACGTGGGCAGGTGGATTTGGGAATCAACTCGTCACACCAAAATTGTCACACCGCCAAAAGCAGTATTATTTGTTTCAACCCGTCACAAGTTGATTTATTTCTATTAGGACATTGTAATTTTTGTAGCTATTGCTGCTACTTACTACTTACTGCTCTTTAATGATTTCTTGCAGTAAGCCGAAGATATTATCTTATTTGCCCCTGCCCCTTATCTGTGCATAATACCATAGAATACTTACATAAAGTACAAGTACAGAAGATTCACTCCGCAAAGTCATTTAAATAAACAGCGACTCTTGCTAAGACACAATAAAATGCAATTCAGGTCGTACACCGCTCCCTTATCTACAGTTAAATTCACCTAGAAGTTGCCTCTCTTTCTATCGCGTACTCTTATCTCTTCTAATGACTTTTGAGTTGTCTTCTTTTAAATAATAATTAATCTGAATACTTACTTAATTTATTACAAGTTATGGTGTTTATAATGTGTACTTAAATGTGAACAAATTACCATTTCATATAATCCTAGGCTAGGTTTGTCAGTACAGTCAACGCCACATCAGACTACCTAAACGGTAATATAATATATATTACTGTGCTACCTATACATGTTTATTTTGAGCACCACCAGTGACACTCCGTGTACGTGAGAGCTCGAGCGCTGGTGACCTTGAGCAGAACGTATAAACACTAGGGTTTAATACCGAAATGGAATTTAGACTTGTGCCATAGAAGACGTATGTATATGTTACATAGTGTGTTATGTAACGTAAAGTAGTATTAGCAGTTACTCCATTAAGTAAGTAACTACAAGGGTTTGCAGTCCTGGTACTGTGAAGAAAACAGGATTCCCGGTACTGCGCTAACTATGGTACCGGGATAACCGGGAATTTCCGGTGCTTTTTGGTACTGAATTTTTAACCCAGATGTAACTAACGTTTGATTAATGGATCAATGAGCAAATCAAAATATTACACAATATTTTTATAATAAAAAAATTGTTTTGCTAATTGCTATACTAGCTGTAGCATCACTTTGTCGAATAGAATTGGTTAGAGGTCATCCGAGTTGAATGTTTTAAATTTAAAAGAGTCTATATACAATGGATTTTTATAATGAGTGTTTTAAGGTGAGTAAATAATATAAATTCGTCCAAACCGAGACCGTTCAAACGGCGACAGACCCTTCTCCAACGGATGCCCTCGAACGAGATTGTGGTATTGGGAGACTGCCATGTCCACCACGTCGAATGGCTTGGTTCACTCAAAACTGACCACGCGGGTAGAGCCGTTCATGACTTCGCTTTGGCCTACAGTCTGTCCCAATTGGTAACAGAGCCTACGTGGATACCAGATGTGGAGGGTCATGCACCTTTCTTATTGGACCTTCTGCTGACCTCTCACCCAGACGGCTATCAAGTTTCTATTGATGCACCACTAGGCTCATCAGACCACTGTCTGATACGAAGCACTGTGCCTTTCACAGAAATTTCAAAAACATCGAGTCTGGCATTATAGGTCAGCGGACTGGGATGCGATGGAGTTTCTTTGCGTCCTACTACGAGTTTGCTTCTCACTGGATGTTCTTGATGTCGCCGCCGACTTTGTCGTTGATGTGATACTGCAGGGAATGAAACTTTTCAATCCAAACTCTGTGGTTCCCATTGGCGGCAGGTCTCAACCATGGTTTGGTCGTTGCTGCCAAATGGTGTCTCGCCAAAAGTGACAACATTACATGGCCTGGGCTAATGCGGTGTCATCAAAGGATCCAAACACCAGTGCGCTCAGAAAGAGGTACAACTTTGCGGCCAGGTCCTTTAAGAAGGACATTGCCAAGGCGAAGTCATCATTCATAAGTGGAATTGGCGAGAGGCTAGTGCGTCTTCCTTCGGGTACGCGTGCGTTCCGGTCTCTCGCCAAAGCTATCTTAGGGAATTTTTGTCAGCCGTCCCTACCACCATTGCACAAGACCGATAACTGCCTGACCCATACTGCAAAGGAGAAAGCCGATCTCTTGGGCACTCTTTTCGCATCAAACTCGACCTTGGACGATGGGAAAAACTCTCCACCAACCATACCGCATTGCGCTTGTTCAATGCCAAACGTCCGGTTCCTACAAAGGTCAGTTCGTAAGGTTCTTTTTTTCCTTGATATCCATAAGTCGAGTGGGCCTGGTGCAGTTCCTCCCATGAGTTGGCGCTGGTTCTAACGCGCGTTTTCCGGCTCTCTTCCACTACTGGCGTTGTCCCGAGCTCTTGGAAGACAGTCCTTGTCAACCCGATTCTCAAAAAAAATCGATCGCTCAGATCCGTCCAACTACAGGCCAATAGCCATCACCTCTTTGCTCTCCAAAGTAATGGAGTCCATTACAAACCGCCAGCTCTTAAGGTACCTAAAATAAAACTAACTACTAAGCGATCGCTAGTATGGTTTTCGTCGCGGTCGTTCGGCTGGTGATCTTTTAGTGTACCTTACTCACCGATGAGCGGAGGCTGTCGAGAGTAAAGGGGAGGCACTGGCAGTTAGTTTGGACGTAGCGAAAGCCTTTGACAGGGTATAGCACAGGGCTCTTCTCTCTAAACTTTCATCATACTGGCTTCCTGAGTAATTGTGTTCGTGGGTGGCCAGCTTTCTTTCTGGGCGTAGCATCAGAGTCGTAGTCGATGGTTCGTGCTCTGACATGAACCCCCTTAAATGCTGGAGTCTGGAGTCCCACAGGGGTGTGTGTTAGCCCGTACTCTGTTTCTTCTGCATATCAATGACATGTTGCATAACAACAGCATTCATTGCTACGCGAACGTCAGTAAGGGAGTAACGCTCTACACCGGACGAGCTAATATTTCTCAAGAAAGCGTCATCGAGAGCCGGAATAAACTTGTGACTGACACCAAGAACATGTTAAGTCAAGTCTTGAATTGGGGCCGACATAACTTAGTCTACTGTAACCCCTCCAAAACACAAGTTTGCGCATTTACCGCAAAAAAACATCCCTTCGTCGTACCTCTGAACTTTTGAGGGAGCTCTCCCTTGATACCAATCCGACTATTGGAATCCTTGTCGTCGATGTTTCGAGTGACGTTCAGTTTCGAGGTCATTTGGAAGGTAAAGCTAAATAAGCAAACATAAAAGAATATATTTAAATGGAATTATCGAATCATTGGAGTGCGATGACGATGAAACCGTACGGTGTAGGGTACGGGTACATTAGTTACAAGTTTTTCCCCAGAAAAAGTACCGGTGACGTCACGGTTGAGAACTGTGGAGACAAAAATTTGGTAACGCTACGAAATTTGTATGGTTTGCAACTAAGAGCATAGGCCGAGGTTACCGGTAACGACTACCGCAAACGCGGAGCCTAATATTGGCGTAATTTGAAGTTATAACAAAAGTACCGAATTTCCCGGGAAACAAATTCTCAGTACCGGTACTGCGTAAAAAGTCAATTTCCCGGGAAATACCAGGAATTCCCGGGAGCAAGCCCTAGTAACTACCAACCTAGTTAGGTACTTGTAGATTGTAATAATATAGGTAGGTACTTAATAATTGTAGGTGACTAGTAGAATTGATATTATAATACTTAATTAAGTAAATAGGTACCTACGTACTTACGTAGACATACAGACGCGGGGGGACTGTGTTTTATAATTAGTAGGTACCTAGGTAGTGATGAATGATTTAGTGATAATAAGAGTACCTACTTACCTTACTATAATTTAGGAAATACTTTTGCATACTTACCTGAAGCTCTTAATTGATGAATTGTCAAAAAAACACGTAAGGGTTGTGGAAAAAAATTTAATCGTATTATGTGGCCCTAGCTAGATACGCAATTCTATAGCCTATTGTACATCTTAAAAATTACTTTCCTATTATTGTGATTTGTGAACATGACAGGATGATAGATTGATTAACCAAAATGAAAAATAAACAGATAAGTACTTAATCATTTGCAGTTTTTATTTTTAATTCAGAATATGTTATATACTCATCCGTTTACGTTACGTACGTTTTCATTCCATTCATCCAATTCGGATAATTGTAGAATA
The DNA here is from genome assembly GCA_963921215.1 of Scoparia ambigualis. Lineage (NCBI taxonomy): Eukaryota > Metazoa > Arthropoda > Insecta > Lepidoptera > Crambidae > Scoparia > Scoparia ambigualis. The sequence continues at coordinate 22,198,799 of OY992509.1, forward strand.
ATCTTATCTGAAAGAAGAATTGCGCGATCTGTAGGTACTTAACTACTCAAAACTTGTCATTTAATAATGTTTTGTTGTCAGCTAAGATGTAAAGTAAGTAGGTTAAGGTACTTAGTTTACTTTTCTGCATTACGTCTTCATGTATTATGTTCGCCATGTATCCACTCTTCTGACGTGACGAGTGGATTATCAGTCATATAGAGTGAAGGTAAGGTATGCCCTCACCCCCGCGCCTGCCCGCCGCCACCGCCGCGCCGCGCCCGCAGCCGCCCGCGTCCGCATAAAGAAACGTACGTTAGCGGATTATTTTATTCGTGATTTAAACAAAATGCACTGTATGTATGTTTCTAATTTTTTGTGTGGTATATAATAGTATTACAAAGGACATGTATGAGCGATTCTGTCAATTTTAATTTATTATTGCGTGTGTTACGAAAGAAAAATGAAATTATCAAAGAAGCACACCACTTAACTTTCTAAACTTTGTTCAACATGTATACCACTAACCACTGAAAGTCTTAAATATTATTTCATAAATTTTAAAATTTTATTTAAAGACAAAAAGAGTGATTTTGTGATTTTCATAGTTCCACATATATTATGTTTCTAAACTTTTTACAACACAAAGATAAGATAGTTCTTATTATAAAACACTCAACATTTCAAACTTTAATATTATATACATTACGTTACACGAAATATTATGAAATACCTAAACCATACCTAAAGCACAGTCATAAAACTTCTAACTTTTTAAAAGTAGCTCACAATCCACATACTCTATCCACTCAGCAAAAACGAAAAGTTTTAGAATTATCAAAACTTCTTTATGGAATTTAATGTCCCACGACCGGACTAAACGACCGAAAGCACGCGTAGTTTTATTTTATCGCTCGTACATGCAAGATGCCTGAACTCGCTAGCCGCTGCTCCATCGAGCATCTAATTACGAAAACTAATAAAGTGTGACAAAGATAAAAAACACATGTGTGCGAAAAAGACGGCGCGGCTGGCGGCGGCGGCAGCGGCGGCGGCGCCAACGTTAAACATCCTGGCTAGACCATTAGAGGTTTTAAACATTTCGGTATTCAATAAAAACTTTTTTTTTAGTATTGACTGACTTTTTATTTTTAAATTTGTGTTAACAATTATCTATCCTTCTCAAGGCTCAGCTGAATATGATGATTATAAGCGTTGCATGGGACGTCTAGCTGCAGCAACAGCTGCTGCTGAGCTGGTCAACTTTTTACGACACCCTAATGGATTTATCTTTATCAATTATCATCATTTTTTTTGTCTTAATTATAATTTTTGATTCATTTTTTTCTTTTAATTTGCCTAGGGAATTATTTACTTACTACTGACTTTCTTTATAAATATTGGCTATTATCTAACTAGATCGCTGTTTTTCTCATTATCATAAAAAGTGTTATTCAAATTGGTTTCACGTTGTAAATTATAATTAACTTGAAGTTCTATGAGATTCCAAAATGTTTAAAGGCTTTTAAGGACGGGTATTTTTAACAATTTAACGGACACAGCACGATTAAATTTTTGTTTATATTTCGACCTTACGTTCAAGGCATATAATGTTCAAAATAAGCTGACCAAACTCTGAATAAAGCAGACTTGGATTATCTAAAGCAGTGGTGGACACGAGAGCTAGTTATAACTGTTAAACAAGCGATGGCGCAGCGGCCAAGGCGATCAGTTTGCGTTCTATATGCGATTCTCTAAGCGACACATAGACGCTTCGCGAATGGCTGTGATCTGCTGTCTCTTTCCAATTCTATGAATATGAAAGAGACAGAGTCAATTCTCAGCGCTGCAGCAGCTGCTGCTACCAAAGCTTTAACTTAGAGAATCGCACTGCTGGCCAGTCAAGCAACTTTCTTGAGCTCCTCCATATCTCGGAAGGCATTCAAAGAAGTTGGTCTCGGTTATTTTCATGAGATGACACTCAGTAAAACCCACCAACTCGTATTGGGCCATCGTGGAGGATAACGGCCTGATTTACCCTATGTGCTGGGTATTATTTAAGTGGGAATGCTTGAGCCTTGGGACCTTTGTTATTTGCTGATGATGATGATGATGAAGATGGTAATGGACGAAAGAACAGTGTTTACTGCCGGCCGCCGGTAGAAGATATTATTAGAATATATTTGTGTAAGCTTAATTTTGTATAATTACTAAATTATGGTTCATGTATCAAAATTTAGAAACGAAATGTGTACCTACATGTATGTATATAATTTATATACGTACCATACCTATCTACAAAAATTTGTTATAACTAAATAAAAAGATTAGTTAAATTGCTAACGCGAGCGAAGCCACGGGCAGAAGCTAGTTTGTAACAATTTGGGATACCTATCTACATTCATAGCGCAAACTCAAATGTCAGTTGTACAATCCGTTCATTGATATGCCGTAAATCGATAAGCACGTTATGTGAGTTACTTAGTATAATAGGGTAACCATGGGTAAGTTAAAATTCTGAAAACGGATATATTATATTGGTCATATTGGTTCTAAACCCTAACAAAAAGGTTTACTAAAACATCTTCTTCTTCTTATTCTTCTTGCTCTTGTTCCATTTTATTTGGGATCTGTGCAAAATGTAATTTCTATAACCTCTATCAGCAGTCACTCATTATTAATAATTATATTACTTCCAATCTTTAAATAAATTTTGTTAAAAAACAAAAGGTCTTCAAAAAATATTGATTATTTAATTCAAAGTCGTTAGACGTTAGATCCAAAGTTGTTTTACAAAAAAAAGAAAAAATGTAACAAAATTTAAATTTTAACAATATTTTTAAGTCGTTTATAGTCACTTTTCACCACAGATGTTAACAATGTTGCCCGTTTTAGCGATATCAGCTAAGAGTTAAATAAAGCGTTGTATTGCAGAAAACCAAAAGGATGGACAATATAAAAACAGCTGTTCCATACATTTATGTCGAATAGGCACTGCATTTTTGTATGGAAAAACTGTTTTTTTTTAGCTATTTCACGTTACTCCCTTACAAATAGTTGTTCATTGCACGATTACAAAATTATATTCCTATTACCAAACACGCTGTATTTCTTTGAAAAATTCGTTAGGCATGAAAAGATTTTAGAGATTTTTGTGTATTAATCCATACGTTTAAGTGACGCATGGTTACCCCACCTAATGTCGACTTAGGACGGAGTTGAGTGTCCGTTTTATGCGAGTCGTTTTTGCAGTCATATAAGAAACAAGTATATATGTACAAAACCGGTTATGCGGGACTCACTTCTGCTTTATGCTTTCCGCAAGTACAACAACGATAAGCCGAACCTTTTTTTTTAAGATGGATAATAGTAAATCTTAATATGTTTAGGTTTGAAGATAAGCTTATAATCACTGCTGTTACTAAACTCGTCGTTCCTGGATCACCTTACGTATTATGCAATACATATCAGAGATGATGATACATGAAAATTAAATAAGAAGGAAAAAAAAGAAAGAAATCAAAAAAAAAGTTTTTTGCATTCTGAGTCTAGAATCAGCATGAAATCACCTTACGCGATATCTTATTGACGATTTTTACTCTATTTTAGATTTTTTAACAGGAGATTACAATCTGTCAACGACAGTAATCCCTACATTTTAACGGTTTTGGATCTGGTAAGTTTTATACAGTTACATGATTGTATCGAGGTTTTGATAATTTCTTATGAGATTTAAATATGATTCTTATGGGCCTGAGTTCATGAGAACTGCTGACTGCCGAACAACCAGATACAATAAAAAATCTATTGTTAGTCATCTCTAGTCTTCTTGATAGACAAGGGGTTAAGAAACCATACAAACAACGTCAAATATTTAAATGTCGTTTTCAGCTGCAACCTAATTTATATACGATAGCCTTAAATTACAATAAATACTTTCCCGTATTGTCTCGAGTGGGCGGACAACCTTTTATAGTAACTTGATCATTGTTGCTACCTACTTACTGTACGCTTGCGCAATCAACTTGGATGTCAAGTTCAAGCAGTGTCAATGCTTTATCGTATTGTTTGTTTTAAACATTATAGTATTGTGAGCTAACGTGTAGACGAAGTTTAATTTCTTATAACAATCTATTGTAGAGACATTATTAGTTAATAGTGAATATTATGCACCTTTTATCATAAATATACAAAGAAGAAGAACTTTATTAGCTTTGGTTAGTGATGGACTTGTTTGAAGTACGTATAGCTACGAATATCTCATCTAAGTTTGACACCATATCAACAATGTACATGAGTAGCTTTTTGTGTTCCGCCAGACAGAGATAAGATAGCTAGTTTCTCAGATAGAGGTTTCCGGACGAAGTTCGCTTCCACCTTTTCGAAATAAAGTATTAGACGAAAAGGTTAGATGAAGACGTCACCCGTAGGTATAACAAAACTACCTTATGGTACATGTATCATATACATTTTCCTTAAAAAGGTTTGGAGTTTATATAATAAATTTGATATTGCAGACACACCATCCAAGGCAAACCGATCACCAATCAAATTTGAAATTCAATAATTCGTGCCCGTAAACGTTTGAGACAATGTTGACTTCATTTGAATATAGTTTACTCGGCATAATGCAAAAGAACTCGGTCAAGAAGTCTATAGGTCCGCGTGACTGTTATAGAACGAAGCTTAATCCGACTTGTCTCTACAACGGCAAAGCGCTGCACGCGCGCAGCAAACGTGTCACTTGCGTTGCGGCTTGCTGCATCTGAAACAACGTAACAAGTTCGAAGTTGGACTTGAATCTGTTAGTCCCAATGGTACGTATATTGTACGAAGCCAAGGCAAACCGCCTAGTGGTTTTCGGCGCAGGCTCGCGTTAAAACAGATGACAATTCGCCATACAGTCGCACGCGCAGGCTCGGACGAAACGCGCCGATATATACTTAAGTGCGATAAATAAGCGCCAGTACACGTCAAGTGCGAGGTGAACACACGTGTGTGTATTAAATAATAATATTATGTAGTTTATTGTGCCGGTTATAGAAACAATTTGTGCGAACCGTTTGATCGCTTTGTGACTTTCGGAATAATTACAGGTAATGTTTGTTCGTGTTCTGTGTGCTTTCATTATTTCAGCAATTGGAATTATTATTGATTATTTATGTGACCGGTGTGTTCATGTGAATATCTGTCGGTTATAATGATATCGCCGCGCGGTTTAGATATCACGTTATTTGCCGCGGACAAGTGTTTGTGTGTTTCTTGTGTGCGTGTATTTATTTATAATTAAGTAGTATAAACTGAGCTTACGTGATCACTATAATTAAAATGCAACATTGAAGCTTTCTTTTACATTTTAATTAATCCTGACGTTTCGAACCAAGTAAAAACAATAATATAATATAAATTAAAAATAAGTAGATATGTAAAAAAACATTAAAATGAAGTATCTAAATGGAAAGGCTACTTTAATAATTAATATTAGTTCAAAGGCAAGTTCACGACCGAGTTATACGAGTATAACTTTATCTTTACAGATGTTTTTTGTTTAATTAACATTTAAAGAGTAATTAACCTTATAGCTATATAGACGTAAGGCTAAATTTTTCAAACAAAATTTGTGTAGGTATACTTTCATTATAAAGAAGAAAGAAAAAATAAAAAAATTAGTAATTTCCACATTACAATTATAACATTTTATTGTATGGTGTATAGGGGCGTGTAATAAATATATAGATTCGTGTGTATATAATAATAATAAACCTCATGATTGCCATTTGTGAATTGATTTGATAACCGTTGACCTGGATATAATTAAGTCGAACGCTCCTGAATACAATTAATTACAGAAACAAATACCTAAGGTGTATTGTTCCACACTACTATTAGATCATAGTACTTTCAAACAATAGAGAACAGCAGCTGTATAGTTTTAGTGTAATATTGTTCGATGGTTCTTTTGAAGTCCAGATGAAGTTATCAAAAAATTGCATATATAATTATTTACGTAAAGGCTTAGATTAAAACAAAAAGGGAAGATACGGCATGCTCCTACTTGTAGTCATTCAAAATATAGTCCTACTCAACTACTTAAGCAAACACTCACACACGCACACCTATAAAGTGTAAATCAAGCGAGCGAGACAAAGCGGTAAGTTTCAACGTCAGCGCGAGGGAGTCAGCGAGTAGCGCGTTGACGTCTCGGTCGCTTCGCAACAGACGAGTACGTACGACGAGTCGACGACCGATTCCGACGCCACTGCGGAGTAGCGTCTTTCTCTTTTTCACACAGTAGAATATCTGCAATAGGGCGATGTAGCCTGTTCGCTCGGCAAATTGTGACTGAAGTGAAATTGTGCCTTTAGGCCTAATTTTGGCGGCTCACTCACGAGACTCTAATGCCGTATCTTCCCTTTTTGTTTTAATCTAAGCGTAAAGGCTACTTAACTTAATGAATTCATAGTTTGGTTTGCATAGTAACGCTTGTCGATATGAATATTTTAGTTACCTATCTTAACAGTACATAATAAGTAACCGTGTCGCATAGCGGTGAAAGAATACTACCACCCCCTCTCTTCCCTTGGGTGTCGTAAAAGGCGACTAAGGGACTAAAGGCTGCACATACATCCAACAGCATAGAGAGGCGATGAGCTCACCACCTGTCACCACCTGTGAAATGTGGACTATGGTAGAGGGCTGCTTTTGCTGTTCTCATTGCCTAGTCTCTGACTAACCCTTCGGGGATAACAGTTGTGATTAATAAGTAAGTGTTACTCCTCGCCTTAGTGGCCGAGTCGTCAAGCGCTCGACTCGATATCCCAGGTTCAATTCCCAGGTCGAACAAATTGTTTTTTCGATTTTTTCGATGCATTGCCCGGGTTGGTGATCAGTTGATCACCACCCCGCATTTAGCAAGCGTGGTGCCTAAGCCAATACCCATCAACTGTAGTGATGACTTGATTTCAATGATGCCTTTGCCCTGCAGTGGGACAGTAGACAGGCTGTAGGTAGGTACTTTACTTTTCATTTTTCTCTTAAATAATGGCTTCGTGCGATCTGCACATTTAGCCAGTGTCAAGTAAGATATAACAGTAAAATTATTTTCTTTACATTAAGTGAATGATAATGAGTGATAATAAACGTTTAAGGTAAATGAAATTTTCCCTAAACCCCTCGAACGTTTAATGGTTAATGATTTTCCCCCAAACCCCTCGAGACTCAATAAAGCTGTGGGACTATACTGAGGTCTCTCTCACACGGACTTCTTGAGAGAATTTGAAAAGTAATGTTACACTGTTTTGTTTGTAAACCACCATTATTTCACATTAGTATTCAACAAAACACAAATTTAAGAAAATAAAACAAAACTGCAGACATGACGCTTCACTTTCCCGCCAAGAAGTGCCTACTTTACTTTAAGTAATTTATAGTTCGTGGCACCTTTTTTAAAATGCGAATGGCAGAATGCGAGAAATTTAAATTGTTGTTAAATCCCTATAGTTCGTCTAGCACAAGAGTATTTATTAGTTGTCTCAAAGAAATGGCAAACAAAAATCATTTAACACATTATTAATATCCCGTAATGTTACATATTTAAGTAATTGTTAATATTATGTTGCCGTATCGCGATCGCGATCAGAAGGCCTTTTTATTTATAGCTAGCGACTCACCCGTGACTTCAACACCCCGTACGGTGTGTCTACCCGTAACAAATATTCAAAAATGTTCTTTCCTACAAGTTTTGTCCTGACAATGAAATTACAAACACAACAAATAAAAAATTGGCCGAATAAGTGCAGCCGTTTTGAGGCGATACGCGAACATACATTCGTAGCAATTGATTTTTATTTACATAGAATATGCGGACAAAAAATATTTTACTGTCATAAAATTGTTGTAGTCGCTTCTCTTATAAAGAAATATATTTTACCTTCGCAAAATAACATTTTTACTATACTTTTACCTTCACGTATGCACATGAACCAACGTAAACATTTACGGGGATGTTTAATAATCAAGCATTCTAACGATTCAATTCGAGCGTTCCATAAAAGTATTAAGTAAGTACCGGCACTGGACTGAGGAATATACGAGTATCTACATGTACATAGCTGGGATATACTTAGCTATACAAAGCTGAGATGGCAGGACGTTGAGTCACGCTTCTCCACAATTTAACTCAAGCGTGAGGCGCCTAGGAACTTGCGGCTTAATCGGAAGGCGCCTCGTATAAGCAAAGGCACTGTGCTATGTGTGCCATTACTTAGCTACGTGCTTACTATTCATAATGTGATGTATACACCCTCATTTTATATTCGTTTTAATGAAATTAAGGGTGAGTTCCACCCATGAAACTCAACAACTTTCCCCAAGAAACCTATGTGCAAAAATAGGGATCCCATTTTTTCGACTAATTTTTTTGTCCTATTTTAATTTGGCATAACGTGTTTTGTCATAATAATATTATGACATAATTGTTTTTTGGCATACTGTTTCAGTAAGCATTTAGGCTAATGTTTTTTGCCATAATTTTGATTTGCATTAAGTTTTAAGGCCTATTGTTTATTCGTCTAATAGTTATTAGGCATAAAGATAGTCTGTTAGATTGGACAAGACAGAAGGTGGGGTTATAGTTTCCAAATGTGCTATAATTTGGATTGGTTTTTTATCAGGATTTGACTTTGCATCATTTTTTATTTTATTAATAGATAGCTATTTGAATATAAAAAACCAAAAGTAAGTATTAGGTATATCAAATATAACTTGGGTACCATAGTATAAAAATAGTTTGGGGGTGCGGCGGGCCAACCTAAGCCTATATTATTATTATGCCTATCAAAATTATGCTTAAATATCATTATGCATAAGCAAATTTTGGCTTTAAAATAGTATGCTTAAAGTAGTTATGCTTAAAAAAATGTGCCTTAAAGGTTTCGCCAAATTAATATTGTGCGTATCTTTAATTAGGATAAGTAAAAGAATGCTATGTTATTAACATAAAATTTTATGCAAAAAATAGGGAACCGCAAAAATGACAAAAAAATTTGACTTTCCATACAAAACTGTTCAATCAGCTGACGACAATAGAATGGGAAAGCAATATATTTTATTTTTGCACATAGGTTTCTTGGGGAAAGTTGTTTAGTTTCATGGGTGGAATTAAATCCATTAATCTCATTAAAACGAAAAAAATGAGGGTGTATAACCCTGCAATTGGACCATCCTATTAAGTGTAAAAAACACCTTTTGTATGAGAGCAATTTTGAAAGTGCGAAAAAAAACAAGTGTTTCGTTTAAAACAGCAAACACAAGTCGATCTAAATGTATGGAACAGCTGTTTCTTTTCCGCAATTTCAGAGTTGCTCCCATACAAATAGTAGGGACTTCTTTGCACTTAATAGGATGGTTCAGTTACGGGATTATATTCCTACATACATACATATAATCACGACTATTATCCCTGAAGGGTTAGTCTAGAGACTAGGCAATGAGGACCGCAAAAAGCAGTCCTGTACCATAGTCCACATTTCACCAAATAACGACTGCACTGTGTGCATAAACTATCTGTATGCCGAATTTCACTCAAATCCATTTAGTAGTTTTTACGTGAAAGAGTAAAAAATATCCATACTTACAAACTTTCGCTTTTATAATATTAGTAGGAGTAGGAGGATAGTAGGATAGGATAGGATTACGTCAATGTAAAAAAATGCATGGAATGACCATTCCCTCGCCAATTTTATAGTTCTAAGGTACGTGTGCCCAAGTAGGTACCTAAGTCAAAGTCAAAGTCAAATTATTTATTCAATGTAAACCTTTACAGGCACTTATTGACGTCAATAATAATAATAATAAAAAAAAACAGTTAACTAACTTATAGTTAAGACTTAACAACTAATCTAACGAGCTATAGTCTGTGCCAGACAAAATGCGCATCGCTACCCCCAGTACCACTGCACGCCGAAACAGAATCGCGTCGAACCGAAATTTAAGCCGTGGTCATAGAATTGTGTAAACAAACGTATCCTGGTACGAGATAAAAATAGCGGGCAAGTGTCTCTCCCCTAGCGACACAAACGGCTAATAATTATAGGTAATTTATCGTTTTTTTTTTAGGATGAAAGGTGAAGAATGATAAATCACAATGAATTGTTAACTTAAGTTATTACTTTAAGAAATAAAATTAAATGTGATTTCCAATTATCGTATTGATATTGTGGTAAGTAATAGAAATTGGAAATAACTGAGTTTTTAAAGTAATATAAAGTAACGGTTGAAATGAGTTTTGGAAAACATTAGTACCTAACCAATAAGGTTGACATTTTTAATTATTTAAATATCTTTTTTTATACAAACTTAAGCATAGAAAACGTCAAAAATGAATAAGCATAAATTTGTGTGTTTAAAAATTGTTTCGTTTTTCGTCTTGGTACAAGCACAGAATCACTAATATTACTTCCGTACAGAAGGTTCACCCTCCAACGACCCCCACGCGAAACCGAAACCCATCGCGTGACCCGAGCGTTCATATTCCGTTAAGCAAAGCCGACTCGATATCAATTTGACGTCCGTCAGGAGCGCAGGGTTTACGCGCGCGCGTAGGGTTTACGAGTTAAGGCTAGATAGGTCGCGCTTTGAGTTTTTCAAACCATCTAAGACATAGAAAATAATGGTTTAAATTCTGGAAAAAAAAGTATGTATCTGACCGCCACCGCCGCACCGCGCGCCGGGCACGCGAGCGACGAGGCGGGGGGGGGCGAAACAGTTGTTCCATTTAGTTATTCTGCCATCATCGCTCACGGCGGCAACTAGTGTGTCAGACGCACATGAGATAAAATATCCAAAATGGGTCGTGCCTTATCACGAGATAATCAAGACAGTCATTTTTAAAGTGGCCGAATATTTTAAGAAAAGAAAAGCAAACAAAGTTTATATTATATAAGGTGACTGCCAGAAACCGCAAGAAACTTCAAGGGCCGATCAGGTCAAGCGTCTTAAACATGACAAAAATGGTATCATTGCAGATTAACGTAGGTACTTATCGCCCAGCTGACGCGAACGGGTCAACAGACGGTCGACCGGCCGGCCGTTGCCCGCGCGTTGTAAATAATTGTTTTCCATTTAGTTTTCTTATGTTATTGCTTTAAAATAAATAAGATACTCAAATAAATACAAAGACTATCCAATTAAAAAACACAAAAAGAATTATTTAATTAAAAATGAAAAAAAACACGAATTCCTTTTTTGTCATCTTTGTCATGTTCAAAACACCCGACCCGACCAGCCCCCGAAGCCCCCCGCGGCCCCTAGCAGTCACCCCATATATTTCCAAGAATTAAAGATTTAAAGATTTATTTCATTTATATTGGTTCTTTAATTCAAAAACGGATTGGATGTAATTATACTCGTAAATATAAAGCTTCAATAAACTGTGCTTCGATATCGTAAGAACTATCTGACACTACGAATCTCATGTGAGTTCATGCTCTTTACTTCCCACTCCCCCCACCACCCGCGCATACCCAAGGCGCGGCACAGCGGCTGCGGCCAGGCCATAGTTAAGGATCTAATCTATTCAAAGTCTCATTCAGTTACAAGATCCAATGAACTTCACTCGATAGAAATAAAAAAAAAACCAAAATTACCCCTTTTTGTAATGTTTTTCAATATTATGATTAGTCATAATATTGAAAAACATTACAAAATTAAATGTTAAGTATCAGTAGTTTAGACTACTGATACTTAACATTTAATTTTTGTACTCAACGAAAGACAAACAATTCGCAGATAAATTAGCAGAGAATCCTATAAAGTCTATAGGTACCTAAAGGCAATAAAACCTATAAAACGCGCCGCTTCGCTGTTATACCCGTCCCGTACCATCGAGAGAGCGAGAGAAGCCGCGAGAGAGAAATACCTGGGGCCCAAGTCTGCCAATTAACGAATGGCACAATTGAAACGCAGCTGGATCGCACTGCAACCGCTTGACACATTTGGCATTCTCTTACTCATTTAAGAATACCAAATGTGCCAAACAACCACAACGCGACACAACCGCGACTCAACCACGCCACCCGCAAACTAGCAGACCCGGGCCCTTAGCCCGGGCCTTAAGCGACGACGCGCGACGTGGAGCGTGCGAGCCGAGCGGCAACCTTTACTGTCATACGCCTAGGCGGCCTTCCTGGGAGACACGCCGGCCGAACGTACCTAAACTGCAGCACCCCACTGGTACAAGTGGGGTAAATGACCCTTCATGCACATCGTGCTGGCACAGACCATAATCACAGTATAAATATAAGCTAAAGCAGTACGGAAGCTCGGCCTTTTTCTTGTTTTATATACCTACGTGCCAATTGAGCGTTAGGGTTGTCCTCTTATTTTTGTATCTTAGCTAGTTAGCGCTTTTTTTGAGATAACTAGCAAAGCATAAGGGTTGTCACTTTTCATCATCAGCCTATAAACGTCCCACTCCTGGGCACAGACCTCCCACGTGAACAATAGCACGTGGGGATATTAGGCCATAACCCACCACGCTGGCCCAGTGCGGGTTGGTGGGTTTTAACGGCTGCCATCTTACGACAACAACCGGGACCAACGGCTTAACGTGCCTTCCGAAGCACGGAGGAGCTCGAGATGTTTTTTTTCTAAATTTGGTCACCCATCCAGCGACCTGGCATTGCGAAAGTTGCTTAGCGAGCAAGATCGCAAGCCGAACGCGCTAGCCGCTGCGCCATCGAGCGGAAAACTAATAAGATAAAGATGGCGGCTATTTTGCTCATTCTATTATCGGATTCATTGTCGGAAACCACACAGATCCCTGATATCGATTTTAAAGCAATCGGTCAAATAACTAAAAAGTTCAAGATGGAGGCTATTTTGTCTCATACTAATAACGGAGTCGTTGTCAGAAACCACACAGATCCTCAGTTGTCGATTTTCAAAGCAAAGTTTATTAACAATGAAGTTTCGTAGTATCAATTTCACCATTAAAATAATCAAAAAATATACTAAAGTAAGTACGGCACATATCACCTAAACAACCAAACGATTTATTTAAAAGAAAAAGCATTTTATTTCGTAATAATAAATCATTTTTACCTTTCAACATCAGCAGGAAGTTTAAAAAACGAAAGCTCCGGTTTTGAAGAAGCCGAGTTCAAGCAGCCGTATACTACGCAATACACTCGCGGCATTTTTAAAAATCGCGCGCACAGCGCACGCAATACACAACAGTAACCAACCGTCTCGACGCGACACGCGCTACTGAGAGCACTGCGATGTCCGCTTAGGGGCCCTGTAAAGACGTGCGTCTGTGGGCGTGCGTCGTTTCGAGCGTTTGTACGTAGCTTCCTTACTGCTTTAGCTTATATTTATACTGTGCCATAATCTACTCTACCTACCTAATCTACCTACCTAACCAATCTACCACCAGTTCGGATTTTGGGAGAGCCTTCGACCGAGAAGAGCTGGCAAGAAACTCAGGAGGCATTACTTTTTTCTCCCTCTAAGTAACAATGTTACTTTACAGTGTCATAGATCTAATTAAGTAGGTACAATTTATTAAACATAATTAAGTACAATTTGTACGCATCAATAAAATTAATAATAATTAAACTAAATAATTTCAACAATTTATAATAATTGAATGAAAGAATAGTTAATAATAGACTAAAAATACTAATAATAAACACTAGTACAGAGTAGACTTATTTCCATGCATTTTTGTCTGCAACATAGTCATTGATTTAAAAGGTCATGAAAATACTTTTTTTCGTAGACAATCTATGGTTGGAATAAATAATATTTTAATTAGGTTTTCGTGGTTGAATTTGGTCACCCATTCAGAGGGTAGGTAATACTAATAATTAAACCCAGCTCATAGCGAAAGTTGCTTTACTTCCACTGTCGCACCATTGCACCATATTATCATTCATTCATGTCCATACATATAATCAAGACTATTATCCCTTCAGGGTTAGTCAGAGACTAGGCAATGACGACGGCAAAAGCAGTCCTCTACCATAGTCCACTTTTCACCAAATAGCGACTAGGTACATGTCATGTGCTAAGCGTGACAGCACTGACAGCACATGAGTATTCTCTTGTGGTGACAGGTTAGAGCATTCAACCAACTTTCACACCTATTAGGGGTTTACATCAGCTGTCATTATTTGTGTTTTTTACATTATTCATTTTACACGATACATTATTCATTATGAAATTCACAGAACAGAAGCTTCTGTTCTGTGCTAAAAACAGATATTATTTCTACATTTTGTTGACAGTTAAGACCCATCAAAATTAATAGCACGAGAAATATACTTGCCACTAAAATGTATTTCGATCCTTATCATAGGTATCACCGGTCTCGGCCTAAGTTAATGTCAACGAGCGATTGCGTTTTATCATAACCATTATTTATATACCATAACGACCTTCAATGGGAACTAACTGGATTTATCGGAACACTTTACCTTCGTTTCCCTTATACTAACCTTCCATAATATAACTAAATTCTATTAGTTTGGATTACATATTATATCTGATAAGAGATGTCTATTATCTTGTTTAAGGGAGAATTAAACCAGGCACTCATTTAAAAAAAAAAAACTTTCTAGTCGTTTAATGCGGTATTTGGAATCTTACTACGAGTGTAAAAACATAGTTTAAATACATGCAAAAAACAGTATATGCATGCAAAAAACACCTGATCTAATTATAGATCAGATGTTTGCAGCTTTATGTATTAACTTAGAGCTGCAATATTTAGTGAACCTACATAAGGAACAGTGATACTTTGTAAAAAGGCGATAATGTGGTTGTGATCAATAATGTAGCAGTCCTTATAATACCTCTGACATCCGAGTTATACTAGCAACATCTCTGACCTTGTCCTACTTCATTACATTATTATAGATTATGATACATTTATTATATCTGTTATAATTATGTTTATATCGTGTTATTTACAATCTGGTTAAAGTACTTTGTCCCTCTTTATACATTTTACTAATCTATACCACAGAGTATTAGCTTTATTATTTTTATTGTCTTTTTATTAGGCTGTCCATTCCAACCACGTAATACCAAATATTTGACAAAATTATGATAGGTAGGTACTAGGTATATGACATTCAAACATATCTAACCTACTCATAACATGGACCAAAAGGGTTTTGAAACGTCAGGAAAAATTAGTATGATAAATAAAGTCAACGCGAGTAGGTTCGTAATTTGTTTTTTTTTTTAATTCAGTGCATGGTCGCGGAAACTTTAATAAATCAAATTATTTACAATGTTGTTGTAGGTACTCTGTTAAAGAGCATAGGTACATGTTACAAAAATTGATTACTTAAAAATAACATAAGAGAGAATAAAAATATCAAATAAAAATATCTTGTTGCTCTTAAAATGTTGTTGTTGTACCTTTGCCACAAAGTAAGTTTGCCACAGAAAAAGTATTATAATTGTAAAGTAAAGTTTACACACTGTCCCACAAAGGTTTAAGGACCTCTATGATTGAAATCAAGTATTCGCTACAATTGATTAGCCAAATACGGGTTGGTGATCATAAACCCGCGCTACGCATAGAAAAATCCGAAACACACTTCTCCCGAGCTGGGAATTGAACCCGGGACCTCCGGTTATCAGGCTGAGCGCTTATAGCCTTGGATACTTCGGCCACCGAGGTGTTGTAAACAGTTATTACGTTTACATACATACATAAAATCACGACAAATATTTAAAACATATAAAATATATAATAAAATATACCTACTTATAAATATAAAATATGTTTTTTTTACTTTTGCGGATGCAGATGTTTATACATACATATAATCACGACTATTATCCCCAAAGGGTTAGTCTAAGACTAGGCAATGAGGACAGCAAAAGCAGTCCTCTACCATAGTCCACTTTTCACCAAATAGCGACTGCACATGTGCTCAGCCAGGTGGTGAGCCCATCGCCGCTCTATGCCGTTAGATGTATGTGTAGTCTTTAGTCCGTTAGTTACCTTTTGTCGTTAGTGGTAGTATTCATTCACCGCTACTCGACACGGCTATCGAGATGTTTATTCTTGAAATAGTAATGTAAATATTTGCCGACACAAGCAAAAACTAAATAAAAGTAGAACGACATTCTGTAACAATCAAAAATTGCCAAGACTGTTTATGGAGGAAAAAGTTCTCGGGCTGAGATCTTGCAAGTGAAGGACCTTTCGCACAACCAGATGGGTGACCAAGTTATACGTACCCGTGCTTCGTAAGGCACGTTTAGCCATTGATCCAGTCTATTTAATTTATGCAATATTGAAAAATGGGCAATAATGTTTATTGAGGAAAAAGTTTTTGGGTTGCAATCTCACAAGTCAAGGAACTTTCGCAGTACCAGATGGGTGACCAAGTTAAAGTAACGTGCTTCGGATGGCACGTTTATCCATTGGTTCAGTCTATTCTCGTAAGGTGGTATTCTTTTGAACCCACCAACACGCACTGAGAAATTCTGGTAATAAAGACCTGAACTCTCCATACCTATCCAATGTTTTTGAGGAAAGGGTAAAGCCCAGTAATGGACGTTAAATCCTGATAGTGAAAATGAGGAACATTTTATCTCTCTCGCAAGTGTATTCTCTGTACAGGCTTTGTTACGCTGCATATTTTATGTTCATTTGTTTTTTGCAGAAGCAACAGTATTCGAAGCATAAACTACCATGGAGGAGCAAGAAGCGCCAGCGCAGGCCCACAATCTCCTCGGCCAGAAGACCAAAACGTTCCCAAGCACACCTGATACCGCACTCACCAGAACATTACGATCATGTAAGTTTATTTACTTGCTGAATACTGTACATACTGACGCTGCACCTTCGCCTGGACTGCACATAAAATCAGTTGAAGCTTAGAATAATAACGTATAGAAAGCGAGAACACGCACGATAAATGAGGCCAGTAAAACCAAGCCATACTGGCTTGGTACCGAAACTAATAATATAAACTTATCTCTCTATCAACAGTTCCATTTTCCTTTCTTTTGGGGCAAATCTGATTCCTCTAGCAACATTACTTGTACACTTGTGTGCGTGTCGCCGAGATAGTACGCGTAACTTACTCCTACATCCATTTTTTTCTCGCCTCACGCCATGACAGTTTTCTAATACGAGACTATCGTTCTATGTGTTATAATTCTGTGTATAATATATAAAATATATAAAAATAATATAATTCTATATGTTGAAGTGGAGTCATTTGCCGGGCTCTAAAACAAAATGTAAATTACATGGGCCTCGTCCTCTTTCTTCTTTATCATATTGTTTAATTCCACCTATCTAAATGAAGCTAAAGGAACGTTTCGGTTTCCTTTATTGTTCCAACTCGCGCTCGTTACGGTCATCAGAAAACCTAACCTTTAACACCGACCGTTACAGTGCACACCACCACTTTTTACGATTGCTTTTTGAAGGTTCAAGCTGAACCTTCAAGCTGCTTTCAGATTTCACGCACGTATTTAAGTAGCTCGTGAAAAAGTCTACCTAGGTACCTGTTTAACCATAATTATGCTGCTGCAAAACTGCTATGGTTCATGTTTAAGTTTTTTTTTTTTTTTTTTACGTGTTACGGGTAAGCGCTTGGCCTTCATCTCACCTGATGGTAAGTGACGACAAGGCCGAAGGTGGAAGCGCGCTTCACCCGGAATCCTCAAGCACTGAGGAACTGGCTATCTTAACTCTTAACTGTCGGAACACAACTATGCTATAAACATCGTTGTTATGGCGACAGACTTAGATAAGATGGTGGTAGCTAGCCAGGCGGACTTAACAACCCTACCACCAACCAAACCGAGCACACAAAGATGTACCCCCCGCTGGGAATCGAACCCGGGACCTCTGGGTCTGAAACCGGTGGCTTAGCCACTAGACCACGGAGGCGGTTATATAATCTATATATAACCGCCGCAGTATAATTATATAATCTATATATTTATTACATAAACACTATTATTAGTAAAGTAAAAAAAAAAACTTAATATTTACATACATAATATAGTATAAATACCTACTTATATAAATATATTATTTCTATATTTATTGAAAAACATATATTTTTTTTAATTGTAATTATGTTTGAAACTGGTAGAAATCGCTTAAAGCGAAAAGAACGCCATATTGTATTTTGTACCTGCCACTTCGTATTTTGCTAATTTTTTTTTTATTTGTTTTTATGTATTTTTTGTAAAGTTACAATAAAAGTATTTTATCTATCTTTCTATCTAATAAAATAATATTCGGTGGGTATACAACACAAAACATTCAGTTGATTCAGTTTGAAATGAGCTCCACCATTATCAAAGTGAAACTAAAATATTTGCTCTGTCTGCGTACTTTAAGAATCGCAATCATTTTAAGAACACAAACACATCACTTATTTCTAATTATAAAATATTTACACTCTCGATAACGCAAAGAAATTTGTCTTGTAAGGACAAATTTCTTAATTTATGTTGCATAATGATCATGTAGGTACCGAATAAATACTGCCATGGTGCACTGCCTAGGTGAGGTCCTTGGATTGACTTCCAAAAAGCGTTTTGTGGGGTGTATCCACAAAACTGAATACCTCTTTCTCCTGTTCTGTGGGTTTACCCGACATTCTGAAAGTTACTTAATCTGCTCTAAGTATATCGTAATCTGGACGATCGCGCCAAACCACAACTGAACCACAGCCGTTAGTAGTGCCACAGTTAGTGACGCTATACGAAGTCGGCAGAACGGCTTAGTTGATATACATTCAACAGCGTATGAGACAGTACAGCACAGAGTAAGAGTTGATGATCCCAGCACTGGAGGTGACTGCTAGAAACCGCAAGAAACTTCAAGGGCTGGTCAGGCCAAATGTTTTAAATATGACAGTGGTCTCATTGCAGACTAACGTAGGTACTTATCGCCCAGCTGACGCGATCGGGTCAACAGACGGTCTGCCGGCCGGCCGTTGACCTCGCGTTGTAAATAATCGTTATTTTTAATGGTTTTTCATTTTATTTTTCTTATGTTATTGCTTTAAAATAAATTGGATACTCTAAGACTATCCAATTAAATTTCACAAAATGAATTATTTAATTAAAAATGAAAAAAAAACACGAATTCCTTTTATGTCACTTTTGTCATGTTTGAACATGACCTGACCAACCCTTGAAGTTTCTTGCGGTTTCTAGCAGTCCCCTTAAATACCTACTGCTAATAATGATGACAAATCATCATCATCATCACATCAGCCTATAAACGTCCCACTGCTGGGCACAGGCCTCTTGCGTGAACAATAGCACGTGGGGATAATATGATGATATATAAATAAGGTAAAAAAATTGAGAAATTATTTAATTAATGCAAATATTTAGAGATAAAACTATTTAAAATTATACACAAGACACCACGTGAAATTTATCTAAAAACAACACAGATTGTCAAATAAACACTACGAGTGCTTACTACTATTATACGTTAACTCAGAAAATATGTAAATCTTGAGGAAAGAGATATAACCAAATAATAAATATCATTTAATGAGTACCTACCTAATCTACTTCCGATACTAACAAATGACGGAATAATGTTGACCGAACAATGATAGGTCATTAATTCACCGGGTAAAAACGTGTAAGAGGATACGGCTCGCGTTTGACCGATTTTTATTATGAAGCGTGCAACATCATACTGACCTCGCAGCCTTGACTCCACGCATCACGGACGCGTTATCTATTATCTCTATAACAATAGCAATAAAGATCAAAATTGCTCATTTTGTCACGGTACTTTGAGGTATTGGATATAAGTAAATAAATGTCTTTAAGTAGGAAACAGGTATCTAAATGTCTGGTGTTTTTAGGTGCATTTAGACATTTGCATTAAGACGAACATTTGACACAATTTTTATCGCACAGTGAGCTAAGCATAGAAATCAGAACGTGTATTCGGCTAATAATAATAACACTAAAAATAATGATAAATGGATACCTGCATAAAATTTTTATTAAACCCAATTGGTTTTTTGTTACTTTTGATAATAATATTAAACTCATGAATATTATATTTATAAGCGTGTAAGTAGCCAATATGATATAATTATGCTCGAGTTGTTTGCGAGAAATCGGGGTTCAATATTTCCGTCCCAAATCTCCATCGTCACGTTAAAATAATGACGCAAACCCTATCTTATTACAGAGGTATTAGCTTTCCGAAATAGGTAACAGGATTTATTATTAACCAGAGTTTGAAGAACATTACTAAGATAAAAAACAAAAAATCAAATTTATTGCCGTCAAGTTTCTACAGTGAACTATTGAATACAGAGCAGTCTGTTTTCTTCCAAGGCATAACTTTCTCGTACAGCGCGTAATAGTGCCATTCCTATGGTTGGCTGATAGATCGGATCAGTTGATGATCTCATAAAGTTACTGAATAATCACTTTGTTGTAAACAAGTACTTGAAAGCAACGTCAACATAAAATGCCTTGACGTACAAGTAAGATAACCTGTGATTCAAAACCACAGCACTACGCTATCCAGATAGATTTCACAATTTGTAATAGCTGTTTTCAGTTAGTATTCATGTACTTAACTCATTGTTTAACACCATTTTCATAGGTAACTATGCAGCATCACGTGGGATAATAATTTAAAATTTAAAATTGGTTAACAGTTCTTCTTAACGAATAAAAATACATAACATCGCTCCACTACAAAAGGAATGTGTTTGTTAAATTCTGTTTGAACACTCATACATACCTACTTCTTTGATTGCAGATCAGAAGTCACATAATGTATTATATTAAAACAATTGATTTTCTATTTTTGGACAGCATATTATTGTTAATCGAATTTATGTTGTTTGTAATTACTCGTATCATTTTCTTTTTTTACAGTTGCCTAACCTACTAGTTATTGGGTCAAATACATATTTAGTATATTCCAGAAAACACCTATACTAAATATGTGACAAGTGCTTCTTACAAGTCCACGGAATCCAAGAAATAAAGTAACGGAGTAGGTACTATTATTTTTCGTTTAGCCGTTATCAAATCAAAAACTAAGTTAACGATGAAATGTCTGTAAAAGAGCAAGCAATGAGACTTATGCAAGTCAGTGAACCTTTGCAAGACAATGCACGATGTAAACTTGGCATTAACTTCCACGCCTCAAACAATCTTTACTCTGGGGTGCGGGAAACTTCAAAATTTAGCACTTCTGGGTAGGTACAGCTACGGCTCTGATAAGACGGTAGTGAGACTAAATCTGACAAGCGCATGCTGATTCTGCTAACAAACTTTCTTATCTTGTAATACTTGATATAATAAAAGATTTTATTATTGCTGAAATAATTTCATGAAATGTTCGTTATCTTCTTATAACGCACCGAACTAGCTCCAACTGCTGATCTTATTTTGTTCAAAGACATATTTACGAGTATACTCTACCGCCAACTTGCTTCTGTGTTTGAGGCTCCGCTTTCTCCTTCTACAACACGCAATGGATTTTTACGCGAAGTCAATATATACATATAACATACATATAATATAATCACGACTATTATCCCCGAAGGGAACGTCAGAGACTAGGCAATGTGGACAGCAAAAGCAGTCCTCTACCAAAGTCCACTTTTCACCAAAAAGCGAATGCACATGTGCTTAGCGTGACAGGTTGGTGAGCCCATCGCCGCTCTGTGCTGTTAGAAGTATGTGCAGCTTTTAGTCCGTTAGTCGCCTTTTACGCGACCCAAGGCAAGAGAGGGGGTGGTAGCATTCTTTCACCGTGTCGCGTAGCGACGCGACACGCGATTTTCACTGATAGAGAAATCTTTAAAGGACTATGGTTTTTCATATAGTTTGTAGTTATTTTTTACAAAATGTATGCTGAAGTATGATGGGTGTTTCTAAGTTGTGTGGACGAAGACGCGGATGGGCCACTAGTAGATGAATAAAATAGAGGAGCATTATTTTTGGTTTCCAGGGACATTCGCTACGTCTCGAGGGATTGACGCTATACTTTGGAGTGTTTCCTAAAATTGATAACTTCTAAGAGATCAGAGAGCATACATAAATGTAAGGGTTTACTATTGTTTAACAAAAATCGTATGACAAAAGATCATTTTACAAACAACGTTTGGAAAACTAATCATTTGACAAACTTTCTTTTCGCAAACATATTACCTACTTTAAAAATAATCATTTGACATTTTTTTTTTTACAGGTTCCGCAAATGTTTTACCTACTTAGGAAATATTTCTACTGTTAAAATATTATTTTAATAATATTCACTTAACTAAATAATTCGTTTGCCAAATTGGTGATTTTACAAATAATATAGTATATTAGGTACCTATGATATATTATATAAGCAAGGATGTAAGCAATTTCTAACCCATCAAGTGACCTACATGAGTAGGTCAGCTAGTATTTCTGTTGTCTAATAAAAAAATAACTAACTAATAAAAAAATAAAGAAATTTAAGACAATCGCTACGCTGCGCTTCGCGATTGTCTTAAATATCTAACCTATCACGTGACATACAGGAGTAGGGCAGCTAGTATTTGTTAAATGTTATTTATGCTTTACGTTGTTTTGCCAACTAACATGTTTAAAAAATAATCAATTTGTGAAATAATGTTTTAGCATAATGAATTTTTTTTTAGTAAATATAAGGTGACTGCTAGAAACCGCACGAAACTTCAAGGGCTGGTCAGGTCAAGTGTTTTAAACATGACAAAAATGACAAAAAAGGGAATTCGTGTTAGATACTCGTACTTATCGCCCAGCTGACGCGGATGGGTCAATAGACGACCGGCCGGCCGACGGCCGTTGCCCGCGAGTTGTAAATAGTTGTTATTTTTAATTGTTATCATTTTATTTTTTTTATGTTATTGCTTTAAAACAAATAGATAAGTACTCAAAAAGACTAATTAAAATTCACAAATTGAATGATTTAAAAAAAAAATCACGAATTTTTTTTTGTCATTTTTGTCATGTACACTTGACCTGACCAGCGCTTGAAGTTTCTTGCGGTATCTAGAAGTCCCCTCATATATTGTCTAATGAGTAGTTTACTAAACAATAGTTTGTAAAATGATAAATGTATCAAGTATAATTTTGTCAATTGAAAATTTGTTATTTGTTTTTTGTCAAATGATTGGACACCAAATGCAAGACATGTCACGTAATTGTAATGTAACTTGAATATCATCTGCATTAAAAACCACCCCCTCTCTTACCTTGAGTAACCGTGTCGTGTAGCGGTGAAATAATACTACCACCCCCTCCCCTGTCTTCCCTTGGGTGTCGTAAAAGGCGACTAATGGACTAAAGACAGCACATACATCCAATAGCATAGAGCGGCGCTCACCACCTGTCACGCTGAGCACATGTGCAGTCGTTATTTGGTGAAAAGTGGACTATGGCAGAGGTCTGCTTTTGCTGTCCTCACTGCCTAGTCTCTGACTAACCCTTCGGGGATAATAGTCGTGATTATATATATATATAGTATCTATTTGTATAATAAAAAGCAAAGAAATCTTCCACGACCCTGGTGGCAGCTTGCGAAGCAATATTGCGTAGCCAACCGGTCCCCATCTTTAGTTTGTTGTTGTTTATTGTTAAGGAAGCACACTTATAGTTCACTCGTGGACGTACGTGATTTTGATATTACAAAAGTATGAATAGCGAAAGTTAACGTTAAGGAAGAGTTTAATAAGTTTCAGAAAAGAAATATAAATAGTGTAAGAAAGTATTTATTTTCTCTACAACTATGTTTTAGCCATTATGCCATGCCGGCTGATGGTTATAACTTAGAAACCTGAGAGTCATTAACATCTGAGCATACATACAAACATACATAATATCACGACTATTATCCCCGAGGGGTTAGTCAGAGACTAGGCAATGAGGACCG
Source organism: Scoparia ambigualis (assembly GCA_963921215.1). Taxonomy (NCBI): domain Eukaryota; kingdom Metazoa; phylum Arthropoda; class Insecta; order Lepidoptera; family Crambidae; genus Scoparia; species Scoparia ambigualis. The sequence continues at coordinate 22,222,716 of OY992509.1, forward strand.
CAAAAGCTGCACGCACACCATAGTCCACTTTTCACAAAATAGCACATGTGCTTAGCGTGACAGGTGGTGAGCCCATCGCCGCTCTATGCTGTTGGAAGTATGTGCAGTCTTTAGTCCATTAGTTTATCATAATCCATCCATAGTCCATTAGTTAATCATCAAGCAACTGTCATAAAATCATATCGGCTGCGTTCCGTCGCTATGTCTATGTCAAAACGTCTCGAAAAATTCCGCCTGTTGTTTTTCGTATTGTTTTATTGTTCAATAGTTTTGTTAAATATGGTATAAAAGTGGAAAAAATGGAGACAGAAGAAGAATTTTCTCTCGTTTTGGACAGGAATACTTCAGAACAGGTTATAAAATAACTCGATCGTTCCGTGGCTCGGTTGCAACTCAAGCGGGTTAAACTTTAACCAAACAACTACACCTAAAACGACGGAATGCACTCTAGTTCATTTATTATGCTTTACGACACTCAAGGGAAGAGAGGGGGTGGTAGTACTCTTTCTCCGCCACGCGACACGATACCCAAGGTAAGTGTGGGGGGTGGTTTTATATGCAGATGATTTTCAAGTGATGAGGAGCTCGATGGCGCAGCGGCTAGCGCGTTCGGCTTGCGATCTTGCTCGCTAAGCAACTTTCGCAATGCCGGGTCGCTGGATGGGTGACCAAATTAAAAACATCTCGAGCTCCTCCGTGCTTCGGAAGGCACGTTAAGCCGTTGGTCCCGGTTGTTGTCGTAAGATGACAGTCGTTTAAAACCCACCAACCCGCATTGGGCCAGCGTGGTGGGTTATGGCCCAATATCCCCACGTGCTAATGTCCACGTGGGAGGCCTGTGCCCAGTAGTGGGACGTTAATAGGCTGATGATGATGATGATGATTTTCAAGTTACATTACAATTACATTTTATGTCTTACATATATGTATGCTCTCCGATCTCTTAGAAGTTATCAATTTTAGAAAACATTAGTATTCTTATCCTACTATCCTACTAATATTATAAACGCGAAAGTTTGTAAGTATGGATGGATATTTGTTACTCTTTTACGTAAAAACTACTGAATGGATTTGGCTGAAATTCGCCATACAGATAGTTTATAACCTGGATTAAAACATAGGATACTTTTCATTCCGATATTCTCACGGGAACGGGAACCACGCGGGTGAAACCGCGAGCGGCTGCTAGTTATTTAGTTATTTATATAGTTAGTTATTGTTCGTAGTATTCTTTCCCCGCTACGCGACTAAGTTATTTACACATCTTTTCTACAATAAATCGACATTAGCCCATAAACGTCCCACTGCTGGGTACAGGATTTCTCACATGGATAACAGTATGTGGGGAGGTTAGAATATAAACCACCACGTTGGCCCTATGCGGGTTGGTCGGTTTCAATAAATGCATTCGAGTAACGAGGTTGATTAATAGTTTCTTAATGAGTAAGTAATTCTGAGCGTGTTCCTACTAACTCGTATCTCAGAAACAGAACACAGGAAAAGAGACAATAGCTTAGGAAAAAAAGCAAATAGGGGAAACGGTATAGTTATTGGCCACTTAAGCAACATAAGGATCGAAAACTTTAATAAAAAAAAATATATATCAGTTAGAAATAAATAAAAATTATCACATATAGTTTTATGTAAAAATATATTTAATAGTTAAGACACCCCACACACACTTTTATGAAGCATTTAATTAATAAAATTAACATAAAACATAAAATCACAGTAATTGGCCATATTATTACAGTAATTGGCCATGGGATCATACAGTTATTGGCTTAGAGCATTTTAATGCTCTAAGGTTATTGGCCACTTCAAAAATCTATATTAATAAAATCAATTGCCAAAATGTTTGTACGCGCATCACTTCAGAACGGCTGCACCTATCTGGCTAATTCTTTTTTTGTTGTGTTTGTAATTTCTGGCCGAGGTTTGTATGAATTTTTTTTTTGTCAGTACGGGTACGGGATCCACGCGGACGTAGTTGCGGGCGGGCCGCTAGTAAAACATAAAATTAAAATTATGAAAAAATTTAATATCTTTTATGGCTAATACATGTCTTCATAATGATTTTCATCCTCAGAAGAAGTTTCAGATTCATCATTTATCAAAACATGTCAGTCATGGCATCAGAAAGCTCATCGTCATCCTGGAATAAGCTCTTAGTGCTAAACAGTAATTCAATGACGATGATAAAACTTTTTACAAAAACTAGACGCCGCCGCTAGCAGTTAGACGCCGGCACGTATTACCAGATCTATTTTGATTTTTGAGTTTAAACTGTAAAGTGTAACTCAAAGACTTGTTTTGGGATTTTTTTTCTAAAGCCTCGTCAAGCCTGCCTTGGTAAACCGGGGTATCTTCGGCATTATTTCTTTTTACGAACCTGATTTAGACAAGAAAATAATTGTAAGCTAATTTATTCAAAATAAATAAAAAAACAGTTATGGCCTACCTTTTTCTATGGGGATAGCTTGACCAACGAGACAGTTATTGGCCTAATTTCTGGTAATTGCATATGATTTTTAATATTATAACAGAAGATGTTTTATTTATTAATAACGCTATTAATTGTGTTTTTATTAAAATACAGTAATTGGCATAAGAGGCGAATAACTAAAAGTTATTCTTTATTTGTGACAGTTATTGGGCCACACAATAATTTCGTAGTTATTAAACAAAATTAGGTTATTACATCTTTAAATCTGTTTCTAAAGCATAACAACTACATGTTTTAAATAATTTCAAAAGCGGTTCTACAATACATTTTTTTAACAAACTTACCTACTTTAATTCGCGATAAAAATATCACACATTGAAAAAAAAACAATTCACCTAGCCAAATTTTGTTAAAAGTTTTTGAGAGGTAATAAAATTGTTGCCGTTGTTCTCGTTTCAAATCTCCCATTTGTCCAGGGTTTTGCTAGTTTTTTAAGATCAAAGTTGTAATGGCCAATAACTGTATAGGGGCCAATAACTATACCGTTTCCCCTACAATATGGAGGAATCCTCATCATCCCTTCAAAAATAAATATTCTTTCACCACTACGCAACACGGTTCTCTCTCTCTCTCTCTCCCCTTGAGTGTCGTAAAAGGCGACTAACGGACTAAATACTGCACATACTTCCAACAGCATAGAACGGCGATAGGCTCACCACCTGTCACGCTGAGCACATGTGCAGTCTCTATTAGGTGAAAAGTGGACTATGGCATTGGACTGCTTTTGCTGTTCTCATTGCCTAGACTCTGACTAACCCTTCGAGGATAATAGTCGTGATTATGTGTGTGTTTAAAGATAAATATACGCTTGAGAAACTTTCCGGAAGTGATGTACACTTTATGGCGATATTCCCTTGCACACGATCTACGCGCTCGCTTCTTTACGTACCTACGTACGTACGCGCGGTCAGAATGGAGCGCAAGCACAATTAGTTTTAAATTTAAATTAAAAAAACACTTGCTTCATCTTCAGAAAACCATACTATAGGTGTAACTTTAATAAAAATATGTTACTAAAATAATATCAGTAGTTAGTCAGTCAGTCTAATAAGTTTAACATTTATAGTCGTCTTGAGTTTTAAGCTAGGAACTTGAGCCCTGCATGGCCTGTATACTCAGTATTCTCTGTTTTTGTGAAACGGTCGAATTTCGTCTGCTGGGCGATCTTTCGTATTAGATGGTCGTTGATGTAGTGTATAAGTAGTATGTAAGTGTATGTTTTTGTGTATACGTGTACCTATGTAATAGTTGCTTTGTGGTTGTGCTCACTCCAACACTAAGGTGTCCGCGGAAGACCAGCGTCAGGTTTTCCTATAAACTAGGAGGCCTGACATCATGCTGAGCGGGCACCTGTTATTGCCACTTATTTTTCGATTTTTTGATGTAATAATGCGTTGTGTCACTATTAAATGTTTTCTAAGGGTGTTACCAGACCAATCGATCGATCGTCGATCGACGGCATCGATCGATGGTAGAATGGATTAGTCGACGTCGATCGATTAGTGTCTACCAGACCAATCGATCGATCGTCGATCGACGGCATCGATCGATGGTAAAATGGATTAGTCGACGTCTATCGATAGTTTCTACTAGACCAATCGATCGACGTCGATCGACAATCGACCGGTAGAATGGATTGGGTGTTAGATCGAGCTGTTTGATTAGACGTGCCGGCCGCTTCACTTTTTTTATAAATTTATTTCGTGCCCATGGAAACTAGTCGTAATAATAGAGTTCATTGAATAAGCTTAAAGTTGATGATAATGAGTGATGATAATATGAACGTTTAAATGCTAAATGATATTCCACCAACCCCTTGGGAAGTACTTTAGATAAAGCAACACCGAAAAAAGGGGAAGGGGAGGGGGAGGAGGAGCCAAAGTGCGAAAATGCGTTTTTTCAAGATATTTTTATTTTGAGGTTATGTTAGGTTATTTATTTATTTAGGTTATTCTTAGGAAAAATAAACAAACATTCTACTAAGTTACCATTACCGTACCCCCTCCATCCCCGTCCCTTCTTCCCCCAAGATATTTTTGATTGTAGCTAGTTTTCTGTTGTCTAAAAAAAAATAACCTCGAAATTCATGACAATCGCTGCGCAAAAAAAACAAAAACCGCTGCTTAAAAGGTCATTTGGATAAAATAAGCGATCTTTGGCTTTAAAAAACGGCCGCATCCAGATTCTTCTGCGTTTGCGTCTTCGTAATAATAGTACGAGCAACATTGTACTGGCCAAGAACAACGAGTCCTCTTCTGAATACATTTCGAAAGAAACATGGAATATAGCCGGGGTTAATCGATCAACGTCGACCGACCGTCATCGATCAATTGGTTAGTCAAACGGTAGCCGTCGATCGATTAAAGCTACCAGACCAGCCGATCAACTTCGATCGACGTCGATCGATGCCGTCGATCGACGATCGATCGATTGGTCTGGTAACACCCTAAAGCGGCCGACCGGCAAGGTCCTTGATTATACACCGCTGTTGTAATCACTAACATCATCATCAGCCTATAAACGCGTGCCTTCCGAAGCACGGAAGAGCTCGAGATGTTTTAAATGTGGTCACCCATCCAGCGACACGGCATTGCGAAAGTTGCTTAGCGAGCAAGATCGCAAGCCGAACGCGCTAATCGCTTCGCCATCGACCTCCTCGCTCCTCGCGCCTCCTCACTTACATCAAACTCTGTTAATAAGTTAGAATCACTAGTTTATCGAGTTAATAAGTTAGAATCAGTAGTTTATCGAGTTCAAGATAGCCGAAACATTGTCCTGAATATGATAGGTGATAGGAGAAGCTCCACTCTACTCAGTCGGTTTCTCGAACTACACTGGCCTACAAAAATAAGTATCACACTTTTAAAATTTCATTTGTTCTAAACTATAGAAGTTAGAGATTTAAAATAAAAACAGTTTTATCAGCTTTCTTTGAAACTATAGTAAATTAAACAACAGTAACATTTTTAAGTCTTGTGTGTCTTGTTTATCATGTGTTCATTAAAAGTTATTACAATTTTAAAAGTGTGATACTTTTTTTTGCAGGCCAGTGTACATGTTTGGTAAACTGGCTGAGTGGGGCGTAGTTCATTCTATTGGTGCTTTTAAATAATAATAAACACATTTTATTAATTCTACTTTTTAATAATAATATTATAATATATTTTTTAATAGTAATTAATATACTAAAATATAGTTTTTGATAATAATTATAATTTTAATAAGTATGTATGTTGCTATAAGTTAATGTAGCCTAAGAACAAATGATATATATTCTTTTTATAAACAATAATAAACTTAATTCCAGGTTGCGTCATCCCACAACGGTACATTCTCGGTGTGATGGGGCTGCTCGGGGTCTGCAACGCTTACACAATGAGGGTGTGCCTCAACCTGGCCATCACACAGATGGTGAACCACACGAAGCGTACCAACGCCAGCGAGATAGATCCATACGGCGATGACCTGTGCCCTAACGACCCTGTGCTGAATACCACCAGCTCACTGATCGCAAACTCTAAACCTGTAAGTTTGTATCTACTCTTAGACGATCACTCTGAGAGCCGTGCCGCGTAGCTAACAACCCCTCCCTTCCCTTGGGTGTCGTAAAAGTCGACTAACGGACTAAAGACTGCACATACATTCAACAGCTGAAAGCGGCGATGGGCTCACCACCTGTTCACGCATATGCAGTCGCTATTTGGTGAAAAGTGGACTATGGCAGAGGATTGATTTTGCGGTATTTGCGGTGATTTTGCGTAATATAACGAATGTTCGAATAAAGAAACACATACATTTTTATGTAATTTTATTTTGCTTAACCCCCCCCCCCCCCCCCCTAAGGGGTTCAAAATGTCAAGCAAAAATAAAATTACATATTTTATTTTGCTTGACATTTTGAACCCCTTAGGTTACCGAGATACTGTGGTTTGTTGCCTTTGCAATTAATAATTTGTAATTATTTTACCGTCCAATTATTTTTAATTGTGTTACTCAAAAGGTTTGCTAACTTAAGGGACGAAATTAAACGCGAGTAGAGATCCGCTTCTAATGATTTACTTTAAATTTGGTTTAAAGTTTACGTAATAGTAGGACGTTCTACTTATGCTTTTTTAGTAGTTAAGCTTAAGTAGTTGGTTAGCTATTTACACGGTTTGTCAGGGTTCTGCCTAGAATCCGACAGGATGGCGAACACAATAATACTTATCTATTTCTGTCGCCATGCAACCTGAGACCTCAGAGATGGTCACGCCAGAATCGGCGTGCTACCACCACTGTCATCGTCAGATCTGAAGGTGTAGGCAGCGCGAACTATAAATAAATGTATTTGACATTTAATTCGACCACTCATTATTATCAGGCAGCGATATAAGTTTTACGATTGGTAAATTAGAATTTGGTATGTCTACCTACGCTGCCTCGACTTTTTAATACGTATCATTCAAGTATTGAGTGCTTAAGAAACGAATTCCGAGAATGATATTTTTTTTCTCTTTATTTATTTTTAAGGGCTTTTGTATAATAGTTACATGTCAGCTCCATCGTAACTGTTACACTTAAAGTAAAAAAATAAAAAAAAAGTAAACCAATAATTAATGAGTTATCTTTAATCGGTTGATTATAATCTTGCCGAATTTTAAGGCTTTGCGCCGCGAATCTGTAAATCAGCGTCGCTTCCCTGGACGTGGGGTCAGACAGTACACTTTGAAATACTCCAACATCAAGGCTGTTGACTTTCAGGGGCGCGACTAATCATTCTCTTAGCGCTCGATTTAGGACGAGAATGATAATAATGAAGTATTCTTAATTGACTTGTGACTTGGGCGTTTGTAGTACCTACCTACTTCGTTGACTGCGATCTCTATCAATTACAAGTACATTTAATGCAACTTCAACTGGGTTCACAGCGATAATTGAGATCAATGATTTTGTCCCATATTGTTAAGCGTTGGCTGTTTACTCTACCTACACTTATACAAAGATAAGATAGGCACTTCTAGTTTAAGATTTTAGTGTCAGTTTATAGCATAATGCATTGTTGTCGTGCTGGTTGCATAGTTAAATACAAATAAAATTATGCGTACAAACGCATACGAATATTTGTTATCTAAATAACACGTTTCATTTGTCATTTATATGCAGGGGAACGCATTTTTATGCATTTCGCAAGAGCACTTCTACTCGTATTTATTGCACACAATGTGTCAAATACTTGGGATAATAGTTGCCAAATTGAATTGGACCACAGAACTCTCAAAAGGTGCTGTGGTTGTTGTTGGTGTGGCAGTTGGACCACTGCCCCGCACTCCTTTTATTTGTGTTGCGTAGCGGTGAAAGAATACTACCACCCCCAATCTTCCCTCGGGTTCATAAAAGGTGACTAACGGACTAATTACTGCACATACATCCAACAGCACAAAACAGCGATAGGCTCACCACCTGTCACACTGAGCACATGTGCAGTCGCATTTTGGTGAAAAGTAGACTATGGTAGAGGACTGCTTTTGCTGTCCTCATTGCCCAGTCTCTGACTAACCCTTCAGGGATAATAGTCGTGATTATGTAGATTTTAATCTGATGTTCGTCACCTATCATGGCTTAAGGTTTATCAATGAAAACTTAATGGTCGTCTTCGGTGAAAATGGGCATCAGTAAGATTATCGTTAATTTATCAATTTATACTTTTTTCTTTCCAGCATGCGATATTTGATTGGGACGAAAAGACTCAAGGACTCATTCTGAGTGGCTTTTACTATGGTTATGCAGCAACCCAGGTCCCAGGAGGCTATTTGGCTGAGAAATTCGGAGGCAAATGGACGTTAGGCGTTGGGCTACTGAGCACTGCGCTGTTCACGTTCTTAACCCCTCCTGTGATCAGAGCTGGAGGTGCTACCGGGCTGTTCATTCTTAGAGTATTGCAGGGAATGGGCGAGGTGAATGAAATTTATTTTATTTATTTCTACAGCAATTTCTGATCAATGCAATGCAATTTATGATCATGATGATGACTATAGGAAATATAAAGATGAAACAGTGCATACGTATGAAACAGACATAGAGTCCTGATGTTGAAGAACAAGTTGTCTTTTGTATTTGATTGAACTAAAGTTCATTACAATTTGCATGTATCGTAGAGAACAAGAATGTGAACGTAAATCGGCAGACTTCCTTAATTTTGTTCAGACGACACTAAAACAGTCGTAGCGCCGATCTGGATCAGATAATTAATAGCAATCAGGCTGTTTGGAGAACAGGAGACGCGTTAGTCCAACAAAGGATGATGTAGTGTTGAAAAGGAATAAAAAGCCAACTATGCTGTAACGAAGAGTAGCAAGTTATTTATACAAGTGAACAACTCGATCTAGGTAGCGCTGATAGTATGATAATAAAGAAGAAAGTCTGGTAGCCACTCAGTGGAAATCGTGACGTATCTCTTAAAGTTTTACTGTAAAACTAACTCAGGCGCTTTTGCTCCACCCATTTATAAGAGTTGTTTTTGCTTTGTCTCTGACTTTGTGGTTAATGGTCGTAATTATATGTATGTATGTATGTTTTTAAAGATAGATAATTCAATGTTATTTTGAGTGAACTATTACCTATTATTTAAATTACTTATAGCTTTTTATATAATGATTATTTTATGTTCCAGGGTCCGACTATGCCAGCTCTGATGATAATGTTGGCGAGATGGGTCCCGCCTCATGAGAGGTCCTTCCAAGGCGCTCTGGTGTTTGGGGGTGCTCAAATTGGCAACATCTTTGGGTCCTTCATGTCTGGCATCCTTTTAGCTGATGGACGAGACTGGTCTTATGTGTTCTACTTCTTTGGAGGTTTTGGATTCTTCTGGTTCTTACTCTGGGTAAGTGAGCTAAAGACTACGACTGCCTGCTTTCTTTTTTCGAAAGAATCGAAACTTTACATCGCAACTGTATTTATGAAAGTGGCGAGAAACTTAAGGTTCTTTAAGTCTACGGTTCGTCATGTCTGGTGGTAGTGACCAAACAACCCCGGATGTTTTTAAGAGGGGGATGGCATCACGCTAGTCTAATTAGTAAACGCTATATTAGATTTTGCTGTGCTGTTATTTCAATAACTTGAACTTAATCTTGGTACCGTTAAAGCACGTTTACGATGTCAATTACAATGAAAGTGATCGTCGTACTCTTTACGAACAGGAAGAATTTTTATGTTTATTTAGTACAACATGATGCAGTAGGTATTTATTTTTATTTTTATTATCTAAATTTCAGAGTCTTCTATGCTACAGTACGCCGAATACCCACCCCTACATCTCCAAGAAGGAATTAGCTTATCTCAACAAGAACGTGACTACTGCGGAGGGCAGTGCGAAGAAGGATCCTGTGCCCTGGAAGGCTATACTTCGATCTGCGCCTGCTTGGGCTTTGGTCTGCGCTGCGGTAAGATTTGTGTCACAACTCACTTTATTATTTTTTAAACCAACTTTAACAAAAGGAGGAGGTTCTCAATTCGTCGGGAGCTTTTCTTATGTAAGTTCCTTTATAACTCAAAGACGGTTGAACCGATTTAGAAAATTATTTTTTAAATATACTAAAGTAATATTAAAACCGATATAAAAATTCAGATATTACAAAAATATTTTTTTTGTTTTACTTATGTTTACGTAGACTCGTAATATTTGATTATTTGCGTTAAAAACGCTCAAATAAACTCAAAGATAACGAATTGTCTACCTCGGGTTCGATTCTCGCCTGAGGTAGACATGTTTTTAAACGTTTCTTTAACTTTGATGTTTACGTAAGTTAGAAAGGTAACGCTCGAACTCTACCTTTGACTAAAGAGCCTTGACTAGAAACAAATGAGAGATTAATGCAAATGGAATACAACCTTATAATTAAGTATTTATCGTAGTAATGGGGCACTTAAACAAAATGAAACAAGAAACACAGAACTCTAGAAATAGAAGTGCGTACCTATATTGCGACTAAATGCATTAGCAATGCTAATTCTGCATTTTGCTCGTAAAATTTAAAACAGGTTTCGTTAGTCACTATTCACTGAAGAGAACACTTACTTGGTTCAACTAAAATGCGAATTGGAACTCGTAGTTGAAACACATATCTAACATCATTATTGGATTTGGTAGCCAAACAGATATATGATATTCAGATTAAATGCGTGAAGTCGTGGTTCAATCTCCACAGCTCTCTTAGACTACTGAAGCGAATCCATACCTAACCCGAGCCTATTAGTTTTCCGGATGAGTTAACAGTACTGTAATTAATGTGACCATAGAGAACTATTATTGTTATCTTCATCCACATAACTGCTGGGGATATACCGACCACAGATTGTTCTAAGCAACTGTAGGTTCGTTGCGAAGCACACAGGAGGCCGAGGTATTTTGATTAATATAGTCTTCTCTTCGCATTGCGAAAGTTGCTTAATTTGTAAGATCTCTACATGCATGCGCAAACAAGTGTGCTAACGTGCTCCTCTTTAGTTATGTACGGTAGCTTAAATGAGTTTTGCTTGCTTAGTATAAAATCTGTGTTTAGTACTGCACAGTTCGACTTAAGATATATTGCAAGAAGCGTAGGTAGTGTTTAGATGTTCGAAGGTTATCATCATCATCATCATCAGTCTATAAACGTCCCACTGCTGTACACAGGCCTCCCACGAGTAGCACGTGGGGATATTGGGACATAACCCACCACGCTGGCCCAATGCGGGTTGGTGGGTTATGCGGGTTGGTGGGTTGAAGGTAGAGCTAATAAAAATGCTCTTACGTACTTAGGTACAAGTACGTACTTAAGAGGAAACACTACGTCGACGTGGCATGCAAAATTCGCATACAAAACACAGACAAACGACGTTTCGTAGTCCCCTATTTCCTCCTTCAGAACTGGACCAATTTTTTTTTTTTTCAGCATCGGTTAAAGAAAGAGGTTTTCTATGTCTGTATGTTTAATTTTTTTGCTTTAAGTCATTTATTTAATAACCGGGAGCCTTAAAAATTTAGCGAAATCACTCCGTTTTAAGGCGTCTTCAGTAACATTGAGTGGCTGGTTTATAAAGAAATCAAACATACCTACAGACATAGAAAATCTCTTTCTTTAACTGATGCTGAAAAAGTAATAAAAATTAGTCCAGTTCTGAAGTAGGAAACAGGAGAGAACAAAACGTTGTTTTTCTGTGTTTTGTATGAGAATTTTGCATGCCACTTCGACGTAGTATTTCCTCATAATATATTGATATAAAGTTTTGGTTCTATATAATTTATTGTCTTTGATAGTTATTTTAAAACGAATGACGTCATCAAACATTAATGGACACGTTCGCCATGAGACAGACCTTACAGTGGTTGTAAAACTTATTATTACTAACCAGAATGAGCTCATCCGTAGTGTTCGGACTATTTAAAATGACAATGCTAACTATTTCCGATTACATTTTATACCTAAATGAAACGAATGATTCATACTTGTTAGGTAATAAACGTAATTGGTAATAAACCTTGTAAGTATTTAAAATTTAATAAAAGTGACAATACAATATACTAAAAGTAGTAATTGTTTTTCAAAGTTTGTTTGAGTATCATTTACGGAAAAAACATCAAAAGTTTATAAACCATCATAAGCCATACTTGCCTAACGAAAATTGAGCAACTGTATACTTGAGTAATCTGCATTCGTCTTACCAGATTTTTTTATTTAACTACCGGCCTGCCCACGCTATCGTATGCGTAGACCCCCCCCCCCCCCCCCTTTAAAATGTTCTTTCGTACAAACCTTCTCCTGAATATTACAAACACAACAAAAACATAATTAGCCAAATAGGTGCAGCCGTTCAGAAGTAATGAATACATTAGTAGCAATAGATTTTTATTTATGTAGATTTCCTAATGTTACTTATATCAAACTAATGTGATTCTTAATGGTGTATGAGATAGAGATTGAGAGAACCAATTTTATTATATGCCTTCTGAAGCTTGAAGCTTCAGACAGTCGTTGAAAATAACTTGCATTGGGTCTGTGTGAAGGTTATATCGATAATCTAATATTCCTATGTGTTATTGCTCGCTAATATTCCCATGTGTTATTGCTCGCCATGTGTTGTTTGGGTTTTCACAAACATAAACTTTATTTAGCAATGGGTCGTTTATATGCTACATTTTTTTTTGTATTTCTTTTTTTTAATTTTGGACATTCATTAGCATACAGCAGCAATGGGGTCACCACCAATTATGCTGAGCATATGTGCAGTTGGTATTCGGTGAAACGTGAACTGTGTCAGTACACTGCTTTTGCGATCCTAATGAGGACCAACAATGGTCTATTATTCCCAATGGGCTAGTCCTAGTGTCTGATTAATCCATTAGGGATAGGGTTACCATTTAAGAATTTGAAAAGTACTGACATTTTGATAAAAGTGCGTACATTTTAGTCACAAAATGGAAACATTACTCACTTTATTATGTTTTGTTTTTAGATAAATGACATGTTAATAAAGATTAAAAAGACGTTTATTTGATATTACTTAAAATGTAGTTTAGTTACTCATATTTTAAAATCCGGACAAATTAAAGAGCCGTACAAAATCCGGACTAGAGTCTTAAAGTCCAGACATGTCCGGCCTAATCAGGACGGATAGTCGTAAGTGTATATATGTTTATGTCTCTGAATATAACCCACAGGTGGGCCACGACTGGGGCTACTACACGATGGTGACCGACTTGCCCAAATACTCGCACGACGTGCTCAAGTTCAACATCGCCACCACTGGCACCCTCACTGCCCTCCCCTACATCGCTATGTGGATCAGTTCGTTTATCTTCGGCTTCGTCTGCGACCTGTTCATCAAGAAAGGCTGGCACACCATCAAGACTGGCCGAATTATTCATACTACCATTGGTATGATATACACATTTTTATAGATTCACGTTTTTATACGTTATTCTTTATCTAAAAAGTTATTGCATCCATTAAGTTATAATATGACTTTAAAATAAGTCACTGATTTTTTATTTCCAATTTTTCAAGTGCTTCATCGAGTTTAACTATTATGCCTAGAGCTTCAATAAATTAAGTTCTGACCACTCTTTTGCCAAATGGTAATATAACTTAATGTGCGTATTATTTAATAATAGCTGATAATAAGTGAACTCTGTTCCTAATGAGTAAATAAAGTTCTTTATTCCCAACTTTTATCATGTTTTGTCTCTTCCAGCCGCTACTGGGCCAGCCATCTGCATCATATTGGCTTCATACGCTGGATGTGACCGCACTGCTGCGATGATTTACTTCGTCCTGTCCATGGCTCTCATGGGCGGCTTCTACAGTGGGATGAAGGTGAGTGCTTACATCATAATCTTTGTATTTTTCATAGGTGCATATAATTTAAAGATCTCTAACTTAATGTTTCAAAAAAGCAATTCCTGTTCATAAATAGGCTTGTTTGAGCAGGGAATTTAATAATAGGTACGATAACAGCTATTTTAATTACGCTAAATTTTTATGTCGAACAATGTTTCTAATCAAGAAAGTTCAATTTTTATTTTACACCAACACTCGGTAATACATGAAAATTCTTGCGACACGACAAATTGTAAAAAAAGTAACAGACGCTAACTTTTAAGGGTTACCATAGAATTAGATGTAGGTAATATTAGATTTATTCTAAAATAAAGCAACAAAAGTTTACCAGCATACCAGTAAAATTGTCATAATAATTCAACTAGAGAGACAGGTATTTAATTTATTTCGTTGCTTTGACTAAGTGTCAAAGAGAGAACGACTTTAATTGCCGACTTTTTAATAACTTACACTTCTTTCGATCATATCCCATAAGACTTTCGCTGATTAAACTAACCCGATTCCCTGTAAACAAGCGAATTATAAGGTTTGAAAACATTTAAATTACTTTGTGCCAAACGCAAACAGGGTAGAAGTTTATTATTAACAGTGTCCGGCAAATACATTAACATCAAACATTATCTGTTGCTACTAACGGTAGCGTGCAACCCAAAACTAAACACAAATAATGTTAGTCTCATGGGAGTAAGGGTGGCTCCAGACTGGCGATTTTTAAAGCTCGTATCGTTTTACACGCCTACACCGAACCAAACGTGGGATACGCGCTCAATTCGGAATGTCTTTTTTATGTAAAAAATATATAATGTAGTAATTACCGTGCCCACCCGTAAAATCAGAGAAGCCGCAGATGCCTTGCCGGCCTTGAGAAAGGAGGATGTTCATTTGTGTACGATTAGCGCGTGTACAAAAGACACGCTTGTGTGTAATCTTATACGCGCCGAATAAACGCTAGTCTGAAACCGCTGTTAATGGAACTAACGTGTTTTCAGGTCAACGCTCTGGACTTGGCGCCGAACTACGCGGGCAGCCTGACGTCACTGGTGAACACTACCTCGACGTTTGCGGGAATCGCGACACCTTACCTCATTGGACTGATGACTCCTAATGTGAGTGGTTTCGCAAACAACTGTCTTCTCATATTACCTGACTATATAGTATAAGACTGTTATTACATTACTTGGAAACGCTTGGCCTTCAACCTGATGGCAAGTGACGATAAGGTCAAGATGGATAAGATCTTAGATAAGATCTAGAAATATTATTGTGACGGCGACGGACTTGAATAAAGCTCTTCCGCCGACTATAGAGAGTGCAATCCTATTCTTACGCGGGGTATAGAACCTAGGACATCTTAATCTTAGGTTGGTGGAATAACCCTGTGTCCGATATACTTAGGAATAAGATAGCAGTCTCTTAATAGTTGAGGTTGCCGGGTGAAGTGTTCAACATTCGAGGCAAGTAATTTAGTCGAAGTAGCATGTAGGTACATTGCTTTGATAGATGGTTGTTTTAATATCAATTTTAAGCAGTTTTTAAGCAAAGTAGAGAAGCAATGTAGCGCTACTCGATAAAATTTCACGCCCATTAGTCTTTGATGAAACAGTTGTTTTTTAAAGTGTCAGAAAAACTATTTCATCAAAGCTGTGGTAAAGTGTATATTTGCCATTTCTCGGCTCCAGACACATTCGTACAATTCCACATTCGTACTCTCATGTAACGGGAGTTCTATCGTTATTAATAATAATAATATATTTTTTGAATAATTTTTAATCAATTACCTACATTTCAATAAATAATTTCGTATAAATTAACATTAAAAAACAATGTGTTGATTGCAAATAATATTATTAATTATCGAATATTATTTGCAATAAACGCATCTTACTCGTACTATCAACTCAGTAAAGTAATTTTTTGCTATTCAATCTGCATACACAATTTTATCTCAAGCACATTACTCAAATACGGTTCCACATCTCCCTAGCTTGCAATTAAGCTGAGAAAGTCTTGCTCTCGAGTTAGTGCAAAACCGACTTACCTATGAAGCCAGAAGCTCGGAACGCAATTTAAGATTCAATTCTCCGCTTGTACATTCTTTAACCTTATCCGGGCTTCCTTGTTAATGGATTAGTTTACGCAAGCTTTTGTAAATTGTTTAACAGATTGCCTCCAATTAGTGGACAAGTGTGACAGTTCATCTGTTGTATTTCTGCTTTGTTAGTTACCAATTAAGGGGGGTTAGACGGTCAGCGGAAATTTGTAAGCGCCATTCACATTTTTATCAAAAAGTTAATAAAAATGTTTAGTTTTTTGAAAATCTAAATCAGTCAAGAAATCGTAAAGGTAAAAAAATACCTACGTGTTTATGATTTTATAGAAATTATTATTGTAAAACACGGTCGTAATGTACATTTAAGTGACATTTTAGAGGAAACTTCAGGATTTTTTTCTATCAAGCCAAATGTTTCCAATCGTGTATTGGCTTCGTTCATCCCCTCACACATAATATACTACTGTAATACACATTGAAAATTTCAGTGCGAAATATTCTACTAATATTATAACACGAAAGTTTGTAAGTATGGATGGATGGGTTACTCGCATAATGACCCATTTTGGTAGCCCAACGCACAATGACACATAGTGTCTACGCAAAATGACATACGCAAATTGACACATATTCTCATACGCGAAATGACACACGGGAACGACTACGCAAAATGACATACGCGAATTGACACATATTCGCATACGCGAAATGACACACAGGAACGACTACGCAAAATGACATACGCGAATTGACACATATTCTCATACGCGAAATGTCACACGGGAACGACTACGCGAAATGACATAGGTA
Organism: Scoparia ambigualis; assembly: GCA_963921215.1. Taxonomy (NCBI): domain Eukaryota; kingdom Metazoa; phylum Arthropoda; class Insecta; order Lepidoptera; family Crambidae; genus Scoparia; species Scoparia ambigualis. Next base: position 22,239,436 of record OY992509.1, read on the forward strand.
CATAAGTTCGTCCTTTTTACAAGTTTTGATTAAACTCCGCCTGTTTGTTAGTTAATGTGGGAAAAATCTTGCAACTGAATTTATAACCAGTTCAAATTCAGCTAAGCGCTCTACATATGTATGGCGCTTAGCAAAATTTGCTACTATTTTTACGGTGGGAAATCGGACAGAAATCAACATCGTAGGCGAAGCCGCTTGACGGGAAACTAGTGTTAAATACTTAAATATATCTTGTGTGTCAATATGCGTGTAAGTCAATATGCGTGTAAGTCAATATGCGTGTAAGCCAGTATGCGTGTAAGTCAATATGCGTGTAAGTCAATATGCGTGTAAGTCAGTATGCGTGTAAGTCAATATGCGTGTAAGCCAATATACGTGTAAGTCAATATGCGTGTAAGTAAAAATGCGTGTAAGTCAATATGCGTGTAAGTCAAAATGCGTGTATGTCAATACGCGTGTACGTAATTAGTCATTATGCGAGTAACCCGGGTGGATATTTGTTACTCTTTCACGTAAAAACTACCAAATGGATTTGGATGAAATTCGGCATACAGATAGTTTATAACCTGGATTAACACATAGGATACTTTTTATCCCGATATTCCTACGGGAACGGGAACCACGCGGGTGGAACCGCGAGCGGCCGCTAGTCTAATATATTTTGACTAACAGCTAATAGAAAACAGTCTTTTTTTTCTTTTTGACCGCCTAAGGCCCCTAATGTTCGTTGTGTACTCGTGTTTGTAAGCTGTTTATCATAAAACACTTTTTTGCTGTTGCGTTCTTTTATTTCTTATGTATCTACTTTCATTTCAGTCAACATTGTCAGAGTGGCGAGGTGCGTTCTGGGTGTGTTTCGCCGTGTTGGTTGGTACCAACGTCGTCTACTGCATCTGGGCCGACGGCAAGCAGCAATGGTGGGACGACGTCAGACAATTTGGGTATCCCCCAGACTGGAAGTACGGCCCCATCATCAAAGAACAGATCCCAGGGGAACCGGAATCCATTAAATTATCGGAAGAGAAAGAAGGATGACACCGTTGCGAGAAAACAACATGTTTTATATGTCCGTGTGTAACGCTACCACCAAGTGAGTAAGTTACAAGGCGTACGTGTATGAATTAGATTTAATGACATGCATGATGTTAACAATGAAAGTTAGCACTTGCATACACGGAGCTTATTTGGAATTTATATATTTATTTTTATAATAAAGACATTATAATATCAGCATCATATACCTAAGTACAAGTGTAATTGTATTCGAATGCCTTTTTTAACCTACACCAGTAAGTACCTATTTAAAATCATTAAACTCTTTTTAGGACGTAATATCAATCCGTTAAGCAATGTTTACATTTGTTTAACTTAGGACTTAGCAGCAAAGAATCTGATTAAATTAGTAGTGCTTTAAAAGTTTTAGTAGTAAGCATTTCAAAATCAGTCCTAGTCAGTGTGGAATGGATTATTATAATTTGCAGTACAAAGGATTAGTGCCGTGTTTAAGAGAATAACTATTTCTGTGTGTCTAATAATAACCTAGTGCTATAAAAATTTAAAAGTTAATGACGTGCTATTTAAAAATGTGACTACTCCACATAATATGATTTGTTCCGGATTCGTCGTATTCCTGATTCGTCGTATTCCAGATTCGACGTATTCCAGATTCATCGCAATACGTGCAGTCGAGTAGGCACATTAATATAATATATCCAACGAATATTTTCACAAAGTTCTTAGACACGTATAAAACATATACATAAATATATTTCGTTTTAGTTTAGTAATTATTACATATTTTTACACCTTGACTAAAGAAAAAGACAATACAATCTTAAGAAAATAACTCTTACAAATTATATTGAGTGCCTTTCTAGACTTTATGAATTATGAGTTTAATTGTTTCATTTCTTTAATTTCATTCTATCGAGGAGAGTTTTTTGTTCCGATACTTATATTTGTTTACTTAAATAGTTAACAATTTGTATTTGGTTTTTTATTTCATAACAACGATGAATCTGGAATACGTCGAATCTGGAATACGACGAATCCGGAACAAATCTATAATATCATACATTTTTGTTTACGTAATATTTAAAACCCCAGTGACATTCACAAATGGACTCCGTTTTGGTTCAAAATTTATTAAAACAATGTCTCATAGACGTAGCCCAGTTTCATTAATGATAACATGTACGATTAATTCTAAGCACCAAATTGTAACGAAATTGTGTGACGCGGGCGTAATTAAGCCACTTTAAATGTGTTCAAACATAATGAATGTATTTTTGACAGTCATGTTGTATAGGATTGAACATGTTGTGATTATATTGCTTATGTAAGCCATCTGTATACTTACCCGTGGTACTACCGATGGTCCTAGTGGTAGTAACTACGCGAATTTTTTTTGCCCGTGGTTCTACTATCCTGTCTGGTAAGTACCACAGGAGATTTTACATTACCCGTGGTACTACTTATCAATTTAATATTCCCTACAAACGTATTTTGAGATATATAAGCTTGAAAAATCGAGTGTTAAGGAACCATTTTCAAATATGTAGGTACAGTATACAACAAAAAAAAAACAAAAACAAAACAAAAAAACAAAACTAAAAGAAAAACAAAGACAAAAAAAACAAAACAAAAAACAAAAAAAGGTTCTACACACTCGATTTTTCAAGCTTATGCATACCTCGAAATACGTTAGTAGGAAATATTAAATTGATAAGTAGTACCACGGGTAATGTAAAATCTCCCGTGGCACCAGACAGACAGGATAGTAGTACCACGGGCAAAAAAAAATTGACGTGGTACTACCAATAGGACCATCGGTAGTACCACGGGTAAGTACAGTAACCCATGTATTCGTAAGTGTATGCGCCTAAACAAACTCTTCAAACCCTTTGTCTTCAAAGACATAGCCAAGCATAAGGCAGCCAGCTTCAAAAGATGCCATAGGTTGAAGTGCACTAGAAAATTATATTTATAAAACAATTAACTAAGGTATCCATCGCTTGTATTTTGAAGGTTGTTTAAAATTATTGTGATGTAAGTGAAGTAAGTTAGAATACCCATAACAGTTTGGTTTTTTAATAAATCGAATAGCAAAACTGCAACTTTAATGTAATCCAATTTTAATTGGCTGAGTTTTTTCATATTCAGGGTTCTGTAGCAAATCAAGAACCCGAGCTTGCAACTAGATTGGTTTTTTTAAAGAACAACACGTCGGTAATAATATCTTTTAACGCCAACTTATTTAAGAAATATGATTATTTCATACGATTCTCCACCATAATTTAGTTGATTATTTTTCATAGAATAAAGTTTATTTTTAAAATGATTGCTGTTTATGTTAGACATAAGCTAACTGAATTTTTGCATATACTTAATATCGATCTATCTACGTGAACCATTAAGGCCTATTCAAATCTGAGCGGTATTCGCTGCCGCTGTGGGCAAAGGATATACCGCGCGGGTTTCGCTCAGGTATTCAGTATCAAGTTCCGCGGCTAGATTGACCTGCGGGTCTATCGGCTAAAAATGTATTATATTGGCATATTATGGGCTTCAAATGTCAAATGAAGCCTATGTCCATATTCATATTTTTTAGCTGAGCGGTATTCGCTGCCGCTCTACCCACAGCGGCAGCGAATACCGCTCAGGTTTGAATAGGCCTCTAAACAAAAAAAATGTGAAGGTATTATTTTAGACTACGGAACCTTCACTTAGCGGGTTCGACTCGCGCATGGCTATGTTTGACAAAGTCTATGCCTTATGAATGTTAATTTCATAGTCCCTGAAGGTCTGCACTGAGATTTGCACAAGTCTTTGACATGCAGAAAGCAAAATCTCAGACTAATATGCCATAATTAAAATTACCTAACTATCTACAGACTATCTTTTTCGTTCTGTAATCAGCTACTATTCTGTTCTTTTTGTAAGTTAGTTATTACATGTTACTTCTTATTTTAGATACATTGTTACACAATAAATATTTTATTCCCAGATTCAGTTGTTTCCTTGGAGGTAAATTGTACAGTTCTTGTGATATGTATCACTCCCATTGTATATATTATTGGATTATCGGAACAAACTAGTAGTTTCGAGCTGCTTTCCGAACATTTAGTCAAGAGCGCACAAAAATATCACTAAACGACACTAACCCTGGGGACCTTAGACTTTGCTTTGAGAAATATTTATTATTTACATAAAAATCACGACTGTGCTGAGCGTGAAAGGTGGTGAGCCCATCGCCGCTCTATGCTGTTGCATGTATGTGTTGTCTTTAGTCCGTTAGTCGCCTGTTACGACGCCCAAGGGAAGAGAGGGGTGGTAGTATTCTTTCACCGTGACACGGTTACATGCTACGGTATAGTAAGAATGAATCAATATTTCTGTTAAATTCTATTCTTATAATATCTTTATCATTAATGCACTAAACAAAATCCTTATTTTATTGCCTTCTTCTGTCTGGCTGGAAACGAACTAGTTTTTTTATGCAGGAAAGTTTCTCTTGCTCTAAGCACCTTCGCGTAACAGGTAAATTAAAAAAGTTTTACCTTTAAACGTTAAAAACTATGAGCTTTGTATCACTGGTATGTAAATACAAATTGTTGTTGGGGAAAGCGTATAATCAAAGAGGGAGAGGAAAATATGCTTAACTTCTGATAATAATTAGTTTTTATTTTTTTTATAAATAACTTTTTACGCTCACACCAATTATCCAACCCAACATAAGCTTCTTTTTGAAACTCGTTAAAATGGTTAAACTAGATAACGGATAAATAGGAATCATAAAAAAACACCCAGAGCCGAAATCAATTTAGAAAAACCGTTTTTTCTAAATTGACCCGACCGGGAATTGAAACCGGGACCACAGAGATGGCGCGACGTCAGAACCGGCATGCTCACCACTCGACCACGGAGATCGCCCAACGTTTAAAGTCAAAGTTTTGGTTTTCATAATAATCTGAATTATTCCACTAACGTCTGCGTGGGAAATGTTATCTTTTATGTATTTTTTTTTTAATTAGTTATTTTTATTTTTTACAAGTGGTGAGATCAAGTTCCGAAATCGATTCCCAGTAGAAATCCATACATTTTACTCGGTGGTTAATGGCATGGCTTAAGCTATTTTAATTAGTAGCATTTTTGTGTGCCGATAGTTTGAGATAAGATAGCCGGTCTTCCGAATAAATTTGGTCTTAGGCAGTTGTCCCACCGCCGACGATGAACGAGAAGCGAATCGAGCTAGAACTAGAAACGAGTTGGCGAGCAGCGGAAAGCGAATCTGTAGCCCCGATAGTTTTGTCGCTGGGCTATAAGCGAGTGTACGAGTGAGACGCGCGATTACTCGCGCCACTCGCTCGTGGCGGCCGAGAGCCGAGCGTACAGCGTGCGAGCCTTGGTAGCAGCGGCTGCCGCAGCGGTGAGAGAGTGAATTGGAAAGAGACAGCAGATCACAGCCATGCGCGCAGCGTCTATGTGTCGCTTATAGAATCGCTTAACTGTCCTCTTGGCGGGAAATTACCACTGCCGCTGGTTGGTCTCTCGGCGTGAGTTCTGATCGCTGAGCGAGTATCGCCAAGCGAGAATTATCTTTGATAGCTTTTGTCGCTTAGCGACGAACTAATAGAGCGAGTCCTCGCTTGCAGTGTGAACAGTCAGCGATCAACTATTTATATATGCATCTCTTTTGTTTACACGGAATGTATATCTATTGTACGTTTCTTGAGCGAGAAAATAGCCGATAGTTAGTCGTGTACTCGCCGTTGGTGAAACAACTGCCATACAGTTGGGCATAAAAAAAAATTATGTCTTCGTTACAACTGATGGGTATTAGTTATGCATCGAACGATCTGAAATACACTTGGTCAACCTGATCAGCCAGCCGATTGTTTTGGCAACAAAGTGTCAAATGGCAAAGTAGGACTTCTATTAATAATTTTGTTTATCAACCATTTTTTTTATTAATGATCGTATATTTACTGGATGAACCATTTTTATGGAAAAACTTACCGCTAAAAAAATAGGTATGTCTAAGAGTATGTAGTAAAGAAAAAAGTATGTCAGGAAATTGTTTTTGGTACTCAAGGATGAAAGGCAATAAATGGATCTAAGTAATGGATTTCTATTTATAGATAGATAAACCTTGGTAACAAACATGTTGGACATTCGAGACGGCTCAGCAAGGACAGCTAGCTACCTTAGTATCTACAGAAAACAGTCCTACTGCCGCATCTGTATAAATTATTTATTAACGTAAAAAAGTACCTATACTATAATATTGATCTCACAGGTAATATTAGTTATCATTCATCTATAGATCAGCTAATAGCCATCAAGTCATCCCTAAAATGGATGAGTTTTACTATACCTCTAGGTATAGTAACTTTATGGTATTGACTTAATAACTACGCTTGCCAAAATTGTGTTGATGATCACAAACAAAGAGGATATAAATAATATCTAAACTAGTAAAACCACAAACCCGAACAATGCTTCTAAAATCCTAAACATGCCGTATAAAATATTTCATTCCAATTCCAAGTCGGCGTTTTGGAATAAGAGGGTAATCGTATATTTTCAGTCGCCCTATCTAGCGTTGTTGTCATTGTGTACTTAATACGACACGTAGAGGGGAAATGAAATCGGTGGAGCGATATTACAGTTCGTTACGGGCAGCGTTGATAACACGATAAAGTCGTATGGCGCACAGCTGTGGTACAGAGGCGAGTTTTAACATGAAGTGATGGTTAGAAGAAATAAAAAATATATATTTGTTGGCTTGAGAGGGTGCTGCTCGTCACGTAATAAATATAAACGAAACGATTTAGAAAACGTCCGTCAGATTCCACTTTCGTCAGATCATTTCTTTTTTCCGTATAGGTCCGAGACATCGATTTGAGATTAGAATTCTTTTGAGAAAAAAAAAACAGTTTTAGGCATAATGGACCATTAATAAAATGTTTACTCTCGCAACATGACACATTCGCATATTCACATATCAGTATTAAAATTTGGACTATCACGCAAAATGTTGCAGACGTGAAAAGATATCCGTATAGTGACCAATCCGTACAATGTAATGTACTTACGCGAAACGACACACCCTGTAAATGTTTGTGGTTTGTTAATGTATTCGTTTCCCCGTCTCTATGAAGGCCTTGGCTCATTTATGACGAGTTTATTACAAACACCGAAGACTGATGTATTTTGTTGTGCGACATTACTACATCGCACTGCCAACTGCATAGGGGGGTAGCACCAACATTTGAACAGGAGAATGTCGATACATCCAAGCCTTTACCGTTTAATTTTTTAACTAAAATAGGAAATCAAATTTTATGACCACGAAAGGAGACTGGACACGGCCCATACAAAATTTACCCAGGCCCAGCGCAAAAGAAAAGTATTTCAAATAATTGACTATTATGAGTAAAAAGATAATAATGTCAGTGGCTATCTTAAAGTTAATCAAATTGAAAAAATAGTTTTTGATTTATTTATATCAGTATTTTACTTCTGTTTTAACACTAAATAGGGATTTTTATTCTATGTTTGACTAAAATGCATACTAGTTATGATTTATTTTTCAAAATATATCATATTTTAAAGAAAATATCATATATTGACATATATTTTAATGAAAATATAAAAAATTAAGTGAGGCAATGATAAACTAAAAAAAAATACAAAAAAAATAATACTGAAATAAGCTGTTCAATAATTCATTTTTTTATTCATAAGAATATTCCAATGATAGCCAATGATATTGGACAAAAAAATTTAAACTCATAATAGTCAATTACATGATTTTTCTTTGCGCCAGGCCTGGGTGTCATTTGACCAGTCTCTTTTAAAAATTGTTATTTTATAAGCCAAAGTAAATGGCAGAAAATGTGATATTGCTTTTGATATGAAGCTGTCTATTTTGTTGCGTCAATTACATCTCAAATAAATAAACACCATGCAATATCTCAGAAAGATAATATTATAATATTTGCGCGATTGAAACGTATTGCATGATTTTTTTTTTTTTTGTAAGAGTGTTACCTGAATTAGTAAATTTTAAGTAAATTTTTAGTTTATTACAAGTAACGTGTTTAAGTTTAAACGATCCATTAATAAACCGTTTATTTTTATGTGTACTTGTACTTTTATTAGTCATTCTTTTCGTATCACGTTTGTCATTATGCGTATTGGTCATTTTGCGTGTGAACGAAAAAAAACTAATTTAGCACTTTAAAGAAATATAATCACTAAAGGGTAGTTTAAAATAAAGTTTAGACAGTTTTAATTCTTACGACTTTTCTTATTCATTTTAAAATACTTTAGCTTTTACAAGACACCAGAAAAATAAAAATAAACATTTATGAAAAGTAAAGGGTCAATAAGAGAATTAAACAAATAGTACGCCGAATGGTAATATATTAAGTTAGTTTTACGCATTATTATTCACGTGATGCACAAAGCGCATTGTATCATAACGCGTCTCTCTCTAAGTGAAGCCAAAATCAAAGTGAATCATAAATTTATCAGTCGCTTATTTTATATGCTCCTAACTTCGATCAACAATACCAACTAGATAACGCGTCACGTACAAAATCAAAGCTAAATTCTGTCCACGTGAATAAATACTTTTTCAAAGCAATAAATTACTCCTGTCACATCAAAATTAAAAGACGTCAATAACATTTAGTGGTGAAAACAACCTTAAGGGGCAACAAATAAAGTACTTTTTCCTATTATTGTCTTGCGAGAAAATAAAAGCTCACTTCTCAAGTGCGCCGTTATTTACCGAGACACATTTTTAGCGCCGACCTGACATCTAGTTGTATTGTTGATCGAAGGCTCCTAACAACCTTGGTCAAATTATGCCGTAAAGCTACTGAAAATAATAAAAACAATTAAATTAATATAAACATTATTTATTCACCAACATACACGTTAAGACCACAAAACTAAATAGTAAAACAAAGAAGCATAATAAAGATTTGTATATAGAGTGACTAACAATGTTTTTTTTTAAATATCGGTTTCATATGCATAGATCAGATCTAGCTGGTGCCAAAGTTCTCAAGCCTTAAATACCAGTACCTAGTGTTATTTCTTTTACTACAGGAGAAAATCATCACACCCACATATAAAATCACCGGTGACAATTTTCGAACTTTATAGTCTCGCGCATACATAGTTAAACAAATTAAAAATATTACAAACATGATCAAAATACATGTCAAAAATCGAACCCTACTAGTGAGTTAGGGACGTTACCTAGAGCTATAGATTGTTGATCGATGGTCGATGTTAGCATCACTAGCGTGGCGATTGATCGGTGTGTTGCTGTTGCATGCGTACGCGCGCTTCCCTCAAATCGCGAGTTGTGTTGGCTATTTCTTCTTCAAGCTGCCTTTTCATTTCTCGCAAGCTCACCACCTAGAAGGTCAAAGTAATGTTTACTACTGCATGCTTTGATCACATATAAAAACTAAATACAAATTCAATGCTCTCAAAACGTCTGAACAAAAAGAGTACCTATGCGATATGTTTAATCCTACTATCCTACTAAGGGTGGATTCGACCAAACTGGAATAAGACTTACTCCGAGATTAGTCTATACAAATTCGGCGTTTAATCTAGGTATAACACCTTATTCCAGTTTGGTCGAATCCAGCCTAATATTATAAACGCGAAAGTTTGTAAGTATGGACGGATGTTTGTTACTCTTTCACGTAAAAACTACTGAATGGGTTTGGATGTAATTTGGCATACAGGTAGTTTATAACCTGGATTAACACATAGGATACTTTTTATCCCGATATTCCCACGTTAACGGAAACCACGCGGGTGAAACCGCGAGCGTAGTGAACCTATAATTTCGTTTAGTAGGACAACATGAAGAAGTGCTCCATCAAAAATTGCTATTCTGCCAAAATCATAGACGGAATATCCTCTTGTCGGTCACGAAGACTCCTAGAGGAGACTAACATTTGAAAATCTATTGTGTCTGGTTTTGCGGCAGCTGAGCTTTATTTCATAAATAAATTACGTACATGGCCAAAATACATAATATATATAAGTCAATTGTGTATGTCAAAATTGCCACTATTCCATTTCGACTAAAGGTACTGATAGACATGCTCATTTCTAGTACGAAAGTATGCCACTATTGAGCAATTGCTACGTAGTAGTATATGTTTGTCAAAGCGTTGCTAGTAATTAGCATGCTTATTACGTATACGCTTGTAATAAGCATGCTAATAAGCATACTTATTTAGTAACATGTCTATCAGTATCTTTAGTATTGGATTGTGTCTCTAGTTTTCATATGTGATCGAAGACTGCATGTTGTAATTTCCCGAGGATTTCAACGGCGCAGCTGATGGGGTGGTCGGATTGCAATCTTTAGCAACTTTTAAGCAACTTTTAGAATATACGTGACCATATATCGTGAGCATCCCCGTACTTCGTTAGGAATTTCAAGAATTTTTACCAGTTGATGTCAATAATGTCTATGATGTCAATGATGTCAATAGTCTATAAAGCTAATTAACCGCTTTGGACCAGGATTGTGGATTATGGCCTAATTGCCCCATGGGGCACATTTGTCACAGTGTCTCACAAAATCTACAATAGCACATATGCTATTACATATTTTGTGAGAAGACATGAGCTTAGCAGAATGAGGTTTATAGGCATCAGCCTATTATCATCAGATAATGATGATACTTATTGTTCATCAGTCTTAAAATAAGGAAAAGGGATGGCTTAATACAGGAAGTCTGTACACACATCGCAATATAAATAACAACTTAACGGGGTGTATCGCAAACGACGGATATAAAAATATGGCTGTTTCTATTTTAATGTAAATTAAATGTAAATATAACGTTACATCGTGGCTGGAAAGCAAAAAGAAAACTTTAGCATTTTTTTTGTTCCATCACTGGAAAACAAATGCGTAGTTATATTATGTTGTAAAGATTCCCAAATTTTGCTCTAGGAATTTAATATTATCGTCACAAAGTTAGTAAAGTTATTATACTAGAGTACAGAATCAGATGGCAAGCAAGATAAATGCTTCAAAAACGTGCCACTAAAAGATGTTACTCATAGGTCAATGAGCATAGCAAGGCAATATCCGATCGAAAAAAGTGCTTTATTAATTCCATTTGATCCATTCCATTCTAATGGAATTATTATACAATTTGATGTCTTTAAAAGGTAAAGTAGCCATTGTCCTTCTCCATTTTCCCAACTATTTCTGTGCGAAAAAGGATTAGATTTATGATAAAAAATTAAATCTATAAATAATGTTTTTATGTAAGACATTTTTACAGATAAGAAAAGACACCATTTTTTGTACGGATATTTTGTTATGATTAATGTTTTTTTATAAATTTTAGCGTTTTATAAACCAAACCTCGGTAGCCAACTGGTTAAGGCAGCCGCCCGGAATGCTTGCGGATAGGTTGTCGTCTTTTTTCATTGTTTAAAATTTTACTTAAGTATATTTAAGCGTTAATAAAACGCTAAAATATATAAAAAAAACTTTAGTGTTTAAAATTTTACTTTGTTATGATTTTCAAATAAAATAAATATTGTGTCAAGGCCCCGTATCGTTACTGTTACGTCGTCATGTCCTACATTTTGTCAACACGCGATACTCGATACTAACAGGCTAGTCACTAATTGCTATTTGGATTGGATGCTTCTGAAACGGCTTAAGTGCCTTCGCCTTCGCAACGTCTGCACTAGTTGCAGTTGCTGTAGTATCCGAAGCTTTGCAAGGAAAAGTCTCAAGATGGTGCGGAATGAGGGGAAATAGTCAAACTTCGTGTTAGTGGGTAGAAGCAAATTTGCAAGTGTTGGTATGTGTACATCGTACAATTTTACAGGATATTTTGACCATACCAGAGAGTGTTAAGAAACTTACTTTATAAATCTCTTTATTACCAATTAACGTTTATATTTAACACTTATAAAACGGCGCCAGAAAATACAATATTAATTTTATTAATTGAGCACTGATCGGTGCGCAGCCACAGTAGAAAGGTTAATCATTAAAGAATATTATAATATCATTTTTTGTTTTTTCTAATATGACACAAAATAATTCAGTCACCTTACGTACGTATGTACGTACTTATACATGTAGCTCTATTTATTAAGAAAATCATGATTTTGTATTTAAATCGATTTATTATTTAATCATAACTACCGACTTCATCCCCGTGAAAATCCCGCATTCGTTAAAAAATATTTCATGCAAACCATGTGAGCTGAATTGGTCCTGACAATTACACAACAAAAAAAAAGTATTAGCCAAATAGGTGCTGAAGTGGTGCGCGAACGTTAACATTCGTGCCAATTTATTTTTATATTTATTAGATAGGTAAATTACTCTCACCTGGTTCATTGCGTCTTGGAAGTCGCGCAACAGATCTTTTCTGGTTAAGAGTCCAGCTTTCATTCGCTCCCCTTCCAACGACCATCGTAATTTATCACGACGACTCTAAGTGAGATAATAAATCGAATAAGGCATGTAACTAACGTTTCTGAACAAAAAGAAATGTGAACAGCCGCGTCCAGACCCGCCGAGCAGGGCTCGCGAGCCGTTTGGCTTGGAGTTCCTGCTCGCGAGCCGTGTTCGGCCGGTGTGGACGCGGTTATCTAGTAGTAGGAGTGACTGCTACTAAAGTATAGAAAAGTGATATAGAACGACTGACATGAGGTAGCACAGGATAGTCATAGATGGAAGGACTTGAGGGAGGCCTTTGCGGCCGTGTAGGCTTTACAAAAAAAACGCTTTGTTGACATACAAGTCTACGAACCTTCACTTGGCCAAGGTCTTCTCTCGCCCTCAAGAATTCGATCTCCGCATCTCCAAGGTCGCACTCAGTGAAGTCGATCACCTCGTCGGTATGGTGCATTTTCTCTCGTATATGAGCCAGGATTTGATTGTGCTCGGTGCATTTACCTCGATTTTTTATAAGTTCATCTTCGCGCTCTGCAAAACATTATAGGAAACAAGGAATATGCTTCTAATGGCAAAATTTTTCAGTCCTATCGTTTTTAGCGATTTCTTCCAGATAACCATTCGAATGGAGATAGAACTTATACACTCTATTGTTAGAGGTGCAAACGATTAAAACGAGTAGATTCTTACTTGTTAATCGTAATTTAAAACATTGAATTTTAAGGATATATGCGTAAAAATCTAAAAACCTTACCTAACAAGTTACGTTACAAATAATTACTATGTTATAATTATTACTACAGCGTCTAATTTCTACGCGAGAAGTCGTGAACATACTCGTAGCTTATTCATAATAAAATTGTTTCAATAATAACAGTCAATTCTATTATTTCCCGGATACGAGTAAACATTATCAATACCTATTCATTTAATAATTAAATGTAACGGTCAACATAAAATATTATTCTAACACACACATCGGGCATCAAGAGCTAAACTAATATTTACTCATCCCGTGTCAAAGAGCAGAGCACTTTTCGATCCATTCCCATGAATATGAAATGGGATACGTCCAATGTGTGAATAACGTTTTTTCTGCTGCTCTTCAATAGTGAGGATTCAAACGAAAAGGATAAAAGCAAATAGCACCTCCGGCAAAAAAGCTGCAGATAAATCATCTAATAGCCAAGTCTAGTCGGACTACAGACTCAAACTGATCGTTTTTTGTTTCGTCAACACTACCTTCAGGGCTGGTACACGATATTGTTCTTTACGCCGATACAATAAAGGCTTTTTACAGAGAGCGCCTAGTTAATTAAAAATAGCAAGCGCGATGCACCGGAATCCGTTCATTTCTTTCACGGCGATAAAACCGGTAATGACTTTATCGGTTGTTGGACGTTGCGGAGCGGAAAGTATGAAAAGTTAAAAGGGATAATGACATTATGTCGTTAATCAAGCAGAATGCTTGTTTTATTACTTTATTAACCTTCCTCAGTTCTTCAAATACTATGTACACTTGAGGCAATCGGGTCATGTTGACCCGATTTCAAAAATATGAAGTAATTGTTTTGAATTAAATACAAAATCTAATTATTTTTTAGACCATTTATTAAATAAAACTAAGGACACATTAAACGACTACATATACGAGTACATATAAATAATATTACTCATTTTCTAGGCAGCATGAAAGGCACACAAATTGCACTACTCAAACGACCTCTGACTTCCAATGGGGTTCTTGACCACACAAATTCACCATTTTTTGATATCGTTTGGTTTTCATTAGCACTGGTATTGGTAATGTCTCTTGAAAGTGGCTCTTCATCGCTATTTGTTTAGTCACTACTTCTTTCATTGTCTAAACTGGCTTGAATATTGTCGGTAGGATTTTCATCCAAACTATTCTTCGTTTCACTAATTATTTCATCTTCGGAATTTATATCGTAGTTTAGGATTTGCGAAATCATAGCTTCAGACAAATTGTAAGCCATTTCAAACACCAGCGGAACACGTCAAGTCCAAACAACAAATGAATCAAATAAAAGTAACCGCCTCACGTAAGTAATGTAATCTAACCGCAAACAAATGTAAATAAATAATTTTTCTCAAACTACCTTCAACAATAACACGCTAAGTGATTGAGATATGACTAACATTTATAAATTGTAATTATATTCTTAGAATGCAACAAAGCATTATTGTTTGTAGAACACGGGCTTTTCTGACCCAAGGACCTTTTTCATACTCTGGTATTATTGACCCGAGGAACCTAAGACGGAAAAAACTTAATTTTCTCTATATAAGAGACTTCACCATAATTTAACAATACCAATATATAGTGAATTCATAATTAATAATTGTAATAAAGTCGTAATAAATTATATTATTAATTACGACTTTTATTGCCAGTTAAATTTCAGTTTCGGGTCAATATGACCCGAAGAACCGAGGAAGGTTTGAGCGCTAAGCATTCGAGAGTCGGTACCGAACGGATAGAAGCAGACATGAATCCATTCCTGCACGAATTTAGCTTTTTTCTGTTAAATAACCTTATTAAATTAAAAAAAAGAGTTGAGCCAATAATCTAAGCATTATTTATCTACACCAAAGTGCAAACGAAAGGTACTCCGTCGCTTTACCAGCCTAAAGGCCAAAATCCCTTGCACACCGCGTCGTCTATTTGGTACGGGCACGTACCCGGCCGGTGCGCTTCATACGAAAATCTAAAAACTGGTAAAGCGACGGTGACCCCGATAGTACCTATTTCAAATTATTATTACCTGATAAATTACGGACGAGCATGCTTGCAAATTGTTATGAGAATAAATGTGCCCATCTAAGTGTATCAGGATAGTATCAATAGGAAACTTCGTATTCTTTGCCTCCGGGAAACGGGCTTAATACCTGTTTGGAAACACCTAGGTGCCCGAGTGGTCAAGCGCTCGGCTCGATACCCGGAGAAGAAGGAGGAGTAGGGTTGCCATCTTTTTTTAGGACGAATAAGGTATTATTTTATTAAAATAAAGTACATAGCATAAAAAAAGAGTATTTATACTGCTCTTTTTACATTCAACAATAATATTTGTCTTTTACGTAAATAGAGTAGTTTAGCGTACTTTTTTGTTGTCGTAGATTATAAAGTACACCTACATGAAAAGGAGGACAATACTCTATTTTAGAGTACGGGTGGCAACCCTAAGGAGGAGAGGAGTAGGAGGAGAGGAGGAGGAGGAGAGGAGAAGGAGGAGAGGAGGAGGAGGAGAGGAGGGGGAGGAGAGGAGGAGGAGGGGTTCAATTCCTAGGTCGGGCAATGTCTCTTTTCGGATTTCCGATGCATAGCCCGAGTTGTGACCACCCTGCATTTGGCAATCGTGGAGCTTAAGCCAACACCCATCAACAGTAGCGATGACTTGATTTCAATGATGTAGGCCTTTGCCCTGCAGTGGGACAGTATACAGGATGTCCTTTACTCTTACTTTACTTTTAGGATTGTCTATACAAATGTTTATACTGATAAGCAAAATTTGTGTGACAGCAGTTTATTATTATATCTTAATTAATGGCTATCGCGTGTAGCATTAAGCCAATTTCAAGTGTTTTAATTTTTAAAGTATTTTTAGTTTTACGGTAGATAGAAATAAAATGGAGTCTCACAACACGTGTTGTTGCTAAAAGAACACGGGAGAAACTCCGACAGCAGTTTAGGCACTTTCTTATCTGAAATTTATGACATTAGTCTTTTAAGTTGGCAATAAATTTTGCGAACGTCGTTATAGGGCGGGCGGTGATGCCGGTGCTAAACTTACCACCCAAGTAACAAATTATTGTTGCATAATAGTTGAGAAAACGTTTTACATTTCCTTTTGGTTCTATAAAGTGCGTCATATAAACGTGTCGTAGACGTTTATACAACGCGAAATAGGCCCATATTAAACGACATTATTGTTATTTACAAGTTAAATAAACGTCAGTCAACAACTTTTAAATGTTACATAAAAGTTTTCGACCGACTGTTATCGAACCACTGAAGTCCTATAACAATTGCATAGACATTAGAAGATGACTGTAATGTCGGTTAAGTGTTTAACATTGACTTTTATTGTACACAATGGAATGAACTGAAGTTCATTCCATTCATTCGTTCCTGTGATGTTTGCTGGAAAAGTGCGGGTTATCAAATACAAAATTTAAACGGTTTATAAGTTATAATTTACTTAATTATTTTTATATTTACTTTAACAATATTATACATGAACAGAGTGTATGGATAAATGTGTGCAGTGCACCTAGTTCTTATGGGACGTTTAGTTTTGTGGTGAAATATAGGTGTGTTGTTGTGAAATTTTTTACGCCCTCATCGAATTTCTTGAAATTAAATTATTGTAGACTATGGCTTAAAATTTGTTTACATACTAAAATAGCAGCCATCTTGTCTAAGTTAAGAAACGACTTCTATACATCAATTATAGAATGAAAAGGTCGCATAATGCGGTTTCTTGCGACCAAGATGGTCGGCCATGATAATTTATTTTAGAGTTCCGTGAGATAATAAACATGAACAGATAACCTTTAATTTAAATAAAAGCTTTATGATAACCTTTAATTTAAATAAACCCTTTATACATGGTGTCATATTTTTTTTTATTTATCCGACCTACAACCTGGCTTCATAACACGACGATATTATAAAGCAGTCGTAAAAACGTTCACGTAACCTATACTCCAACACCACTATTCGACGTTGTATGAATCAGTCGTAAAAACGTCTACCTAACCTATACACAGGCACCACTATACGACGTTGTAGGAATCAGTCGTAAAAACGTCTACCTAATCTAAACACAGGTACCACTATTCGACGTTGTATGAATCAGTCGTAAAAACGTCTACTTAACCTATACACAGGCACCACTATACGACGTTGTATAAATCAGTCGTAAAAACGTCTACCTAACCTATACACAGGCACTACTATACGACGCTGTATGAATCAGTCGTAAAAACGTCTACCTAACCTATACACAGGCACCACTATAAGACGTTGTATAAATCAGTCGTATAAACGTCTACCTAACCTATACACAGACACCACTATACAACGTTGTATAATACCGTCGTAAAAACGTTTACTTAACCTATATTTTTGTACCATTATACGACGTTGTATAAAGTAGTCGTAAAAACGTTTACTCTACTTATTTAGTAGACCATTTAGTTACGGGACTAAATCGTTGTAGGAATTACGGTTACACAACGTTGTAGTTGTCTAATAACATCAATTCAACAGTTATATAACTGAAAGTCGCATAGCACAGTTTTTATATGACCAATTTGTTAGTTGGGCACCTGTTACACTGGGTGCTAAGGTATTTTTATGTTTAGGAATATCTTTAGTAAAATGTAGATTAAACCTCTTCATTTGTTCTCTTCATCTGTTTAACCTTCTCAGTGTATGAAATTCTATTGTGTCTAGTGACATCGTTAAACATAGTTTGCGGCGTTGTTTGAAAGGTAAAATAATAGCCAACATACTGCTGCTCACTGCAGCGCAACGGCGACTACAGGACTAAGGACTGCACATACATTCAACAGCTTAGAGCGTTGATGGGCTCACCACCTATCACGCTGAGCACATGTGCAGACGCTATTTGGTGCTTTTGCTCAATTTAAACGAGGGATTTTCTCCTTAAATGATGATGAAAGAAGTGGCCGGCCCGGGACTTCAGTTACAGAAGAAAACGTCCTAGTTGTGAAATCAAATATTAAGAAAGACCCAAAAGTGACTTATAAACATATAGAAGAGGTCTTGAAGATTTCATCGCCAGCTATTAATGAAATTTTACACAACCGGCTTGGAGTCAGGAAATTATGTTCACGATGGGTGCCTCACTCGCTGACTTCAGAACAAAAAGAAGCTCGTGTGACATGGTGCAAATATATGCTCAGAAAATTTGATCGGAGAAGGACGGTCAATTTTTAACATTATTACTGAAGACGAGAGTTGGATTTATCAATATGATCCACCGACTAAACGGCAATCGACAATTTGGGTGTTTCCTGATGATGAATCTCCAACGAAGGTGAAACGCGGGCGAAGTGTTGAGAAAAGTATGGTGGCCACATTTTTTTCTGCAAGTAGTCATGTGGCCACAATTTCCTTAGACGACCAAAAAACTGTGAATGCTAAGTGGTATATTGAAGTGTGTTTACCTACTGTATTTAATAATTTAACGCAATTTAATGCAAATGACAATGCATCGCCGCACAAGGCCATTGTCACCAAGGATTTTTTGAAGAGTACAGAGATTGAAGAATTGTGTCATCCTCCGTATAGCCCCGATTTAGCTCCTTGCGATTTCTTCCTCTTTCCGAAAATTAAACTCGGACTTCGTGACACGCGATATAACAGTCCTGAGGATGCACAGAATGCCTACTTGCAGGCCGTAGAAGACCTCCCTAAAGAAGAGTACCGGGAATGCTATAAATCATGGTTTAGGCGGATAAATCGATGCATAGAAGCTAATGGAGAGTACTTTGAGAAACTGTAATAAAAAAAAATTGAATAACTTTAATACTTTTTTTGTATCTCAAAACTTTCGTAGTGACCCACGTACCTATGTATGTAATCAATTTGATCGTCATTCAGTCAGCGCTGCAATTAATAGTTATTGGCTTATATCACCACGCTTGCCAAACTCGGGCTCTGCATCAAAAAATCTGCAACACATTTTAGTCGACCTGGGAATTGCACCCGGGGCCTTGAGATATAGCACCTATTTAGCCTAGCCGTTAGGCTAAATAGGTCCTAGCAAAGCGCTATGCTTCTTTTGTAAATTGAAATTGCTAATAGTGAAAATGGAACTAATATAACGATATTAATTTAAGAGAATTTTTGGGGTTACCTAAAGTTACTCGCGTCCGTAGGTTTACCCTTGAGACCCTACACTCTGAGACGCACCACTCAGGGGTCACGACCCCTGAGTGGTGCTAAATGAGTGACACTGACTGAGTGGTAGAGCCACGCTGCGTTGCAGCACGTATTGGGCCAGCTCACCCGGGGTAATGCCACCCTCTCACGAATATCCGGCGTAAAATGATGAAATTTAGTGCTGTTGTGTTTCGTCCGGCCAGTGAGGGTCCGGAGGCCCCTTCCCCCCCCCCCCCTTACAATTCATTTCTTCCTTAACCCTATTCCTTTCTTAAAGGTCGGCAACGCATCTGCGACTCCTCTGGTTTTGCGGGTGTCCATGGGCGGCGATGATTGCTCTACATCAGGTGACCCGCCTGCTCGTTTGCCTCCGTCTTGTATGAAAAAAAGAGAATCAAGGAAAAAGACTAGACTATTAACGGTTTTTAGGTCTGGTTTATCGACCACCGGTCTCAATCCCAGAGGGTCACAGCTTTGATTCAATTCAAATCAGTAACTAAAGCCAGGAGTCGGATCCCATTCATTTCGGAAAAATGACACACTGTACTCTTTAACTCTAAAAAAAATTCTTAATATAGCGCCACAAGTTCGTGCGTGACCTTTATGCGGATCAATTTCTTCCGTGGTAGGGTCTGGCACTGATTTGTCTTTACAAATATTAGTTACATTTATATTAACCTACCTTGTAGGACAAGAAATTTTTTATTTGTAGTCAGACAAACCAGTGTCAGACGCTACCACGGAAGAAATTGATCCGCGCTAAGCTCGCGCACAAACTTGTCGCACTATAACAACAGCTCAACACAATCAAATTCTAGTAATTGTAATGCCCTGAAAACGACAACGACTACAAGCAACAAAAACATACCTACCTTCAATCTTGGTCATAAAGTTCTGGTTGTCGATGTCCAGCTGCTCATAATGTGCCACGTACAGTCCAGGTCCGAGTCTTTCCAGCTTGCGCACAATCGCCTCCAGCTCTGCGACAGCATTTCTGACCCTTATATACCTCAAGCATAAAGCCGAAGATTGCTCACTCTTGCGTCGTTGAAGGGTTAAAAATCTTTGCACTGTCTGTGTGTGTGGACGTGTGAAACAATATTATTGTATTGTCCGCTAAGTTGATTTATTACTACAACGACGTATAACAAATTCCCAAAACAAAGTTTTGTAGTTAAACTACCGTACCCAGAGGTCCCACAGATCCCGGGTTCAAACACGGCGGGTAGAGCCTCTATTTGATCTAGCTCGATTTGGTAATGGTAGGGCTTATTTTAAGTACTCCTAGTTAACATCGTCTCGTCTAAGTCTGAAACCCTTACGATATTTTGGTAGCAATTTTGTTTAAACGGTTAGGGTATTTACGTTATTTATCAAAAGAATTCCCCAGTTGTTGAGGGTTCCAAATGGTTATCTTTACTTATCATCAGGTGAGTACGACAGAGGCCAAGCAATTCCAAGTCGCAAATTAAAATTATTAAACATTAAATAAACCTTATCAGCAATAGGTTTTCCTTTCTTTGAGTAGATGAGGCCGGTTCCTGTGTTCCTCTCCAGATCCTGGAGGCCATCAAACTTATGCTCGGCACTCTTCAACCGATCGCCGTACTGTACTTCGACTGCGTTGACTTTAGATCTTATCTAAAATAAAAAATAAACACGCATTTCTTTACCGCGCTAATAACTAAGCCGAAATTTGGATTGATAAATTTAGAATGACGCTAAAGTTTTAAAGTGACGCTTTAATTAACTCTGTATGTAATTTAGAAGTAATAACAGCAGTCGGACCATGATATGATAATGATCACAAGTAAAAGACGACATTTTTCTTTGCATTTATGTGACTGTGCCAACGCTGTTTTAACATTTTGACTTACATCAGCTATTTCTTTTTCTTCCTTCTCTTTCAATTCTTCGAATGCAAATAGTTTCTGTTGATATTTCTCTTCCAAATCTATTGATCCCTCCAGTGCTTTTAACACATGCTCTAATTTTCTTTTCCTGTTAATAACAAAGTTATGTTTAACGTCTTATAACATATTATTACTCGAAACAACTTGCTGAATTTGCTATACTATTAGTAATCTCCATTACAAAAAAGAATGGGTGTGTAATGTCATTTATCAGTTATTCCGACCAATAGCTGTTTATTTCATCATATTTTAAGGTAATTCCTAAAGTGCTGAATGTCATTAATAACTCAGTAGGCAAATGTTAACACACACATTTGACACTCACTTCGCATGGGCGATGCTTACAATACACAATTTCAATCGTTACCACAAATTTAAATAGAGCTGTTATCAAAACAAACCAATAATTTCACGTTTTCGTTTTGCCAGACCTAAAAATAGTCTTTATTTACAAAGCTACAAAGGCGGCTTTCATTATTCCCGTCACTCAAGCGTAGCGCACGAATTCAGTTTGTTTTTGTTGTAAGAATATGTTCAGTTTTCTATCTGTTAGCGGGATGAAATGTCATGTGTTATAAATAGGAATGTTAATTTGGTTGCTGTTTCATCTGTTCTATTGCGAAACTTGCGAATTCGATACATGCAAATAAATTGTTCATGTCCTGTTCAATTGAGAAAATTATATACCTACACATTTTTACTCTTTATTTAATTTGGGGCTTTTAGAATAATAATACAAAGTTGCTTGTTGTCTATTGGAAGTTTAGAGTTAATGTTGCGCTCAAAGATAAAGATCCCGTTTCGGCAATACAACAGATATTTAACAATTTAGGCAGAACACATCGTTGTTTGCAACTCTACACTGCTACCAGATTTGCGCCGACACTTCTAGGTTTTCTTTGAAAGATCGTCGGACTAATTTTTAAAGGCTAATATCTATACTGCATTTCTCAAATGCGACCTTCATTCAAGAACATGTCTGCTAAAGTATGCTGTCAATTGTAAGAGTATTGTGATTGTACCTAGTAAGGAGGCAGACATTTATTTACACACTTTTAGGATCCTTTCAGCCGAAGTTAAAGAAGAAGAAAGAAGTAAAAATGCGTACTTATAATACTCAGCTAAGCGACGATGCAGGATGTTATTCTTCATCTGTGCCTGTCGAAGGTCAAAGGTGAGGTCCCTATGAGCTTGTAGGTACTCATCACGGTCTACAGTTATAGCTGCTGTGCCGACACCTCGGCCTATCTGGTCGTCTTGATCTTTGTCACCTTCCGTAACGCTGACTAACAAAATTATTTATTCAATGTCATCATCATTATGATTATCATCCTTATCATCAAGCATTTCACAGTTGGGATCTGGCTTTTTCACAAAAACAAGCACAAGGAAAGAAAACACAAAGAAATATGTTACATAGATGCTTTTTCTGTATGAGAGCTAGTGGACGGTCGAATAACTTGTTGTATTTTAAAATTTATGTTGTATAATTTTTTTTTATTATTCAGATAAATTCCAATAAAGAAATTAATGACCAAGCTAAAAAAAACGAGCATTAAATATTTTAGCAATAATATTATTACGCCATCGAAATAGAATTATTATTGTGATTCATTATTATCGTCGATGTTAAGGGGGTCCTGCACGAAATTGTGAAAATTTACGTATTTTTAAGTCACGTGTATTATGCGCTGAATTAGTAAAATACATTAAAATCGATTCGGATGGTAATGTCCCTTTCGCAAAATGTTCTCCGTGCTAACTTATGTAAGTTAGCCTGATCATTGCACAAGGTCATGGCCTTGTAAATACATAAATCTTATGACTCCTAAAAACATATTTCTTTAACAACTTTCTTAATTTTACGCATGAAACAATAATTCTTACATGAAAATATTTGTATTGATTGATATTCCGCAGGGCACCCCCTTCTTTTAAAGGTAAATTTTAATTTTGAACACAAGCGCGTGATGGTTTTGCACATTTCGCAGAATAAAAACATTGCTCTAACTAATTTACTAGGTGTGAAACTTCGAAGCAGAATTGTTCTAATTATAAATATCATTGATTGATTTCGCTTTGAAGTTCAATATGAGATTTATGTCAGTTTTTGCGATCGCGCGGCACCCCCATAACATTTTTGGGAGAGCTTTTGAAGAGCTTTCTTTTGTATATAGTTTGTAGGTGTTTTATTGCCTGCCTAGTAAAGCCGCCACGTAACCCCCTACTAAACTCACTAAACTATTTATAAATTTACAATATTACAAAATAACTTTACCACTTGATCCACTAGAGCTTTCCTCATCCTTTTGCTGATTTTTTTTAGCATTTTTTGGTGCTTTCTTAGCACCCTGCAAAGATAAAACTCTGTATTAAATACCAATCAAATTACTACGTTGGACTACTGAATGATTTAAACATAGGTATCACTTTCATACAATTTCTGAGCACAGTACCTTTTCGAATTAACACAATTAAACACATAGGTCCACTGCTGGACCACGGTGTGGGTCGATGTGGACCAATCCCTTCATTATAAAACACATAATTCGGGTGCTCTTTTTAGTATCTAAGCTTAATAGCCTTATTATTATTGCCTACTGCAAGTTGTCAAACACAGGACACAATGTTGAGGCAGTAAGGGATTGGTTCGCATCCCAATAAAATGATTGACCCTTGCTAACATTGCGTTACCTTTTGAAGGCTACCTATAGTTAAAAGTATACATTTAGGTAAGTAGGTACCTATATCTCGTACGAAGTTCCAGCACGAAATGCTAAACCACAAATTACACGTTAAATGCAAAGGACAACAAAGTTTACGTGGAAACGTCGCGCTGTACAATCCCCCAGACATCTAAAATGCTAATGGAGATAACCACGAAAAGCGTTCGTGTACCATTGTATCAAGCGACGCAGTTCGTTTGCATGTCACGTAAGGCACATTAATTAAATTGAAAGGTGAAATAGGGCGAGGCATACCTTAGACTCGGCCATATTGCGTGATCAGCTTGAATTACCCCCGCTTTTATTGATCTGTTTAAGGTTACATCCGAAATTATTGTATTCTTTTATCTGCACAGCGCAACATGCAAATCCGCGGTACTGTCGCCATGGCAACGGGTAAACAACGATCGATTGATGTTTTCTGTGAGTGTTGATGTGTTTTTGTTTTCTTGACGGCCAGTTGTAGTGTTTGGAAATAAAAAGGATTTAACTTTGTTTGAAGTTTTTGTTTCACTAGATTTTTTAAAATACTGTTAATTTACTTTAGAGGATTAATGATTATTTTTTGTAATAACGATTCCTTGTAATTTATAGAAAATGTACGTACACTTTTTGTAAATGTAAATTTCCTGATAGTGGATGTTTCAAAAAGATAACCTCGTTCTACGGAAACACCAGTATCTCATAACCAGTGAGAAAATACAGATACGGCTAGTCCCGTCTCGTGCAAACTAGTCTAAGTGAGTATAATTAACCAGCCACATCTACCAACGGCTGTCTGTCCTTTGAATTTCTTTTACAGTTCATTAGAACGGCTGGTCTTCTTGCTGAACGGTTTTTTTAGGACAGTAACCTCTGTTGACGTTGGCAGTGTCACAGATCTCTGGGCTCTCAGCTCTGGGCCCGTGCCAGGTTTCCCACAATGCGTCCACCGAAATAGACGGCGTCGAAGAGTGAATACGAAACTTTTTTTTCAATACCAAATGTCAGCCGTGAACGCGGCAGCCAATTCTTTACTTCTACCACTGTTTTTTAGAACCTTGTATTTTTTATTACTTTCATTTGTTTTGAGTAATCACGTTTGCAAAAAAGCTTTTAAGCAGTTTTTAAAATAATATATCTGATTATCTTACCTACGGGCTTGTGTTTTTACTTGAATCTAGATTCTGTTTTAAACTTTATAAACTTAATTAACAGCTAAAGGTACAGTGATATTTCCTTTAAATCATATAATTTAATAATATATAATCTAATAATTTATTTTTGTGAGTCGTTTAATCTGAAGATGATACATAATTAGTCACAAAGTCGTTTGTCATCGTCGGTAATCAGGCTTATCCTAAGTCCATTTGACTAGCTCTTCAACCAACGACTAGCTCCACCATCTTTTCTTGTCTGTCATCATAACAACAATTTCCAATAGAGCATTATTGTGTTTCAATAATTGAAGATAAAAGAGTTTGAGTATGAGCGTTGCTTGCTTTGCTTGACGTCACTTCAAACTCGATGTCATCACTTACCGTTGAATACTCGGACCAAACGAGGTTGAATATGATGAACTTCGATCAACAATACGAAAAGGATGAAGCTGAAACGCCTTGTTGTGTAAAGTATAATGCAGGTAAGGCACAACATAGCTATACATAGGATAAATAAAATATGAGACCATAAAGTTTTACATGTTTATTTAAAAAAGGAATTTAATAAATAAGAAGAACGTACATAACATCAATACACACGGCAATGCAAATACAATTATTGGAATAACAATACCTTCCACTGCATTCATTATAATTATTATTATTGTTTTCAAGTTACACCTTTAAAGCTTTCGTAAGCAAAAGGACACGCGTTTAAAAAAACACAGTTTGTGACTCTTAATAATTGATGACAATGAAAACGTGAAAAATGAAAAACGAAAACATTCGTACACAAAATTTTCTGTAGCTACGAGTATACAGGACGTCCCACGGACATGCCACATGGAGGGAAAGTACCTTGAATATTGTAGATGGAACATTTTACTGAAAGAAGACATTATTTTAATTTAGAAACAATTTAAACTGCATTCATAGATATTTCAATAATTACATGGTTGAACCGGGAATCGAACCCGTTACACGAGAAAAATACCTATAGCTTTATCACACCGATCGAAAGGCTTCATCTTACGGATTATTTTTTGCTAAATAACATAGTGTCACAAATAAAAGCAAGACCATAAATTTTAACATTTGGTGTGAAATATTGTTCAGAAAAATGAAAAGCTGACATTGCCGTAAGGACATTACAACTGACATTGAAATAAATACATATACACATTGATTAATTTTGTATTAAAAATGTTAAAATTCATGGTCTTCCTTTTATTGGTGACACTATGTTACTTAGCAAAAAATAATCCTTGATGAAGCCTTTCGATCGGTGTGATAAAGCTACAGGATGATTATTTTTCTCGTGTAACGGGTTCGATTCCCGGTTCAACCATGTAATTATTGAAATATCTATGAATGCAGTTTAAATTGTTTTTAAATTAAAATAATGTCTTCTTTCAGTAAAATGTTCCATCTACAATATTCAAGGTACTTTCCCTCCATGTGGCATGTCCGTGGGACGTCCTGTATATAAAACGTTAACATAATTAAAACATTTGTACGGATCTATTTGGGTTTATTATACATATTATTTTATAGAAAGCTGTAGCGTGATGTAGGTATTTACGAGAAAGTTCCCGGTCCCGGTCTACCACTTTTCGGCGATATTCACTTGCACGTAGGGCTACCATCTGTCCGGATTAATCCGGACATGATCGGACTTTTAGACTCAAGTCCGGCTTTTGTCCGGTTCTTTTATGTGTCCGGATTTTGGAATAGGTATAAGTAACAAAATTACATTTTAAGTAAGTAATTCAAATACATATAAATCTTTATTCTTTATTAATTCATAATTATCTAAAAAACAAAACTTAACAAGTGAGTAATGTTTCCATTTTGTGACAAAAAAGTCCGGACCTCTATCGAAATGTCAGGCATTTTGTCAGGACTTTTCAAATAACTAAATGGTAACCCTACTTGCACACGATCTACGCGCACGCTATTTGTACGGTCGCGCGGTCGAAATGGAAAGCAACGCAAACGAATATCGCCGAAAAGTGGTCGACCGAGAACTTCCTCGACTGCATGTATGTATTTTATTCAAACTTTTTAAATTTAAACGTTATTGTATTATGTAAGATTTTTAAGAGTTTTTTTCAAGATCTTTTATTTCAATTTCTTGTTGTGAGACTCCATTTTTGATGTTGAAAGCAACGTAAGCGAATATCGCCGAAAAGTGGTCGTCCGGGAACTTCCTCGGCTGCATACGTATGTATTTTATTCAAACTTTAACTTTAAACATTTAAATTTTATTATGTAAGACTAGCGACCGCTCGCGGTTTCACCAGCGTGGTTCCCGTTCCTCTAGGAATATCGGGATAATATCCTATGTGTTAATCCAGGTTATAAACTATCTGTATGCCGAATTTCATCCAAATCCAATCAGTAGTTTTACGTGAAAGAGTAACTAACATCTATCCATACTTACAAACTTTCGCGTTTATAATATTAGTAGGATTTTTAAGAGTTTGTTTCAGAATCTTTTATTACAATTTCTTGTTGTGAGACTCCATTTTTTATATTGAAAGCAACGTAAGCGAATATCGGCGAAAAGTGGTCGACCGGGAACTTCCTCGACTGCATGTATATATTTTATTCTCCTTTTTAAATTTAAATGTTTTTTTTGTATTATGTAAGATTTTTATGAGTTTGTTTCAGGATCTTTTATTTCAATTTCTTGTCGTGAGACTACATTTTTGATAAACTATACCGTGCTATACTTAAAATTTCCTTACTACATTTAAGGGCGCTTTCAAATTAGCAGGATTTTGGGGCACCAGAACGGATCATGTTATATTTGCTGTCCCTTAATTCACTTAAAGTGTCTACACTATTGAGACACACGCACGGCTGTGGTCCGTTTGTCGTACGTAGGCCAGAATACCCTGGTCGTTACTAAGAAATAGTCTGCTTCAATTGTAATTGAACCATGTTGGTCCTGCTCTAAACGCTTAAATTGAAAACAGCCTAAGGCGGAACCATTATAAGATAATTTAGGATAAATAAAATCATTTGTAAAATAGACGTTAACCTTTGATTTATATATAGATCTGTATGAAAAGTTTGATTAATAATACGTATATTAACATAGCAAATATTCAGTTGACTATTATTTGAAATTATTTATTGTTTGTGATGTTATGTATTCAGAATTATAACAATTGATATATAAAACGTAACAGACAAAGTGCATTACGTATATAAAAGTTTGACTAGAATCAAGTTACATATACCTACTCATGGCCATAATAGTTACAAAACAAACATCATTATTATATAAATTAGGCATATTCAAAGTCTGATATGTACAGGATGTAACACAACTTAGTTCGTGTAAGTAAAATTAATTTCGGAACGTTGTAGATTGTTACCGATAACACTTATTATTATCGGGAAAAAGAGAACTTAAGTACCGATAATAATCTTGAAATAGTAAAGTGAAAGTTATGTTTTTCGATTAAACTAACAAAAGACGATCTACTAGCTATAATATAATATATTCTAGAATATAATTATACATAATATGAAGAAATTTTGAGAGGACAAAAGTTTTGCTAGTTACACCCTGTACTTACCATAGACGGACAGTTCCTATAAAATAAATATCCTATAAGTCACTTGCAAAGTTCTATATAATTAGCTCACTTATACAATAACCACATTAATTATTATGTAATGACGAACTTTTGGCATATTGCACTCAATTACGATGCATTTACATTACAACATATTCATATAGTTTTCCCTCGAGTGATTTTTGTTCCATTTGGTTTAAAGCTTTAAGAGTACATTATATTACTGTTTAGAAAACAGTGCTAACAATTAGAAATATTAGAAAAATAGTAGCAACGTACAATAAATAACTTTTTAGTATAAAATAACATTAAATTTGAAAAATAGGTTATATCAAGATGCTCTCAGAGTAGATCTATGTATTCACTAAAATGCTTAATAAAATCTAGCGATATAGGTAATAATATGGTTGAGACGCATTTGAGTAGACCTTATTAGGCGCCAATTTCTATATTATAATAACATAAAAAATTTTAAATATGAAATATCATAAAACAGCGTTTGATACAATATTTTGTAAACCTGGAAATGTATAACTTTTCATGGACCTCGTGTTCTAAAAGTTTTAAGTTAAAAGTTTTTCATAATGTAATAGGTAAGTATTATAAATAGCTAATAAAAAAAATTACATTATACTTCTAGCTCGTCGCTGATAAATTAACAAGGCTTTATATTAACATAGATTATACAACGCGCGTTACAAAGGTAAAGTGCGTTTGAGAGTTGATTTACCGCATTTTATTTTAAGTATGAAATATTATAAATAATTCTGTCTGAATTCAGTCTGTCACATCACATGAGTCCTTTTTTCACGTGCCTCCGGTAAAACCTGTAGGATAGTATAAAGAAGAAAAATATTGATTTGAATTGAAAAACCTAAAATTGAATTGCAGACGTAACTTATACACAAACATTTATCTCTATTTGATATTTATTTATTTAATGTAAATTAATCATTATCATCATTATCATCATTATCATTATCAGCCTCTAAACTTTCCGCTACGCCGTGTTGTAACCATATATCCCTGTCCTATAAATACATGTCCCAGAGGAACGATGAATATAATTTAAGATTTTAAAATTTGTTTAAAACCGATCTCGCTGACTATGAAACTATTTTTCAACGGAGATACTCAGTGTTACAGAAAACGTCCTGCCATTAATACCATATTGTCAATAGTTAAAATACTCTGGCAACTGCATTAAACTAGCAGCGAGCCCGATCGCAGATATTTACGAGTATAACCTATTAAATTAAGAGTCTCTGATTACCCTTCTGAGAACACAACTAAATCAACTCTCAAACCGTGACGCATGCTAACATAACTAATATAAATGTCATTTCAATAATAAATGGTCAATAGGAGTAACCGTATCAGTCACTGGTCGAATAGGTGAACCGACCAGATACTTGCGTACAATACATGGAAGACGTTAACACTGCTATAGCTATTGGTCATTTGAGCACTGTTCAGTAGAGAATTGAGGAAGATCCTTCGCAGCTGCTCAGCTTTCGGGCTGTGACGTCATCGGCCGATGATGGTCGGTTCGTCGGCCATGGCCAACTCATCTGTGGCCGCTTTGTCACCTTTCCTCTTTCGTGAGTACCACAGAAAGGACGCTGCGGCGAACAGGTTGACCAACACGACGAACCATGCCAAGAAGAAACTTATATGAAAGCTGTAAAGATGAATTTTGGCTTTACTTATGTTATTGTGTGGCTCACGAGAAATCACAGACAATGTTGAACAAACAATATAAAAGAGACACTTTGTTTTAGCTTTAGTACTGTTAGTACTATTACAAGAATATTAGTACTATAAGGGGTAGTATTCTAGCATGTAGATACAACAAGGCAAGTTTTTGAGCTACATATTCACGTTCTGTCAGGAGTAAATACATTACGGACGTGGGTGGCCGTATGGAAATGACCTTATTGTTTGAGGCTCTCCCATCCAATCCTAAGCCAGAATATCACGTAGGTGGTAAGCAATAAAAGGTCTTCGTGATGGAAATATACGACGAATAGTCATGCTACATCAAGGTATTAAGCGCTTGCTGTTGCGAGTGTGAAATTCTGCTAATATGCCAGTTAAAACGTCGCCTGGTCCGCGCCTAATATAGTAATGGAC
This sequence comes from Scoparia ambigualis, assembly GCA_963921215.1. Taxonomy (NCBI): domain Eukaryota; kingdom Metazoa; phylum Arthropoda; class Insecta; order Lepidoptera; family Crambidae; genus Scoparia; species Scoparia ambigualis. The sequence goes on from OY992509.1 coordinate 22,270,352, forward strand.
GTCCCATTTAATACGATCATCCATATGACCGTATAGAAACAGCAAAACGCTTAAATTATAATCGATAATTCGCTAATATACTTATTCGGAATAAAATCAAGGTTTCTGCAATTTTAAAATGGAAGAAAAGTATTCGCTGCAGTTTCAACGTGGAGCCAATTCATTTTTTAAGTAAGTTTCCCAAGCTTTTAGTTGGTAATATGGAGAAGGTTGAAAACATGAACATGAAGGTTGAGTTTAAGAATTCAAATTATTTAATTGCGATAATTATGTTTAAAACTTCAACAAGGTAAGAGTAGCAGAAAACTAAGCGGCATAGCGACATTCATATGTGCTCAATTATTGTAGCCTAAATTGAATAAATTAAAGACTTTGAATTTTGACTTTAAGAAAGCGATGGTGAAATACATGCATAGATACGCGCGTAAAACATAGCCCTTTTTAGCAGTCGCGGAAAAAAATACATTATACTCGCATTACGTTATTATACTATAGGTACTCACTAATGATAGGCGCGGTCCGGATAAACGTATTTTACGTTTTTCTTCATGTGGTCCACTGCGGACATCATCACTTGCACCACAACAAAGGTGCACGAAGCTGGAATAAACAACACATGTAAACAAACAAACATTATCTGAAATATAGCAAGGAAATAGGATTCTTATCCGGTTTTGAAAGATTTCTTGTGATTCTGCCTATTTGCGATCTTACGATTACACAGACAAACACATTAGACTTTTGACAAACTTCTTTTTTCGTCAGAGAGAAAATCAGCTGATAACATACAATTTATTACGCTTGTTCCTCGGAAGGGTAGACAGAGACCATAGTTTTCCATCTCCTTGCAGTCCAGGCACACTTACTACCATAACATTCTTCATACATATCTTTATTATTGAAATTATGCATTCACAATGCTGTATAGATATGGGATAAGATCTTTAATAGAAAAAATTAATAGTAAGTAAACCTTCACAGTGACGTAATACCGCTTGCAGCGTAAATCATCAACTACTAGAAAGAATTCAACAAGTCTTCTGGGGTCTCCGCAGCTTAGCGGTTAGAGCAGTAGACCGGCAATCCGAAGGTCGTGGGTTGGAATCCTATTCGAGCTTTCCTGAGGCTGGTTGATTTCTTTTTTCTAGTAAACATTTTATTTTTCATAGATGCCCACGTTTAGGGTACTCTTGACCTGCCATTTACGAGAACGTCTACGATCTGGATCAACGAGGTCTTCATCTTCCAATTGCCCTTTCACTGTTTCCGCAAACGCTTTTTTGGCTAGTATTATTTCATCCATCCACTTAGCTAATAACTTAGCATTCTTATAAAGTACTTAAACCTGTGTAGAACTTACTGGTAATAAAGTGTATGCCGGCCGCAAGTCGCTTGAACATGTACCGAGGGTTTCTGAAGGTGTATATGGAGAATCCGCATCCCATCGCCATAACGAACAAGCTGATGATGCCGAATGAGATCATAGTCCTCACGTAATCTGGAAGAGTGAAAAAGTTTAGAACATTTTTCTTTTGTTACTTCTAGAGATAGTGTGAAAAACTATGAATGCAGTTCATCATACTGCGTTCAAAATTTTTAATGAACATTCATTTACACACGATGTTTAAGTTTTTATTGAAATATGTGTAGATGTTATATGCATTAAATTATAGTATAAGTCACTCGAGTCCGTAGGTTTACCCTTGAGACCTTACACGTGACCCCTGGGTGGTGTTAAATGAGTGACACTGTCTGAATGGTAAAGCCACACTGCTTTGCATCACGCATTGGGCCGGCTCGCAAGTACCACCCTCTCACAGAATATCGGCGTGAAACAATGGCACCCCTTGCTGTTTGTCCGGTGTGTTTTGTCCGGTGAGTGAAAGAACCATCCATTCCATCCCACCTCCCCCCCTCACGATTCCTACTCCTTCCTCAAAGATTCTACTCATTCCTCAAGATCGGCAACACATCTGCAACTCCTCTGGTCGTAGGCGGCGGTGATTAGTTTCTATCAGGTGATTTCTCGTTCGCCACCTTTTAACATAAACAAAAAAATATTATCATTACGGATTAGGCTACTTACTAGCTATATCTAAGTCATAAGCTGGATCTACGAGCTTATTATTTTCTGTTTCGGGCTGCGCTAAATAGTTCGTGCACTCTGAAACAATAAAAAGGTTTTATTAATCAAATACAAGAAAAAGATACTGTACGATAAAGAAACGTTGAAAAAATATCTACAACGTCAGTCGGAAAGGGGGTACTAAGCCGCGGACAACTAAAAGTGCACTATCAACTGTAATATTGCCAATAAACTCTAGGTTAAGAAATTTAAAAATGTACAACCCTGGATAGGGACGGGGCTAACGCATGTTAGCTAAAGCAAGCAGCTCCGGCAATGAACTCAAATCTGTCTCTCTCAAAACAGCTGACCGCCAGGGCTACCACAGCGTCATTTCCTTTGAAATCTTAAAAATAAACTGTAAATCTAAAATTATCCATTTTTAAGGAAAATTTCTTAGACAAAAGTTATCCACTGTTATGTTTACTTTACACTCCTTTCGGCTTAGTACCCTCTTTCCGACTGACGTTGTATACCTAAGGAGGGAATAGAACCCACGTCCTCAGCAATCCGGGTGACTACGTTGACCACTCCGCCAACGCCAGGTATTGGTTAGACCGTGGTTAGACCTGACAATTTTTTTTACGCTTTTGACTTATGTTTATAAAGCAACAGTGTCTTAACAAACCTCTTAAAATTTACATCCTCAGAGGGAGGTTTGATAAGATTTTCGAGTATATTTGAACGTTATTAACCCAAATAATCAAATATTATATGGCACTGTAAATTGTTGATAACCATGACCATGGTGTAAATCCGCACCCTTTTTACAATCCGATTCAGATTTTCTCTTTTATTTTGATCATTTAGACTGTTATTATGACTGTCGTGTCTGACTGTATCCTATCCGTGAAAACTTATTCAACACTATAATCTTACTTTGTACACCAAAGTGAGCCATAATTACTACCTCATTAGATAGTTTAACTAAAAGCTGAACTGTATTCTGTTGCCTCACGTTGACGAAAAGGCATTAAATATTATGTATGTCCACATTTTACGGAGCAAGCTTCAGCACTATTTGTATTATTACCTTATAATATTAAGTAAAGACTTTATCTGCCACTCTAGACAAGTGGCAGACTCACAGTGACATAACGCTCCCTGTCTATTCTTTACCGTTAGTTACTAGTCAATTGGTAGACAAGCTTGCAGATACTTGGCGAATGCTAACTTTAGTCGATCGCTACCACTATTTCATAAATCTAAGAACTATATAATAATAATAAATCTTTATTTCGGATAATGAGATCCATACAACACAAATAAAATTTAAAATAAATATTACAAACATTAATTACAAATATTAAATGAAATTAAAAATTTAAATTCAAACATTAATTAAAATAACCTATAAGATATATTTTAAAATCAAAAATTAAAAATACAAAATTTAAAATACGAAAACTAAATAATAATTAAAATCAAAACACAAATCAAATCTGCTTTCTCATACATGTATCTATCATTGTTTGAGACATTCAAACAAACAATAACAAACTCATACATAAGAAAGAGGGGACGCACTGACGTGCAAATGCATCCACCTCCTCAACAGAGAGGAATCCCACCGCCCCCGACCAACACATTCAAGATGCCGTTACTGCTCCCTCTCCCAACAGAGATGCACTTCTCTTTCTAAATGGCATAGAAATCGTCTGCGTGTGCCTCAGCGAAAATGGCAGATGCGCTACAAAACCGGGGCAGTCCCAACAGAATCCTAAAAGCATTGTTGTACCTACATACTGGACGCGCAGTGCGCTGTATGCCCGCTGCGTGAAGTGAATAAATAGAGAATGATGTTACATAAATGAGCTCTTTACAGTTTTAACATTACCAATTTGCCGTTCCCTAAATGAAGATCGTTGACCTACGTCAAATCCGATACATTTATCAATTTATTTCATAAAACATTATGCCACTTGGCTAGACCCTCTGACCCCTAAAAGGGCTACTCAAGAAGCAGAACCTAACTATAGTTACTAACTACACTTTTGAACACTGTCGTTCCAAATAATATGAAATGAAAAACATAAACAATGGACTATGCAGATTATTAGTAGAAGTCACATATAGATTTACATAGCTAACGCAAATGCATGTACCGCGTGTCCGAAAACCTCGACCAAGCGTCGGGGTTGGTCGACGCTAACTTCAGTCTGCGCGCGCGCGTCTGCTAAACTAAAATAAAATAAAACTGGACTAAAAAAGTGCCTCGTTGCGTGATAATTAACTGCAATAGCCTAAAAATTTCAAACACCCAAAGCACAATACACATAAGGCAGGGACGTATAAACGTCGGTTGTGACGTCACTGTAGTAGGTGTTAAAAAGTCGGCACGCTTGGTTTCAATACTAACTGTGATACTTCCATTATCTATATATCTATATCTGTGGTAGTAGTAGTAGTAGTAGTAGTTTATAGAACTGTATCATCTAATTATGAATAAACCATAAACGTTTTATTTTGTTAACAATTTTAGATAGTTTCTTTGATCTGAGTATTAATAAATGTGACAGTTATGTGAATGCCAAGAAAAATGAAGCAACATTAGATTGCCCCTTAAGATGTTTTGATAGATAAAACAATAAATTTACTTCAGAATTCCCTTTCTATTATTACATTATCAACACAATAGAACATGTTTATTATGTATCATCATAATTTATTGTTTTACTTAAAAATCATCACACTTCATAAATTACAGACCAAAATATAAATAGATCTCGGCGGATACGTATTACCCACAGATACTCGTATCTTTTCTGTATTCCGTGGTATATTACCAATGTCATTGCGTATTACGATAATAATGAAGATGTCGTAGCTAAATGATTTTAGCTGCTAGCTTCTGCTATTCTTAGATTACGTATCATATTAACAATGGATGTATCCAAACAGTAATTTGAACGGTTAATCCGATCATTATAAGGCCAAAAGTGCTAACATGTTGCAATAAAAAAACCGTAATACGATAGTTTTAATTTGTATACTGTAACAAAATTGTTTAATACTATTACTAAAACACTGTTGTGCGATGAAAATGTCGTAAAAAATCGCACTGTGCTCGTGCGATGACTTGCAAACTGTAATTAGGACACTGAAGAAATCTGTGTGTTTGAACTTATCGCACGACGAGAACGCATCGTGTTCATCGTACGATCATTGCCAATTTGGACGACAACGCCTTAGACCATCTTAACGTACAACTCATGCAGTTACTTCATTTAGATCGTGTCAGATCAAGCTAAAAATATATTTAGTTCTCTTGTTAATATGTTATCCACTTCGGTTAAGGTTATCTTCTAATAATAAATAATAAATCTTTCCTACAATCACACCAATTATCTAGCCCAAGAGAAGCTTCGAAGAAACTCGTTAAATGGTTACTAGACAACGGATAAACATACTTAAAATACTTAAATACATACTTATTATACATAGAAAACACCTAGACCCGAGACAATTTAGAAAAACAATAATTTCTAAATTGATCCGACCGGGGATCGAACCCGGGACCTCAGAAATGGCGACACCATGAAAACCGGTGTGCAAACCACTCGACCAAGAAGGTCGTCTTATCATCGTCTCATAATATTTATGACACAAAATTATTTATGCTGTGGAATGAGATAACTTTTTAAGGACAGGATTTCCGGATGTAAATTATTGCATGTGTTTCTATTATAAACTATTTCAGCTGTTCAAATTAATTATATTACTTCTCAGAGGAATAACCATAAACACATTTAATAGCCTGCGTTCAGCGCTGATTTCAATTATGTTTTATGAGAGGACTGCAAAATTGTGGTTGTTGTAAAATGAGAATTTGCCGCAGAGTTGTCGCCGGAAATAGAAACTTCACATTTCAATTACTTATCCCATTGTATATTTTATATGACAAACAGACATAATTTTCAAGTATATTAGTAACATTGTTTCATTCCAACTATTAGAGATAAGAGAGTCAGTTCCTGAAGTGGTTTGCTATTCAAAACGACGTGCGCTTACTTATCGTTATTAAATTTTAGGTAAGGGTAAAATTTTCTCGAAGAAGATTACAATAAAAACATGTAAGTATTACCTTTTTATTATATATTATCAAAGGTTTTTATTCAAAGTCATTCATTATTTTGAAGCTGAAAATTCTCAAACTTCATACAAACATACATATATATAATCACGACTATTATCCCTGAAGGGTTAGTCAGAGACTATTAGGCAATGAGTACCGCAAAAGCAGTCCTATGCCATAGTCCGCTTTTCACCAAATAGCAACTGCACATGTGCTCAGCTTGACAGGTGGCGAGCCCTTCGCCGCTCTATGCAGTTGGATGTATGATCTTTAGTCCGTTAGTCGCCTTTTACGACACCCAAGGGAAGAGAGGGGTGGTAGTAATTCTTTCAAAGCCGATACGCGACATGGCCATCGCACTTTATGAACCTGAATAAACATTTTAATTATTGTATAGTAATAATACGAATAGTATATTATGTTGTCTCGTATCGGTGGCGGAGTGGCAAAGCGTTAGGCCCGAAATCCGTAGGTCCTAGGTTTAATTCCCGGGTCGAACATAAAATGTGTTTCGAATTTAGCAACACTTACTTAGCGCGCGAGTTTTCTAAAATCCGAACTGGTCATAGATACGTATAGATACGATACGATACGTATAGATATAATACGATAGTAGTTAAGATTTAACTAAATGTTAGTTAACGGTTATTTTATTCGTTTTCGACGTCAATAAGTGCCTGTGAAGGCTTGTATTGAATAAACTATTAAACTTTAACATTTTGTTAGAACCACGGAGCAAATTTTTGCTCCGTGGTTAGAACCAACAATTACTTAATTTTAATGATAGAGGCCTTTGTCCAGTATGGGGACGGTAAAATATAGACTACTTCATTTTAGTACTTTCTTGTCATTTTCATTTTTAAAATTAAATGTGTGAAGAAGCTCATTAACGGGATACTACCAACCCATTTCTTACCTTAGGTGTGTAAAAGCGACTAACGGACTAAAGCGACACGGTTACCCTTCCCTTTCCTTCCCTTCACTTCACTTCCATTCCCTTCACTACCTTAGCTATATCAGTGTGCGAACAGTTTTATCAGACTATTTATTACGGAACCGCCGCCGCCGGTGTTGCGCCGTACCGCACCCGTTATCCGCCAGATAAGTCCGTTCCAGAAAACATTAACCTGTCCACGGCACCATTAGCTTACCAAACGGAAAATATTTAAAAAAGGTAGCCTTTTCTCGGAAAAATGTTAAGAGGCCTATTACATGATTTTTGCGTAAAATTACCAATTTTGACGTTCTTGATCACAGAAACAAAAATACATTAACAATTTTAACTTATTGAATAGTGTAGAATTATTGGCATAGTTCGTAGCGGCCTCGCTTTTAGTAAATTTTGCTTAACTTTTTAATTAATCCAAAAATTGCTGAGAAAGATTTTCACAAAATGCGCGAAGGCACATTTTTCTAGATTGAACTATTGATCTTAACAAATGAAATAAAAAAATTTGAATGTTATCTATTCTTTATAGTCGTAATAGTTCGTAGCGGTCTCGGAATTTTTAGATATTATTGATTAATATAGAAAAAAAACTTATTCTAAACCCAATAACTTCGAAAATCACTTTAACTTAACTGTGAATTTCTCCTATCTACGATTTTACATTACATACATACATTTACATTATATATATTTACATACATAACATTTAAGTACATTACATTTTTGAGTAAAATGTATACCAGAATAATTGTTACTTCATGAGAAATAAAGAATTTATAATGAATTTATTATCCTATTTCGATAAAAACGATAAATACAACTGCAAAATTACTACAAAACGCGATGCGCCGCACAGTGTTGCGGCTTCATAATGTAACGGACAATATTATTTGCGATGTGAGCTTACTACTTATTGCCTGAAATGTATAGAATATAATTGTACCCTAATAGAATGAAACTTTTTTATGTTTTAATAATTTTATGTTTAAAGATATAAAAATAAATAATAAAACTATATAAATTTTCGAAATTCAGATTAATGATTAGACAGTAACTTAATTAATCTGATTCATCATAGCTCGGCAAACTTATATCATCCAAATCCTTGTCTTGGCGCACCTTTCTGATAACGTTAAGTATATATACTTACGTTTATATACATATATACAACCACCCGACATTTATGGAAATAATAGTACATTATGATATAAGTGCGGTAAGATGAAAACTACAGCCGAGGCGATATTGCTAGCCCGAGCCGTAGGCGAGGGCTACAAGAAAGCAGAGGCTGTAATTATCAAAGCGCACGTATGCCATACGACGTTTTATAACATATTTATGAGGATAAAAAAAATATCCGAAAATGACTGCGTTTTTTTGTTGTTTTTTCTAGTGCATGAATCTTTGGTAAGCTAACATATATTTTTCTTTGTCCAACAGCATAGAGCGTAGATGGGCTCATCAAAATAATACCACCAACCCCTCTCTTCCCTTGGGTGTCGTAAAAGGCGACTAACGGACTAAACACTGCACATACATCCAACAGCATAGAGCGGCGATGGGCTCATCAAATAATACTACCTACCCCTTTCTTCCCTTGGTTGTCGTAAAAGGCGACTAACGGACTAAAGACTGCGTATACATCCAACAGCATAGATCGGCGATAAGCTCATCAAAATAATACTACAAACTTTTCTCTTCCCTTCGGTGTTGTAAAAGGCGACTAACGGACTAAAGAATGCACATACATCCAACAGCATAGAGCGGCGATGGGCTCATCAAAATAATACTACCAACCCCTCTCTTCCCTTGGGTGTCGTAAAAGCTACTAACGGGCTAAAGGCGTATGTTGTCCATAGATTCAAATGATAACTAATTTTTAAATTTCATTACCGCACTAGTGCGAAACTTATTACATTACGATACTGAAATCGGTGTAATAAGAGCTTCTTACCGAGCAAATGTGTTATAAAAAACATTACAGTGCTAGTAGTGTGCCGTAGCAAAATTTGTGTTCACATTATGGTAATCTAATATCTAAATATAATTTATGTTAAAATTTCGTTACAGAAAGTAACAGAAAGTAAGTACTAATCGCCTTGCGAATATATTTTTTTTTTATATGTTGACTTGCGATGCGAAAATGGGCATTTTACGCAAAAATCACAGTCGAGATGTATAGGCCTCTTAAGAACGGAGCCTGAAATATTTATATAATCTATTTTGATATAGAAACATACACACAATTCACGCAACAAACATACACCTACATTTGGCAAAAAGTGTAAGAAAAATATGTTTTCGTTTTATTCAAATATTAAGCTCTGTTAACTTAATAGGCGAGATTTTGAAGTTATGTGAGCATGTATAATATTATTTTTAACATGGTAGGTACTGTTCTTAACAACAAACACCTAATAACAGGGTGTAGGTGTGTATCATGTTAATATTGAAAGGAAAACATGTCTAACTATTTATTAGGACATAATAATATGTCCAAACTGTTTTGTTGTTGTTATTAATGCTTAATTACATAACCACTTCAAAACATCAATCTGTGCAATCCCTTTTGTCAGTCTTGAGATCTGACACCTACCCATTAAAATAGTTTGACTGAGGCAAGTAGGGCGCCTGGTCAAACACAAAACACGAGCTGGCAAGCTTTGGCATAGTTTCAGGAGCTGAGACTAAACGTTCGTATAATTAACTGTTTGCTGTAATATAACTTTGCTCGCGCTAGGCCGGGTGATTAGTCTGTTTAAAATGCAATTAACATTAAATTGAGATGGCGAGGTGAGTGCGGCTTGAGCTTTTTGGTAGCTAGAATGATAATTTAACAAAATATATGAGGAAAACATATTCGAATATATGAGAAATCTTGTGGTCGGTACGAATATTCTATCTAGGTATACAAATATAAATCAATTGCCAAGAATGTATGTTCACACATCACTTCAGAACGGCTGTACCTATTTGGCTAATTCGTATGACATTGACATGCGACTTGTGATAACACAGCACACGTAAACTTTAAATTAAATAAATTAGTTATGTGGGACATAGTTTTACTTGTATCTACCTCTATTTTTTTACAATTGGGAGTAAATTAATATTTAAATTATATCTGATAAAAAAGGAAGTCATTTATGTGTTTGCATTAAGATCAACCTTTTATCGATCTTTCGTCTCTTGGCGATAAGGTTCCTAAATAATTCTACAATGTAATTTTAAAAGCCAAGAGGTAAAGGTCAATTGCTTTACTCTTATTGTGTACCTAAAATGTACATTGTTATCTCTTTAATTATAAAATTGTAAAAAGACACTTGACCGTAGAAATACAGGTGCCGAAAGTGCTCGAACAGAGCTGTCTGCATTGTTATATTTTGGTACACTTTTGTAGCTCCAATATGATTTTCAAGAAATTGCTTTGAAGTGGTTTTATTCATTCCGAACGAAGGGGAAAACTGTGGTTATTCACAAAGGCTTTAAAATGTCGAGGCTTTGTGTCTGTATTTGTTAGTGCATAATATTATACCGGGTTAGATATTACCTCTGCCATATACTAAAATAATACGACATGTAGGTAGGTACGTTTTCAAAGATTGTTATTGATATTTTAAAACGTTGTAAATTGGTCTAATTCATGACTCACTACAACTAATAATATTATTACATTGTGATATGAGAAGGTACACAAAAGTGGCTTTTAAATAAAATAGGCATAAATTTTAAAATATGATGAAATAGAGAACTAGTAATTCTAGAGCCCTAAAAATACCGAAAGAGTTGTTTGTTGTTGGAGTAAGTACTTTCTGTTCCCTATAGATCAAAGTTCAAGGCTATTTTATAACTGTCAGAATCAGGCCAATTGAAATAAAAAAATCTAAGGCCTAATACCTAATTAACAAACCTCTTTAAAATGTTTTTGTTAAAATTGGCAACATAATTATTTTATTAAAAAAACTACAAAGTTTTGTAAACTGCGAATCTAAATTTTGAAATCTTACAACTCTGACAGTTGGTGTATGTTTATTGAATGCTGTCTTCACCGGTTGTTGCTATTAAACTGCCAATTGTTATCCCGATCGTCGTTACTGTTTTGTTTATTCTGCTTCTTTTGTTTATTTATTTACATAAGGCGCAACGTGTTTTCAAATGTAGGTCGAGCCAGAATGGAGAGGAGCGATGCGGTATTTTTATCGGTGACGATAAACCTTATTGTGTGGGCAGGCTTAAAAACATTGTCTAATGCTTTAGGGAATCATACCTTTCCATATATGAAGGCTGATATAATTACGATAAGTGTTTTTGGCACACCTGTGCTCGCAATATTTAATACGAAATAACACGGTATGGTAACATCATAGCGTTTTTAAATTAACAGGTATTGTTGGAATACGAAAATACTCTATTAAATTATTTCTATTGATTATACCATACGATTACTTTGTGTAACATTCACTGTTTTTGTATTAGTCACTCAATTGACTTTTCATATAAAACCGTTGTAACAACGGACTCACACTTACTTTACTAAAACCATTCGTTCAGACAACGAAGTACTTTACCGTCACTGCGTCCCTGCCAACAAGTAGCGTCACTATCTTATGTGAACTTTACTTACCTACAAAGAACTTTTATGAAAATTTATTCTACCAGTCTGTCCAATATAGACAACACAAACACAGGTATTTCTGGTGACAATGACGTGATATAATTTATTTTTCTTTTTTTATTTGTAATACTTAGAACCTTTGTCAACATTATGCAAATCCCTTATACTTATAGCAATTACCGTGTGGCATAGCGTTGAAAGAATGCTACCACCAGTTCTCTTCCCTTAAGTGTCGTAGAAGGCGACTATCGGACTGAAGACTGCACATACATCCAACAGCATAGAGCGGCGATGGGCTCACCACCTGTCTTGCTATTTGTTAAAAAAAACTATTTTAGAGGACTGATTTCTAGTCCTAATTGCCTAGTCTCTAATTCAGTAAAGTCGACAAACAGGGAAAGTCGCCACAACGGTCCTATCTCTCTCTGATTAACCCTTCGGGGATTATAGCACAGAATAACTAATAATACTAGGTACAGAAGGTTCACTCCCTAACGACTTTCACGTGAAATTGAAACTTATCGTGTGACCCGAGCGTTCATATTCCGTTAAGTAACGGTGACTCGATATCGATTTGACGTCATGACGTCACAGAGCGTAGGGTTTACACGCGCGCGCAGGGATTACGAGTTCTCGGCGCGCGTCGTAGAGCGTGCGTCGCGAGCGGCAACCTTTACTGCCATACGCCAAGGCGGCCTGCCCGGGAGGCGCGTCGGCCGAACGTACCTAAACTGCGGAGTGACACCCCCCTGATTATAGTCGTGATTATATTTATGTATGTGTGTATGTAAATATCATAATCTTGATAACAATATTCCACAAGCACATTCAGTAAGTTTTTAGTTGAGTTTCAATTTATCTTTCTGAGAATCGTAAAACGCAGATGTAATCATTTTATGTGTATACGTTAGCAAATGCAAATTGTAAAGAGAAACCTTTGTTGAAATACCTACGTTTGAGTTGGGTATATAAAGTTTGTAATTATTGAGGTAATGTTGACGTCGAAGACAACGAAACGTTGAAAAAATGTATAAGTACCTTTTTTACAACGTTTCGTTTATTTGAGCGTTTTTAACACAAATAATTAAATATTAGGAATCTATAAAGCAGTCGCAGCAGCAGCAGCCGCTTCCAGGAGGAGTAGACAGAGACCACAGATTTCCATTTCCTACTATCATGACCCACATCCTTTGCTTCAATTACCCTCATAACATTTTTCATACATACTCGTCGGTTTAGGGTACTCTTGACCTGACCTTTAACGAGAAGGTCACCGATCTGTGGCCTGATTCACGTATTTCGTAATAGTCGAAATGTCGTTTACGTTTAGAAGTCGTCTTATTGAAAAACAGTCACAAATCCGTATTCACCTGTCATTTCGCTAGAACGATTACTCGATAGGAAAGCAACTCAGCAATTTGTCAACTATTTAAACTTAATGTTGCCATTACAGTTCTACCAAATAAATTCAAATACTTTTTGTTAATAAAACATGCAGAAATGTTTATTATTTTTTTCCAACGACTTGTAAATTGTCTAATTTGACGTGTAATCGCTGAAATCCGATAAAACTAAACGTCAAAATAATATAGGTGAATACCGCGGAGGCAACGATCGAACTTCGATTAAAGCACGTGAATACGCTTAAACAAAACCGACTTAAACATGATCGTGCGATTGATACGTGAATACGAAAAGTGATTTCAGCGATCAAATCGCTTGCATGACGTTGAAGTTTTGTTACGTGAATTAGGCTACTGATCTAATTACGTTCGTCGAGGTCTTCCTTCTTCTTCTGATGATGATGTGAAAATGGATTATGAATAGTAAGTATAAGGTTATGAATGTCGATAGTAATAGTTAAACATAAGGCAAAATGCTGTCTTACGCATATTCCGTGGCCAGGGTTGACTCCGGATTATGTGGTACTCTACTCCCCCTCCCCCGCCCAACTATGAAGAGATCGATATGAGGGGACCTAATACAAATTATAAATTTTATTTCCTAAGGTCTAAGCGAGCACTATACATTGAAATGAAACACTTTGTATCTTGAGACTCCCTGTGACCAAGAACCCTGTAAAGGGTTCGAAAAGTCAGGAAATAAAAAAAAACTATGTAATGTAGTAAATTAAACGTGAGTTTTGATATGTAAAAAGTGTTTCATTACAAATTATAAAGCCCTTCGTCCACGCGTCGACTTGCTCACGATTCGAGTATGATACTGGTAGCATACGTGTTGCTCGCAAGTCTCCGTCATATATTTTCGGCAAGGTTCGTATGTACACGCGTCGACGGGACACACTCTCAACGCATCGCGTCGATACCAGTTCTGCGCGACTTGTTGTGCTCATCGCATGCGACTAGAGTATCATACAAATGACGCGAAGCAATTATGGCAGAACAAAATAATATATTATTTGTGCAAGAAGTGGAGAAACATGCATGTTTATACAATTTTATTATGACATTTACAAATTTTTATCATCTTCTTCTAGTTCCTTCGCAGCCTCAAATGATCGACAATTTAGATTTCTTTCAATATATGGATGTCTTTTTCAATTTGTAATATGGATGTAGTAGTGTAGTAGGTATCCAAAATTTTCTTTTTTTTAGTTTTATGGCCCTTTATAAGCAATTAATAAAATTTCCTCTTCTGAATCAGACATCCTAAACGGTAGGAAAGTCGCGGATATCTAGGTCAACGCGCATACACAAAGTAGACTGTCAGTCGCGTATGAAACGAGTCCAAGACGAGTCGACGCGTGGGCGAAAGGCCTAAACTTTACGAATAGGAAGCACCGATTGGTTAATGGTTATAGCTTATGGAATCGTCGCAAGCCCAGCAAGATTTTTGTTAAGGTTTAGAGTAGAGACCCTACAGGCGAATAAATGGTAGGTACATGATCCAGTAAGCATAGAGGCGTTGGCCCAAGGTCTGTCAAGGTGCACCGACAACACTCACCGTCACTTAGGTATCTTTGAAAAATAAGCAAAAATTTTGAGATTTTCTATCAACATAACTTAATCATGTTGGATGCCAGTGTCTTACGAAACAATATTATAGAACAGCTTCTACGGAAGCTGTAGGTACGTGCGTTCTACGTAGAATGCCTTGCAGCTTGGCATCGTTCACACATCGTAATATTCATATTGTTGGCAGCTCCCGACGATGGGGAGGAGGTCATAAAATGATTTTGTGATTTCGTTGGAAATTAAAAAGTTGTAAATAAAAACTGTTTCCTTTGGCTTGTTCGCGGGCGAACTTGTGACAGTTCCTGTCGTGTCTGACGCGATACAATGTGTACGGATGTTTGTGATATTCAACACGGTTTTATGGAGACATTCAACTTATGCCAAATTCATAACATTCCGTTTTTATAGAAATTATTTCGTCGTTCATTATATTTTGCCGTTTAGACTTTGGGGAAACTTTAAGACGTGATTCGTTGAGAGCAGAGTTTTAGTAAATAATTGTATTAAAAGTCCTAACTCTGTTTTTCCTATCTCTATGGAGCTTTAGCTTTGTAAAGACGACTTCCATAAGTCTTTGAGATTTTTTTACAGATTTTATAAACCATTATATATTTATTATTATTTATTTTATTATAGCTATTAGTAAATAAATTATATTAATACCAACGAGTCCATAGATTGTTAGTACACAAAAACCTTGATATTTACTATGTTAGTTACAAAAAGATAGTTAGTACACAAAAAAACCTTAATCCTATTTTAGTAACAAAAATAGTTGTTAGTATACGAGTGTTTTTAATGTTTTTTTAACGATGTCTTTGATTTGCTTAACAAAAGATGAGTTTGCTGTCAATATAAATACTTAATATTTGGATCTAGTCTATATAAGTCACAGTAGAATTTAAATCTTAATAATTTTCTTTCAAATCGCGGATGTCGGAGGGTTTAAGAATAATCAGTCAACAGCAAATTTTTATATCAAAATTGTCCATTAACAAAATGAAATGGAGAGGTAAAGCGCGCTTCCACCTTCGGCCTTATCATCACTTACCATCAGGTGAGATGAAGGCCAAGCGCTTACCCGTTTTAGAATAAAAAAAAATTTACCCACATTTTATGTAGTTTAAAATACTTCATTTTAAAATGTGAAGCGTAATTCCGCTCACTTATCGTTTATCAAGCTTGTATGTAGCATGCAAGCACCGCCATAGAATACATAATAGTACAAGGCACCAACCACCCTTCCATCCGTAATTATACCTAATTATGCACATGCAAAAGGAGCGATAAATGCAAGCAAGCATGCAAACTGATACTCATTCGGATACTTACCCATAATAGGCTTTTGTCGACTAAGAATAAATCGAGTGGATTGGCTTTTCTAATGATCAATTATGATTTATAGAAACAAAATATATACAATATTTAATATAATTTTTTTTTATAAATATTTGCAAAGAAAAAATTCAACAAATATACGCATTTGGTCATATGACATTAAACAAAAATCAAAAGCCGTGACGTAACGCCGTGCCAAATGTCATTTTATTGTTGTGACATTTCTATAGAACAAGCCTCGAACGAAACGGATGTTTAGCACGGCGTGACTTCATTTACTCAACATGGCGGTCTTAAGCGTTTTTGCGGTAAATTTAAATCGGAATATAAAAATACAAAATAAATATTGTAAACGTTTTTTTGAAAAATAATGTATTTTAAGGATAAAATACGTAAACAGGTATCGTTTTAATATGACTTTGAAATTTAGTCAACTAGTATATTATACCCAATCAGTGCCACGTACTAACGCAGAGTAACAACGCCAGCTTTCATTCATATTTCTAGCTTTTTAAAATCAAGTCTAATGGAAAGTGCTTTCCTGTGTTTATAAGATGTTTTCTTGTTTATAAGATGCTTTCAACGATCAAACAAAAACGAAAAGCATGTTAACAACATGCCGAGAACCCCCATGGAGCATGTTGTTTTACCGAATTGAATTACATAGTCCTTATTAAAACCAGATTCTGGAAATATATAATGCATTTAGCTAACATGAATAATTGTTTTTGATTTTTATTATTTATATACTTATGTCAGGCTTACAGAGCGTAACTACAAAAAATAGTAGAAAAAATATACTACAACTACAATACAAATACAAATTATTTATTTCTCAGAACTTTGTTACATAACAACTAAATAAAAATAAGGAATTTTCACTTACTTTTCTTACATTATGCAACAATACAGGAGATGTGACCTGTAGGTCCCACATGAGGAAGCCCTGTGCCGTGGGAACCCACTAGTTTTACAGTTTGCGTGCGACAGATGAAAACTTAAGAATATTTATTAACTATACAAAAATAAAAAGATGGATACTAGAGTATGTGTGTGTGTGTGGGGTTGTGTCTGTGTATGTATAAAAGTGTGTGTGCTCCTGTTTTTTTTTTTTTCTTGTGGGCTTAACTGTGCCCCATGAACAAAAACGTAGAGTGAGTAATATGGGGTGCTTTATATTATTTATTTTAGTTTTCTTAAAAGGTTTTTTGTTTGGTGGTAGCTCATGGAAAGCAACAGAGAAGAGATCAGCGTCTTAGCTTGCTTTACGGACAGTGATTTTAGGTCAAGTTGTTTTGCCATCCTATTGTAGACATGTGGTAGTATATACGTAGGTAGTCGCTGCGCGAATGAGGTTTGTACAGAGATTGTTTTTGCTTTGAATACTCTTTTTTGTGACAAATTAGAGTATTCAGATGAGTTCAATACCTTGCGATGCACTTTGATACAGGCCTTCAAATTGTACATCTGGCGAACACTTAAAACCTGTGCCTCCGTGTATAGTGCATCGGTAGGGTAGAGGAAGGGTTTGCTGCACATTGTTTTTAAAACAGCACACTGAGCTCTTTCCAGGATCAACATGGCTGTGACACCCGACCCTCCCCACACCGAGATACAGTAGCTGAGGAGAGATTCCCCCAGACTTGTGTACACGAGATGGAGAGTCTCAGAGTCAGCAGAACTCTTGAGCAGTTTCATCACATAAATAAGCTTCCGGGTTCGAGCAGCAGTTTCCTCTATGTGTTTTTTGAACGAGAGATTTTCGTCCACGACTACTCCCAGATATCTTAAGTGCGACGTCCTATCGAGATTTGGCAAGAGCAATTGCAATGGCCACATTCAGAATGTAGGCGGAGTATTGAGAAAGAACAAGGAGCTGACGACTTTGTCTTGTGAAAACATATGTATTTTGTTTTGGATGCATTAAGTGTTAGCAAATTTCTGTCGAGCCAGCTCTTGAGAATATCCATTCCCAGTTCCACCTTCTTGAACGCACCAGCTCATGATTCATCATGAAACACGGCCACTGTGTCATCGGCGTAACAAACGACTTCGACATCCTGAGGCAGTACGTTGTGAACATCGTTCAGAAAAAGAGTGAACAAGGTTGGACCCAAGACACTGCCCTGCGGTACACCAAAGCGTATTGGAAGCTCGTCACTAATGACCTCACCCAATCTAGTGGATTGTCGTCTACCAGACAGGTAGCTCCGGAACCATTCCAGTGGCAGGCCTCTTATACCAATATTGTCTAGCTTTTTTACTAGTAGTTGCACCGGAACGGTATCAAAAGCCTTTGCCAGGTCTAGAAACACGCCAATGCATTTACGGTTTTTATCCAATTTATCTGCGACGAATTCCACTAAAGTAGTCACAGCATCTTCTGTTGATCTCCCATGTCGAAAGCCGAATTGCCTATTGGAAAGCAGTTTGTGTTCCTCACGGTAACTCTGCAGTCGTTTGTTAACAATTTTCTCTAAAATCTTAGAAAATATAGGTAAGAGAGAAATTGGTCCATAGTTTTCAGGGCACTTTTTGGAACCACTTTTGTGGATAGGCACAACCATAGCCTTTTTCCAATTGGAAGGGAAGGAGCCCGTACTTATGCTAAGATTGAGGACATATGTTAAAGGCTCAATAATTTCATTTTTAATGGATTTAATAAGCGCCGGAGTTAGGCCATCAGTGCCAGCAGCACTGTCGTTTTTTAGCTGCATTATTATGCGGTTAACTTCAAACATATCAGTTGGTTGCAAAAAGAACGAACAGTGGTTTGGAGATCCCAGACTGCATTGTTTTAGTAAATGCTCCTGTGTGTATTGTTTTTGTGTGAGTAATTGGTTTGCCAGACGCTCACCGACGTTTGCAAAGTATTCGTTGCAATTTGCCGATTCATGAGTAGATCCCCTCCCCCCCCTGTGGCTTTGGCGAGCTCACTGGCAGAATTACTTTTCATTTTAGCATTACTTATTGTTCTGATGGCCTTCCAGAGTCCTTTCGGATTCTTTTTGTTGTTAGCGAGTTCTGCAGACTCAAAGTCAGTTTTTAAGCGACGTAGGAGGTCCCTGAGGTAATTCCTATATCTTTTATATATTTGTTCCTTTACACTATCAGTGGGATTCTTTCTGCAGTCGAGGTGGAGCCTATCTTTATGCCTAGTGCACCACAGAAGGCCAGCGGGCCGATCGCCGTAATGTTATGCAGCGCGTCTTGACTGCGTTTGCGTCATAACGTTTGATTTCGTATTGCCGTAGTTAAATAATGACGCACACGTCACGCTCACCTCAACGCAGCGCACCGCCGTATTGTCATATTAGAACCTCACTTACGCGTGTTTTGTATCGCACAAAAACGGTATCGCGCTAAATTTAGACGTTTCATAAATGTCAAATGAAATGTCACTTTGCAGTGTTCATCGAGTGTTGGTAACGCATTGCAGAAGTATATGGATTGCTAACTTTGCAAATCTTGTTAGTAACTTTTATTTTATTTCCTACAGATATATAGTAAAAAAACAGCATCATACACAATTACCGAGTAATGTACTTACCTATCTTATAATGTCATACCTATCTACTTAATTTTTCAGGCACAAAATTTGAGCATGAACCATTTGCGTTAGCAAAATGTTGGATTTGGCTGATCAAGAAGATTTGAGATTGTAGCATAATTTTGTTTCTCCCACAGTAACCACTCGATGGATCGAGATATAAAGTAGATTATTTGTTGATCAAGCGCGTGCTCCATCTTACATAAATAAATTTACATACTATGCTTCATCCAAATCTGTTTAGCTGTGAATGTTAATCTTATTTTTTAGATGTTTGTTGTCTGCGAGGATGCTTCACTACGATCCAATATTTGCTGGGCAAATCGTGAATGCATGTGCTGTGCTGCAATAGCTCTACGTGCTCAAATTCCTGCTCCTCAACTTAATTTACAAGAACGCAAGCGTGAGGCTTTAAATCAAGTCCGCAGGGTGGCTGCTGAGGCAGAGTTAAGAAGAAAGGCTCAAATACCACAAAACGTTGATAGGCGTGTAAATATCGAGTTAATGTAGGGGAGGACAGTCCAACAGGCTATTATTCAAAGGCTTTGGAACGAGAGAAACCTTATATAATAAAAACAAATATAAAATTTAATAAAAAATTGTTTATTATTGTCACAATATCACAAATCCTTAAATTATACACATAGGTACTTAAATTAGGGGAAGTCCTTAGTTAGCTCATCATCAGAACGACGACAGCAGCAACGTTTATTCTGTAAGCAAAATATACATTTTTAAACAGCAGTATTCTATCTTCACTCGTTAGTTGAGTTCGATGGTGCAGCGGCTAGCGCATTCGGCTTGCGATCTTGCCCGCTAAGCAACTTTGGCAATGCCGGGTCGCTGGATGGATGACCAAATTAAAAACATCTCGTGCTTCGGAAGGCACGATAAGCCGTAGGTCCCGGGTTGTTGTCGTAAGATGACAGTCGTTAAAACCCACCAACCCGCATTGGGCCAGCGTGGTGGGTTATGGCCCAATATCCCCACGTACCATTAACCACGTGGGAGGCATGTGCCCAGCAGTGGGACGTTTATAGGCTGATGATGATGATGATTCTATCTTCACATCTCAAAAGCTCTTTTTCTTTTCGCATCCCTGACTTAAAATAAGGATAGTTCACCTTTTGTAACCGCATGGATTGTGGAAGCTCCTTAGTGGCCTCTGCATTTTAGTTAATATAAAGCAAATTAACACACAAATATTATCACTACCAAAATGCTCAGTAAATACCTCTTCAATTTTATGCTAGCGAACACAGATTGACCATGAAATGAACAAAAATACACAAATAATTTATAAACATGGAAAGCAAAAAGAATCACATTGGATAATGAGTTGTGTATTAGTAAAGCAAACCCAACACAAAAAAAGCAAACTGCGAGAAACGCCAATGGCGAGGTCCCGGTGGTTCTCGAGAAACTCCACCAATACCTCAATTTGTCTCAGAGACGATTTCTTTTCTGGGTGTCGCCATCAAAAATTGAACCGTAAATCTACAAAGTAAAAACTTGTCATAATCTCATATTATCTTTGTAACTACTGCCGGCAAACCAATTAAACGCCAACTTACTTTTACAATAGTTACACAATACCTTACCTTATCAAGTAAAATAACTCCGAGCGAAATACAAATAAATTCAATTATTTTAATGGTTTACTATTGTTTAACAAAAAACGTATGACAAAAGATAATTTTACATACAACGTTTGAAACTAATCATTTGACAAACTTTCTTTTCGCAAACATATTACTTTAAAAATAATCATTTGACATAATACAGATTTCGCAAATGTTTTGCTTAGAAAATATATCTACTGTTAAAATCTTATTTTAATAATATTCACTTGACTAAATAATTCGTTTGCCAAATTGGTGATTTTACAAAAAGTATGGTATATTAGGTATGATATATATAAGCAAGGATGTAAGCAATTTCAATTTATTTATTTAGAAGTAGGGCAGCTAGTATTTCTGCTGTCTAATAAAAAAAAACCTCGAAATTTAAGGCAATCGCTACGCTGCGCTTCGCGATTGTCTTAAATATCTAACCTATCACGTGACCTACAGGAGTAGGGCAGCTAGTATTTGTTAAATGTTATTTATGCTTTACAATGTTTTGCCAACTAACATGTTTAAAAAATAATCAATTTGTGAAATAATGTTTTAGCATAATGATTTTGTTTTAGTAAATAGGTATATTGTCTAATGAGTAGTTTATTAAACAATAGTTTGTAAAATGATACATTTATCAAGTATTATTTAGTCAAATGTTATTTTTCAAATGAAAATTTGGTATTTTTTTTTTGTCAAATGATTGGACACCTATTTTAATATTTAAACCTAACGTCAACTTAACTGTCAATCAGAACCAACAGTGCTTTTTTCTTCATGGGAGGGTATGCAAAGGGATACATCCATACATCCATATTTTGTGTTCAATATCTCCGTTTTAATACCATTTTTACTATGATTAGAACAAAATCAAGTGTTATGTTTGTGTATAAACTTAGATCCTAGGTTATTAGGCGTGATGTAGCCCTGTAACAACAACTTTATTCGTAGACATAATCGATTACATAACGAATAATCGATATAGAATTATTAAAACTTGCGTACGGCAACACACACTGGTTTCACGCGTAGGTGCAGTTGACGCGCAGTGCAGGTGACGATGACGCGTAGTTTTATTTTAAGGCAATACCAATTGTTGTTTGCGTTTAACGTGTACTTCACGTATGCGTGAACTGCACGTACACTCGACTAATGCGTCATAAAATTACGGCGATCGGCCCGCTGGAGTCATCCACGGTCTTAAGATGCATTTAGAATGGCTGATTACTTTTTTAGTGGTATGTCTGTCTACAGTTGCTGAAATTATTCTTCCCAAGTTTTCAGAAGCAGCGTCTACGTGTTGACATGACGTCACAGATGACCAATCTGTTTTTTTAAGGTCAACAGCTATCGCACTGTAGTCAAACTTGAGCCTTTGGCGAGTAAGCGGTTTTGGCTTAGTATAAGCCATATCAAGCATGCAAATTCTGTGGTCAGTAATATCAGTATGAACAACAATGCCTGCGCATTCAGCCGACTGAGCCTTAACAAATATGTGGTCTATGCATGCATTTATTCTAGTGGGACGCGTGATGGCAGGCAACATGTTAAGCTCAGCAAGAACATTAAGATACTGCGACATGTCCTGATCAGCTTGATCTAGTATGTTTATGTTTAAATCACCTGCTAGTATTAGCGTTGCGGAGTTTTCAAAATATTTGAGAGTAGAGCTGAGTAATTCTAAGAAGACAGATTTATGTAAAAATGATGGGTAGCGATAAACTGCTAGGATAGTGCCAACCATCGGAATATCAATGGCCAGGCCTTCTGCTTCGGAGATGTGTAGTTCATGGGCACAGGCATTTCGATATTTTTGGGTATAAACAGTGACACCGCCGCATCTGTTCAAATTGTTTTGGGTTTGGAATACGTCGTATCCTGGTATCTGTCCGACAAGGGGAGAACATTGCAGCCAGCATTCTGTTAGAATAATTATGTCAAAAGGTGTTGCAAGTCTTTCCAAGGCCATTAAGAACGAGTCAAAGTTGCGGTTAATGCTACGAATATTCAAAGTAAGAATTTTGAGTCCGTATGAGGTATGAATCACTTCTCTGCATTCTTCTAGCAGATTAAGATCGTGACAGGGTATGGCAAAAGCTTCGTCAATTTCATTAACAATGTCTATATTAATTGACATGTCACGGCGGCAGGTCTATGTGATTTATTGCGGACAATACCGCTGTGTACTACTATGTGTATAATACTCTAAACGAACATTTATTTTATAACCGTGTCGCATAGCGGTGAAAGAATACTACCACCCCCTCTCTTCCCTTGGATGTCGTAAAAGGCGACTAATGGACTAAGGACTGCACATACATCCAATAGCATAGAGCGGCGATGCGCTCACCACCTGTCACGCTGAGCATATGTGCAGTCGCTATTTGGTGAAAAGTGGACTATGCTCGAGGACTGCCTTTGCTGTCCTCATTGATTAGTCTCTGACTAACCCTTCGGTGGTAATAGTAGTGATTATATAATATACTTACATAAATATGTATTTAT
This sequence comes from Scoparia ambigualis, assembly GCA_963921215.1. Taxonomy (NCBI): domain Eukaryota; kingdom Metazoa; phylum Arthropoda; class Insecta; order Lepidoptera; family Crambidae; genus Scoparia; species Scoparia ambigualis. Next base: position 22,294,100 of record OY992509.1, read on the forward strand.
GTATATAATATAATAATTATGTTTATTTCATTTGAAGAGCTTAAAACCAGACACCCGTGCGTGTTATAATTACCCAAATGACATAATAATTGTTCCCAATCTATTATTTCTAGTTCATAAATATGAATACGCCAAGATTACTCACTACTACAAATGATTACGTGCAATAAATACGCAATCATCATGATTCATATCGCGGCTTTGATGTTTGATCGTAATATTTCTTATTCCGAAGTCGAGCGTCGTTTATTTTTAATAAATAGCTCCAAAAGCGTTTGCTGTGAGTAATCTCGTATTCTTATTCAGAGCACTAAGCGCTGTCCCATTGAAATCTTGTTATAACTTTTTTATTATAATATTATATAGTTATCAGTTTACATACAACAGAACACGATCACAGCAGATGAGTTTGAGATATTTTTTGCCTTTCGGTTACCCATTCAGTGGCCTAAGTTCCTTAACTATTAAAATTTCCAATTCGAACTCGTAAGCTACGTAATTGCTAAATAAAAGTATTAAAGATGTTTTTTTATTTATTTACGGTAGTAGTGCTATCAAAACTAGGTGATCACGAAAGACCAGGGTCGGCTGTCTAAGTCAGCTGAGTGGGTTACCTTTTTAGTGTCACATTAGTTTTTTTTAATTTTACTAAGATTATCTTCACTTTTCTTTTCTACTATTCAATATTATTAATTAATGTTACATATCTTAGAATTCTGCTTTGACATGCTTCGAACTGCATAGTTACCATGATATTTATAAATTGCTAGTATTATTTGCTCTGCTTGCACTTTGCTTTTTGTGACACAAGAAAAAGTGAATGCGTCTAAATTCTAGCTTGATGATAATTAAATAACTGTTTCTTTGCTGTATAGGTACATTTGTTAGAATGGAACTCTTTAACATTGCTACGAACAAGTCAAAAATAATCCCTTGAACTATTAAGATCTCTTTCAAGAAAATCAACGGTAGCCCTGATTATTCCGAAGGAGAACATTATATTGGCAGTCTGCTGTTGCATCACAAATTAGGGAAACAGTAAATGGTATGACGCACGTTCCAACGTACGTGAACTGATGCGTAAACAATAATTGGTAGTTACTTGATGCCCTCAGTTGTTGTAAAACTGCTTAGCGCGCATGAAAATAGCCTCCCGTTAAGAATAGGTGGATACATTGTGGATTATTAACTGCCAGCTCTTGTGGATAACCTGTCAGATTTACGATGCTGTGCGCCGCTAAAGTACGTCAAGGTGTGTTTGAGGTGCATTGTGATGCAATCATGTTTCGACATATAGTTTAAAATGCCGTATTTTGCGTGATAGCTAACTGATGTATGATGTAAACGTTGGAATAGTGGATGTACCGTGCAACATGGTTAGTTTTTAATCGAGTGGAACATTGCCATTGCTATGAAGTTACTGATGAAATGTCTGCGGCATTCGAAGCGTCTTTAGTGTGACTAAGTTCAGAATAATATTGCAGACTTACATTGAAAAACAAAATGAAACCGTACGTGTGATGTAAATAAATGATGTGTCGGTAAATACAGTCTGCCTAATGGTAACACCAGTCACCACAACCTAAATGGGTTTGTGAAAGTGTATGGCTAGACAAACATTTTAAAACCCTGTTTCGAAAACTTTAGATTACAATCAAGTAAACCGGTAACTACAAAAATTGAATTATATTTAATAACATAAAAAGGTAAGTAAGTTTTAAATTACAAAATACCTCACTATTACAACATTCATCTAAAACTATCTTACTGTAATATCACTAATACAACAGAGAAAACATTTGTAATTAATTAAAAACTGCACCTATGTACATTTAAAGTTCATGTCCACAAATAAATTCAAACATTAAATTATTACCATTTCAAAGAGACGTTGCTCTGACGGCAACGGTAGCTAATGTTGTTTCAAGGCGAACAAAGTTGTACAAGTTTGTTCTTCAAACACGCTGTACATTTAACTAGGAAATGAAAATAGCTCCGTAGAAAAATAACCAAACAGAGTTAATGGAGCACAGGAGTGAGCGTTCACAGACGGTGTGGTGGAAAATAAACTCAGCCGCCATACACTCACCGTTGCCGTGAGAATTACCGCCAATTTGAACAAACATTTCAATTATGTTTATGTGTTAAGAGCCACTTTTCAGCAGAATACCGGTTGAAAAGAGCTCGCGCCTCGTTGCGATTTATCGTGGATTAAGTGTTATCCAAACTATTTATAGCGTTCGCGTTTTGATATCACATTTTTAAATTAGGTGTTTTCCACTACTCTTATTAAGATAGATATTATAAAAAGGATAGCTTCTGAAGTTAACGCAAACACAATGAATAAGTAAGTTGTAATTAATTGTAAGACGACCGACACCTCAGTCTTCCTGTGACCACGAATCCTGTAAAGGATTCGAAATATCCGAATTACATAAATAATAAAAAATCTATTAGTTAAACGCAAGTAATAAAAATGTTTTATTTCAAAGGGCTCCCTTATTTTAAGCATAAAGATTATTGTCATAAAATTATGTTTCATAATTTTAATTGTCATAATCGAGGACTCCATCACGACTCATAAAAATCATGAAGCATAAGTAGATTAATCGTAATGTCTTGTGGCATAATATTAATGTTTGTCATAATTTGTTATAAATGGCGTGATGCGTGCCGTCATTTGTACCGCTGATGTTTTATAACTAAAGCTAAAGTATAAACGTAAGCGTAAGTGTTGTTAAGATTTTCGCTGTAAGATATACATACATAAATACATACATACATAAACACGACTTTTATCCCTGAAGGGTTAGTCAGAGACTAGGCAATGAGGACCGCAAAAGCATGTCCTCTGCCATAGTCCACTTTTTACCAAATAGCGACTGCACATGTGCTTAGCGTGACAGGTGGTGAGCCCATCGCCGCTCTATGTTGTTGGATGTATGTGCAGTCTTTAGTCCGTTAGTCACCTTTTATGACACCCAAGGGAAGAGAGGGGGTGGTAGTATTCTTTTACCGCTACGCAACACTGTTACAAATTCACACAAAAGTTTATATAACAGTAACCGTTTACAATAATAATTATGACAGATGGTTACGACTTCAAAAATATCTTTACGCCGCTGTTATGACATACAGATCAAGATGTGAAGCTTAAATAATTACGCACGCCATTTAAAAACAAACGAGCGCAGATGGTAAAAGGCGCAAATGAAACAACAGAAAAACTATAACGTTTCGCTCATCAAGCATTATTCGTATGAGGCTAGGACATATCTGCATTCCTTCCCACCTTGCAAAATTACATAGCGTTGATAGTGACATTTGTGAGTGTGGTAAATACTGGTGTACTTTATCATAACTTTTTTGCATGTCCGTTATATGATCATTCCGAAATTTTCAAATTCTAACATCACTTTATGTTTCCTTTCCATCCTCTATATCCTATTTATTATTTACAAATGACTTTCATATTTTCAAAGCATTATCTTCTTGTTGGTCCATTTACAATATCCAAGCCTAAATTAATCATTAATTCCTATGTAATCCTATTTGATCCTTTCTTATTTCCGTTATTTTGACTAAGATAAATAATCCGCTTCCTAACCTTTTACTTTGCCTTGGCTAAAGGACAAATCGTTCGTTCCATCAAACATAAGAATAAAAGAAAAATAACATTTCGCCTTCGAATTAATTATTATATTCTAAGCAGGTCAACAGTTAGTCAGAAAATGATCGAAACAATATAATAGTTTATACTATCACAGTATTTAAGATCTCAACAAATATTTATATGCAATTTGTTAACTAATAACAGGCAAAAATGAGTGCCTATGTGTGTGCCAGTGAGAAAATCTGTTATATCGTGTTTTATTTACAAAGGCTTTTCCAAAATTCATTAGCTGAAGCTATAAAACAATATTGCTTTAAAGATTAAATTGCCCTGAATAGCCTTTTCGTTGCTACGGAGTCTAAATAGCCAATATAAAAAGGCGGTTATACGTTAAATATTAGCATCAGGGTTTCAATTTGTTCACAACTAGGTAGCATTTGGCCTTTATCTAATGGTATTATATGATCTTAGGATAAGGACACATATTGAAGTACACTTCATCCGGAATTTTCAGAACTGAAGATGTAGGTAGAGAGGGCTATTTAAAAATGAATAAGTAGTACCAAATTAGCCGTAAAGATTTATTAAAGGTGATGCTTATGGTGACTTTGTAATGTTAGATGTGATTGCGATAAATACCGCTCCAATATATTTATGCCGCGGTGATTAAGAGGATAAAAATATCATTATTAATGCACAAAATCAATTAGTAAATTACTACTATGTACTTACTTATGATCTCCCGCCCTATAAGACCAGTTATGTTCTCTTGCTGCTTCGGCGCCACTGTGACTGTGACATTTTTCTCAGTGGCCACCAAGAAGTCGGGCTGGAAGACGTGTCGGCATATCTCCCAGATGCCCGAGTCACTGTACATGAGATACCTGCCCCTTGCGGGCAGATAAATACCTGGAAAGAGAACAAGGAGTCAGGTCAGCTGTTCGGAACCGAACTATAACGCACTTTCCCCCACCTTTTTTACATAAAATCAAGACTATTATTCTCGAAGGGTTAGTTAGAATATATTTTGAATAACAACTAATAGAAAACAGACAATTTTTTTGTTTTCACCGCCTAAGGCCAGGTTCAACCTCGGTTTATGTAGGTCTCTCCTCCCCTTCCACCGCCTAGTTAGGAGAGCTCGACGGAGAAAGGGGTGGTCTACTCACAAAAAACCTAGTACCATCCTTTCTGTGCCACAGGGATGGCTCGGGACCACGAACAGCACCAAGTTACACTTTTCTCGACCTGGGGGGTTACTCTTGAACGCAAACTCAATCTTAAAACAATTCCAATGCGATTAATTGTATCGATATTGGAATAAGTAAAGACAATTCCGGAACGCCATCTCGATTATAATTTGTTCAATCCATTTCCACGCAATTTAATTCCAATGTAGCGCTATTGTCGCTTACAAAAGTGCCATTTGACAATTTTTAGATTTGTGATTGGAAATTGATTAATGCAATTGTGTTTCAAGAGTAAGCCTACTGGGAGGGAAATCTAGAGCCTATCTCGAGCGCTCGACAACTCAGCCACCAAAATGCAACCCCTATTAGCTATGTGTACATAAATACACATACTCGTACATATAATCATATCCCCGAAGGGTTAGCCAGAGACTAGGCAATGAGGACAGCAAAAGCAGTCCTCTACCATAGTCCACTTTTCACCAAATAGCGACTGCACGTGCTCAGCGTGACAGGCGGTGAGCCCATCACTGCTCTATGCTGTTGGATGTATGTGCTGTCTTTAGTCCGTTAGTCGCCTTTTACGACACCCAAGGGAAGAGAGGGGGTGGTAGTATTCTTTCACCGCTACGCGACATGGTTTATTACGTTATGTGTACGTGCTAATAAAATGAATTGTAATTTCCATCATTAGCGTCCTGTTCTTGGCCACAGGCCTTCCCACATTGGACAACAGCGTTAGGGAGAATGGGCCATAACCTACCACGCTGGCCACCACGGGTTTGGTGAAATTTTAATGACTGCCACCTCAGAGGAGCTCGATAATTATGTTTTCCATTCGGTCAGCTCTCAACAAATAAATTGGTCATATAAAAACTGTGCTATGCGACTTTCGGTTATATAACTGTTAAATAGATGTTATTAGACAACTACTACGTTCTGTAACTGTTATTCCTACAACGATTTAGTGCTATAACTAATCGGTCCACTATATAAGTCGAGTAAACGTTTTTACGACTACTTTATACAACGTTGTATAGTGGTGCCTGTGTATAGATTAGGTAGACGTTTATACGACTGATTTATACAATGTCGAATAGTGGTGCGCCTATGTATAGGTTAGGTAGATATTTTACGACTGATTTATACAGCGTCGTATAATGGCGGCCCAACTTGATTTTGTTGATTTATATGTAGTTTAGCCCTATAATTACTGTGTAGAAGTTTTATTGCCTCGACGCACTTATATGACGAATAAACCATATTTTTGTTTTTGAACACTTTTAATAGTTTAGCAACAAATTCTGACTTATATTCGGAGTAAAAATGATAACCATTACCACTACCATTATACCACATACATTATACATAGTACCATTTATTTTATAATGCAAAGACATTATTAATAAGTAAATACATACAATTAATATATACAGTAAATCAAACAATCATAGATTTACGATGTGATCAAAAATGTATTACATTTTAGTGATCATGCTCTATGATGGCACTTAAATCTGCTGCTGGTAATTTTATGTTTTCAGTTTGATATACGCACATAACATGTGCGGAACATCCTATTGTACGTCTTCCACTCAAATGTGAGCAATTACAATGAGCGATAGCTTCTCTTGCGTCTCTTTGTCGATTTGTGGGATATTTCAACAAAAATGATTAATAATATTATCGAGTCCATTGCGCCTTTTATTGTAGTGATATTCAATAGCTGAGTTGACGAAGGAGTTTTCCCCGGTCTCATGAAGCATAGCAAAGTTCTGCCACTTTTCAAATCGGGTTGTAAAGATGACCCGAGCAATTTCAGACCTATTTCGATTTTACCTACTCTTAGTAAAGTTTTTGAAAAACTTGTTTTAGATCAACTCGGCTCCCACTTCGCTATAAACCACCTTTTTCACAGTGAACAGTATGGTTTTACTAAGGGAAGGTCTACTACTGATGCAGGTGTAGCTCTGCTAAAACACATATTTGAAGCTTGGGAGGGATCGCAGAATGCTTTTGGAGTGTTGTGTGATCACTCCATGGCTTTTGATTGCGTTGAATACAACACCCTTTTAATAAAACACTACGGAGTGCACTCGAATGCCTTGAAATTGATTCAATCATATCTCAGCTGCAGAATCCAAAAAGTTAGCGTGAATGGATCCATATCGTCCGGATCTTCTGTGCGAATGGGGGTTCCACAAGGGTCAAGGTACTAGGTCCATTTTTATTCTTAATTTATATTAATGATTTACCATTTTATGCGGAAAACTTTTGCAATATTGTTTTGTTTGCTGACGATACATCTTTGATATTTAAGACTGATCGAAATAAAAATAGCTTTGATGATATCAACAGTGCCCTAACAGATGTGTTGAATTGGTTTACTACAATAATCTTCAATTAAAACCAAATGTATAAATTTTACTCTACCTAACGTAAAGAATATTATTGTAAATAAAATAAAATTTAATGGTGTTGGACCTTATTGATTCAACAGTTTTCTTAGGTATTGCCTTAGATTCAAAAATACAGTTGTACCCTCATATTAGCACTCTTGGGGGGAGACTTAGTTCAGCTGCTTACGCTGTTAGAAAAATTAGGCATTTCACAGACGTGGAAACTGCTCGATTAGTCTATTTTAGTTACTTTCACAGTGTTATGTCCTATGGTATTCTACTTTGGGGTAAAGCAGCAGATATAGAAACCATTTTCATTTTGCAGAAAAGAGCAGTAAGGTCCATTTATAATCTAGGATCGCGTGACTTCCTTAAGGAGCTGTTTAAAGAAATAAATATTCTTACAGTTGCATCACAATTTATTTATAACTGTATTGTTTTTGTTAAATAAAAATTGCGATATACACAAACTAAATACTAGAAATAAGTATAAACTTGATTTTCCTAAATTTCGACTTCAGAAAGTTTATGGATCATTTATGGGACAGTGTCTTATTTTATAATAAAATCTATTCAGCGCATAGGCGCTGAATAAGTTAAATACATATGTAAGTTAACCTGATCATTGCACAAGGTCATGGTCTTGTGAAAATTTAAAACAAGTTCTCTACATAATTACAAACAATACATAAAAACTCAAAAAACATATTGTTTCAAAAACTTTCTTAATTTTACGCATGAAAGAATAATTCTTACATGAAAATTATTTTGGGCACCCCCTCCTTCTTTAAAAAGTAAATTTTAACTTTTAACACAAGCGCGTGATGGTTTTGCACATTTTGCAGTATGAAAACATTGCTCTAATTAAATTACTAGGTCTAAAACTTCAATGCAGAATTGATCTTATTATTATTTTATCATAAAAATGCTACCTACTCTGAAATTTACTGCAACTAAAAAAGGAGATCGCGAAATTCATCTATTAATAAATTATACGAACATAAATAAAGCTTTTGTTAAAAAATGCTACTCTGAAATTTATTGCAACTAAAAAACGAGATCGTGATATTCATCTGATAATAAATTATATGAACTTAAACAAAGCTTTCGCTAAAAAATGCGATTCTAAAATTTGCTGCAACTGAATAATGCGTTTGCGAAATTCTCTTAACAAACCCTACTGTCACCTCTTACAGCAGTATTATACTATGCTATTTGGTGAAAAGTGGGAGGATTGCTCTTCCTGTCCTCATTGCCTAGTCTCTGACTAAAACTTCGGGTATAATAGTCGTGATTATATGTATGTATGTATTACGATATAGTTGTTTACTCACTTAGAGCAACTTTCGCAACATCAGGCTGAGTAATAGCTGAGTAAACGTTTTACATTTCCTTTTGGTTCTACAAAGTGGGTCGTATAAACGTGTCGTAGACGTTTATACAACGCGAAATAGGCCCATATTAAAGGACATTATTGTTATATACAAGTTAAATAAAAGTCAGTCAAGAACTTTTAAATGTTACTTATAAGTTTTCGACCGACTGTTATCGAACCACTGAAGTCCTATGAGAATTGCATTATACATTAGAAGATGACTGTAATATCGGTTAAGTGTTTAACATCGACTTTTATTGTACACATTCAGTTCATTCCATTCATTCGTTCCTGTGATGTTTGCTGGAAAAGTGCGTGTTATCAAAAACAAAAGGAGAATGGGCACTTTTGGGCGGTCGGCGGCCATTAATGAAAGTAGTGTCAAATGAAAGTAGTGGTAACTAGGAACAACTTTTACTAAGAACGTTTCGCTGCAATCCATTTAGGAAAAAATATATTAACATGTAAATATAATGGAATTTCATAGAACATAAAACAATTATTTCGTGTGTGTAATGCGTTTTGATAAAACACCACATCTTCTGAAAATTATTACAATGCCATCAACACAAAACAGGTTGATGGCATTGTAAGCAAAGCAAGCGCCGCCATTGTTTGTCGATCGGCGATCAGCTTATTTTCGACGATTTTCCAAATCTGTCAGAAGATGGTCTTACCTTTTTACTCCGGGTACGTTTCAAGACAAGTTAGCTCGCAGTTTTTATGCTTAGCATTTAAGACATTGGCTTATATAATATTGAAGTTTATCGTGAGCAACAGATTAGTCGTCTAACGGCCGAAATTAACAACCGATCCCGAGATAGAGATAGGCCTACTTTAGATTTGTTGCCTAGATATTTTTGTTATATGACGGGAAATAACAACAGTTGCCTAGTAACAAATCCAAAATAGGCATATCTCTATCTCGGGATCGGTTATTAATTGCGGCCGTTAGTGATTATATAGAAGAGCAAGACGTTTGCTTGTTACGTGTTCCAATACAGTCTAGACATGTAAGGTTCAAGATTAAATATTCCTATAATGTAATTGATCAAGTCAAGTCAAGTCAAATTATTTATTCAATGTAAACCTTTACAGGCACTTATTACCGTAATAATAACGTATTGTCAGGAGGTTCCTCACTCTGCAGCCCTAACCACCGATAGCTTGGGTCTATCCCCGCTGCCGGTGGCAACCTAGGTTAAGTTTTTTATAATATTTGATATTGTAAATATGTTTTTTTTTTTATATAAAATATTGTAAATTTTTTTACTTAAGATTATATTTTAAATAAAGAGTATAATAATAAAAAAACAGTTAACTAACTTATAGTTAAGACTTAACAACTAATCTAACGAGCTATAGTCTGTGCCAGACAAATGCGCATCGCTACCCCCAGTACCACTGCACGCCGAAATAGATCGCGTCGAACCGAAATATAAGCCGTGGTCATAGAATTGTGTAAACAAACGTATCCTAGTACGAGACAAAAATAGCGGGCAAATGTCTCTCCCCTAGCGACACAAACGGCTAAAATTTATAGGTAATTTATCGTTTTTTTAGGATGAAAGGTGAAGAATGATAAATCATAATTAATTGTTAACTTAAGTTATTACTTTAAAGAATAAAATTAAATGTGATTTCCAATTATCGTATTGATATTGTGGTAAGTAATAGAAATTGGAAATAACTGAGTTTTTAATGTAAAATAAAGTAACGTTTGAAATGAGTTTTGGAAAACATTAGTACCTAACCAATAAGGTTGACATTTTTAATCATTCACATAGCTTTTTTTATAAAAACTTAAGCATAAAAAACGTCAAAAATTAATAAGCATAAATTTGTGTGTTTTAAAATTGTTTCGTTTTTCGTCTTGGTACAAGCACAGAATAACTAATATTACTTCCGTACAGAAGGTTCACCCTCCAACGACCCCCACGCGAAACCGAAACCCGTCGCGTGACCCTAGCGTTCATATTCCGTTAAGCAAAGCCGACTCGATATCGATTTGACGTCCGCAGGAGCGCAGGGTTTACGCGCGCACGTAGGTATTACGAGTTAAGGCTAGATAGGTCGCGCTTTGAGTTTTTCAAACCATCTGAGACATAGAAAATAATGGTTTCAATTCGGGAAAAAAAAGTATGTATTATAGTCTGACCGCGACCGGTGCACCGCGCCCCGGGCACGCGAGTGGCGAGGCGGGGGGGCGAAACAGTTGCTCCATTTTGTGATTCTGCCGTCATCGCTCACGTCGGCAACTAGTGTGTCAGACGCACATGAGATAAAATATCTAAAAATGGGTCGTGCATTATCTCGAGATAATCAAGACAGTCATTTTTAAAGTGGCCGAATATTTTAATAAAAGAAAAGCAAACAAAGAAAGTTTATATTATATATTTCCAAGAATTAAAGATTTATTTCATTTATATTGGTTCTTTAATTGTACTTATCTAAAAATCATACTGGACAAAAACGGATTGGATGTAATTATACTCGAAAATATAAAGCTTCAATAAACTGTGCTTCGATATCGTAAGATCTGTCTGACACTACGAATCTCATGTGAGTTCATGCTCTTTACTTCCCACTCCCCCCACCACCCGTGCATACCCAAGGCGCGGCACAGCGGCTGCGGCCAGGCCATGGTTAAGGATCTAATCTATTCAAAGTCTCATTCAGTTACAAGATCCAATGAACTTCACTCGATAGAAAAAAAATCCCAATATTACCCCTTTTTGTAATGTTTTTTCAATATTATGACTAAACTACTGATACTTAACATTTAATTTTTGTACTCAACGAAAGACAAACAATTCGCAGGGTTTGTTAGGAGAATTTTGCAAACGCATTATTCAGTTGCAGCAAATTTTAGAATCGCATTTTTTAGCGAAAGCTTTGTTTAAGTTCATATAATTTATTATCAGATGAATTTCGCGATCTCGTTTTTTAGTTGCAGTAAATTTCAGAGTAGCATTTTTTAACGAAAGCTTTATTTATGTTCGTATAATTTATTAATAGATGAATTTCGCGATCTCCTTTTTTAGTTGTAGTAAATTTCAGAGTAGGTAGCATTTTTATGTTAAAATAATAATAAGATCAATTCTGCTTTGAAGTTTTAGACCTAGTAATTTAATTAAAGCAGGATCCCCTTAAATAATGCGATCCTGAAATCCGCTGCAACTAAATAAGGCGTTAGCAAAATATATCCAACATGAAATATTGATTCGCTAAAAAATGCGATACTGAAATCCGCTGCAACTAAATAAGGCGTTCGCAAAATATATCCAACATGAAATATTGATTCGCTAAAAAATGCGATTCTAAAATTCGCTGCAACTGAATAATGCGTTCGCGAAACTCTCCTAACAAATCTAAGCAAACCGAAGACAAATTGAAAAGTATTATTATGAGTGGTTCACTGAATTTCGTTGTGGACGTACTTCCACTAATGACGCGGAGCTCCCAGGAAGCCCGATTGAGGTTACTACGGAGGGCATGGTTAATAAAATACATGATATTGTTTTGGCAGACCGTCGAGTGAAGATACGCGAAATAAGTGATGCTGTGCACATCTCGACTGAACGAGTTTTTTATATTTTGCATGATATTCTGGGCATAAAAAAGCTTTCTGCAAGATAGGTGCCGCGTTTACTAACAGTCGACCAGAAACGAAATCGTGTAACAGCTTCTGAAGAATGCCTAGCCATGTATAATCGCAATCCGAGTGAGTTTTCCTTCATTATACACCAGAGACTAAGCAACAGTCGAAGCAATGGATTTCTACCGGGGAACGTGCCCCAAAGAAGGCAAAAACTGTTTGCTTGGCTGGTAAAGTGATGGCCACAGTCTTTTGGGACAGCCAAGGGGTTATTTACATCGATTTTTCGGATAAAGGCAAGACAATAACCGGAGCTTACTATGCTGCATTGTTAGATAGATTCAATAAAAAGTTGATCAAGAAACGACCGCATCTAGCAAAGAAAAAAAATCTATTTCATCAGGATAATGCACCCGCCCACTCGTCTGCAATCGCGACATCAAAAATTGTCGAATTAGGATACGAATTATTTTATTTTTTTATAATCCAAACCACACTAAGACAACACAAACTTTTATACTTTCGACAATCACAACAAAACAACAGCCGCAGAATGCCCAAGATATGCCAGCCCAGTAGACATAATACCGCCTTCTTTCGACGACATACACTCTTTCTCACTAAACACCTGTACAATAAACTAAACCCAATCTTAAACATCTATCCAAAAACGTCACACGAATGTAAAACAACTTTAAGGAACTATCTGCAGAAGCTAACTTACCATGAGACTGAATCATTGATGACCTAACTCCCAGTTACTTTACTTACATATGTGAACACAAACACACACAATCTTAATCTAAATTTACCACCTCCTCGAATTCTAAATACAAGTAGAAGCAATATGCAATATATATATATAATATAGCAATAGCAATATAGGGTTTGGATGGGAAACCTGGAGTCCTGAAATTCAGGTATATCCTAGTTTAGGCTCCAGTCCCCCCAAATATTATATGTGCTTGCCAGGTCACTTATCCATTAGACTACTTTAGTTAAGTTTAGAATTAGTAAGTGCATGTAATATTCTGGTGGAAAATAAAACATTATTATTATTATTAATTATTGCTACACCTTCCTCCAGATTTAGCCCTCTGTGACTTTTTCCTCTTCCGTAACATAAAGAAATGGCTTGGTGGGCAAAGATTTTCGTCAAACGAAGAGGTGGTAGCCGACACTGAGGTCTATTTTTCAGGGTATGACAAAAACATATTTTTTGATGGGTTGTAGAGGTTGTAACATCGCTGGACTAAGTGCGTAGAATTGAAAAGAGATTATGTAGAAAAATAAAAAAAATATATAGGTATGTAAAAAGAGTGTTTCTTCTTTCCAAAGTCATGGACTTATCAAACCGCCCTCGTACATATACTCGTAATTACGACTATAATACCCGAAGGATTAGTCAGAGACTAGGCAATGAGGACAGCAAAGTCCTCCCACTTTTCGCTAAATAGCGACTGTAGATGTGTTCAGTGTGACAGGCGGTCAGCACATCGCCGCTCTATGCTGTTAAATGTATGTGCAGTCATTAGTGCGTTAGTCGCCTTTTACGACACCCAAGGGAAGAGAGGGGGTGGTAGTATTCTTCACTGCTACGCAACACGGTTAGTAAAAAATATGAATATAATATCATGTTGCATTACTTTCTATATAAATATGGAGTAATTATTGACGGTGATAATGATGCACTCACTTTCGCGTTTGGCGGCCCGCCAGATTGTTTGCGAATAATAGGCTTGTGTCCACTAAGAATAAATCGGATGGTTTGGCGTTTCTAATGATTAATTATGTTTTATAGAAACAAAATATCTAAAATATTCATTAAATAAAATTGGTATTATTAATATTTTTAAAGAAAAAAATCGACAATAATACGCATTCAGTCATATGACATTAAACGGAAATCAGACGCCGTGACGTCACGCCATGCCAAATGTCATTTTATTGTTGTGACATTTCTATAGAACAAGCCTCGAACGAAACGGATGTTTTGCACGGCGTGACGTCATTTACTCAACATGGCGGTCTTATGCGTTTATGCGGTAAATTTAAATTGGAATATAAAAACGCAAAATAAATATTGTAAATGATCGATTTTTTGAAAAATAATGTATTCTTATGATAAAATAGGTAAACAGGTATGACTTTGAAATTTAGTCAACTAGCCTATTAAATCACGCCGAAAACGTAATACGCGGGGAGGTATGCCAAGTTCTAAATCTTTTTCCGCTTCAACTAAATAGGATTAGACCAGGAACCGTTGACTGTCTACATTGTTGAGCATCTGATTTTCTTAAACTAATGTGATCTTTGCCACAACACTATTACTAATTTTTAAATTTAATGTTCTCTAATAATGTAGTAATAATGTAAATAAAAATTAAATTTGCAAATATTAAATAAAATAGTATTTTTACAAAAAAAATTGTAACTACAGCCAAACTTACGTATTCATACATGTTTTATAGAAAAAGTATACAATGATAAAGGTTTAAGGTCATTAATTTTTTGGACGATTCGACAATATATTTATATTAAGTTTACTTGTCTACTTATATAGAGATTTTGAGTTTGAGTTTGATTTTACAGCGCGCTAATACGAGTATTAAATGAAAAAACTAAATAAGTTCATAATACTTAATTTTTTTTTTATAAAGCTAATTAACAAAGATGTCATTCAATTTTCAAATTTTGCAAAAATCAATTGTGAGACTCCATTTTGAATTCAATCTACCGTACAATTAAGTAGACTTTTAGAAATACCTACTACCCAAGACTTAATACTATAATATAGCTTATTGCGCGCGCTATTGGCCGCGAATCCATCAATCAAGGTAATATAATAATAATAAAGACCATCAGTATCGGAAGGACATCAAAATCATAACAAAGTTTAACCCCATTGTCTGTAACGAAAACTCCTAGAGGTTGCTAACAATTAAAGGAGATAATGCAACTTGTATGGACGTCTGGTCCATTATATTAAATTGTGTTACAGACATAACAATTACTGCACTTTGAAGGGAATGATGTTAGCATTACAGATGATTAAAATTTGATGTATCATTATTTTGCATGTACAACTCCGCAAATTAGATTTATAGAGGATTCACGTGAGTTGCTTGCCTCGATGCCTTGTTCTGCTTTTACACTATTTCTTAGTTATTTGTGTAGTTACAAAAATTTTAAGCTTATTTTTTATTGATCTAGATTCAATTCTGTATTCAGGGGTATAATTTAACATAAAATGTCGTGAGAAAATAACTATTTAGAAAGAAAAGCCGCCACAAAATATTCTACAATGCATGGAGCAAAGAGAATGAATGAATGGATGACAATCGTATTGACAAATGACATAATCAGGGCCTCAAATGATATTCAATAATCGTTTAAAAAAATTGATTAAAATTAATATTTTACTTGTCTTATTGTATATTTTATTATAATGATTGTTAGTTCAGATGGTCTACAAAATACAAGAACTAACGTATATTCATTATTTTAAATTAAATCCTGTTTCAATCACTATATATATATGTCTGTGGTTTCAATAAGTATTTGCAGTTAGACAAAAGTATATCGAATTCGATAAATCGATTTGTTACTGACTAGATGTGTGTTTACAAAGTACGTTTAAGTGTTTATTTATTTATTTATTTATTTAATTATGTTATTTTCGGAAATCCGTTTTTTTCGTTTATCTTGGTTTCGCGGAGTGTTACAGGTTTATATTAGAAAGTAATAATAATACAATAACAATACCTTATTTTCTATACCATTTTTATTTCTGTAACGAACAACTCAGTGTGGCCCAAAATTACCTATCTCCTTTCTATTGTCTGGTATTACGCGACATACTACCACCCCCTCACTTCCCTTGGGTATTGTAAAAATCAACTAACGAACAAAGACTGCATACATCCAACAGCAAAAAGCGGCGATGGGGGATCACCATATTGCGACTACACAATATGTAGTAATAAAAGTAATCGTTTAAAAAATACGATTAAAATTAATATTTTACGTTTCTTTTTGTATATTTTATTATAATGATTGTTAGTTTAGATAGTCTACAAAATACTTACAAGAACTAACGTATATTCATTATTTTAAATTAAATACTGTTTCAATCACTATATATATATATATATATATATGTCTGTGGTTTCAATAAGTATTTGCAGTTAGACAAAAGTATATCGAATTCGATAAATCGATTTGTTACTGACTAGATGTGTTTACAAAGTACGTTTAAGTGTTATTTTCTGAAATCCGTTTTTTTTGGTTTATCTTGGTTTTGCGGAGTGTTTTTATACAGGTTTATTTTGGAAACTAATAATAATACAATAAGAAGACCTTATTTTCTATACCATTTTTATTTCTGTAACGAACAACTCAGTGTGGCCCAAAATTACCTATCTCCTTTCTATTGTATGGTATTACGACGACATACTACCACCTCCTCACTTCCCTTGGGTATCGTAAAAAGCAACTAACGAACAAAGACATACATCCAACAGCAAAAAGCGGCGATGGGGGATCACCAAATTGCGACTACACAATATGTGGTACATGTGTAGTCGCAATTTGGTGAAAAGTTGACTATGGTAGAGGACTGCTTTTGCTGTCCTCATTGCCTATTAGTCTCTGACTAACCCTTCGGGGATAATAGTCGTAATTATATGCATGTTTAAGTATGTATTACGACAGCTAAACTCTTAAGCTGATAGTCTACAGCACTGCCATGTCAACGCGCAGCGCCTCAAATAACATAAAACACTTAGAACGATCACAAACAATGTCACAAACTGGGGACATACAAAGGTGTCTTACAACTTGGCCGCGCCTCTGCATCGTACGTCAAAATGAATAGTGTCGTCTATAGATCGCGTATGTGAGTGCATTTCACGCGTGCCGCAATTACTGGCTCGCTTATCCCGATGCAAGCCAGACGCTAACAGGGGTATAATTATTAACAGAGTGACTCACTTTGCGCTGAGTCAAATGATTTCAGTTCTGTATTTCGAATGTGAACGTTTTGGAGCTGGATGCCTATTACAGCGTGCCTCTTGATATGATGCCTCGATGTGCCATAGAAACATACCTAAATACAATACGTGTAGTGCCCAAGGAACTTATAAGGTATAAGTTCCTTGGTCGTGCCATGTAACTATGTGCGTCTAAAGTTAGCTTTAAATTGAGATTATCATTCATGCGTCGCCCTATCCCGCAACATAAACGAGTTCTGCGACGCTTTTCGTGACTAACTTCATAGCTGCAAACTTATTTGGTGCATATATTATAAATAACAGTAAAAAGTACATACATACATAATAATAACGACTTTTATCTTCGAAGAGTTAGTCAGAGACTAGGCAATGACGACAGCAAAAAGCAGTCCTCTACCATAGTTCACTTTTCACCAAATAGCGACTGCACATGTGCTCAGCGTGACATGTGGTGAGCCCATCGCCGCTCTATGATAGTGGATGTATGTGCAGTCTTTATTCCGTTTGTCGCCTTTTACGACACCCAAGGGAAGAGAGGAGGTGGTAGTATTCTTTCACTGTTATACGAGACACGGTTCCCCGGTACATGATATCTTTAGGCCACATTCATATAGTAGGTGTAATGCGGAATTGGCGGGTTTTCAATGTGGCATCATATAACATTGGCCATGATCAACATTACCTATCTATTCAGTAATATATATATAGTGTAGTATAGACTTTCAAAATTGTAATAAATTTTAAAGTACACAAGACTTAAAAATGTTACTATTGTCTAATTTACTATAGTTTCAAAAAGCTGATAAAATTGCTATAAAACCTTCTTTAATATTTTAAATCTCTAACTTCTATAGTTTAGAAAAAAATGAAATTTTAAAAGTGTGATACTTATTTTTGAAGGCCGGTGTATAATGAGTTTGTAAGTTTGGATGTAGAAGTAAACTCTAAAAATCTGTTCTGCGCAACTACCTAGTTTATTTGGATGTTTTAAGAATTTTTGAACCTACCTAAGTACCTATTTAGTTGTTCAAAAATTCTTCAATTTATATTTAGAATGGATTTTTTTTCACCACCCGCCCGCACACTTTTATTTCGAGCATTATTGCCTCCTCTCTCCCTAAGCCAGTTCCTCAGTACCTACTTAGTTATAGAAACCGGGTGAATTGTGCTTTATGATCACCTAACATGAGGTGAAATGAAGGCTAAGTGCTTCCTAGTAGAAGAAATTAAAAGAAACATATCACAGTTTTTGTTCCTGGCCTTTAACACTAACGTGGCGGCGCTATCCACAATAGAAATTCTATTCAGTTGAAGGGTTAGTTGTGAACAACCTAACTAAAACAAAACGTAACAACACCACTTTGTCCAAACGCCGAATTCTATTTTGATCGCAATTTTATTAAGCTTTCTGATGAACTCAATGTCTCGCAACTTTTAATTATTACGTGTAGCGGAGCTTGATAATAGGTCTCCAAATACGATTACCCATTTTGAATATTCCAAAATTATAATAAGTGTTTTGTATAGAGCCGCGTGTGTAGCGACTCACATAATTAAAGAATACTCTTACCAACCCCTCTCTTTCCTTTGGTGTCGTAGAAGGCGACTAACGAACTAAATACTGAAAATAAACTAATTCCTACGGAGTGGAGCGGCGATGGGATCACTACCTGTCAAGCTGAGCATAATGTATTTTGGTGAAAGGTGGACTATGACAGTTTACTGATTCTGCAGTATAGTTTTACTGTGATCGTAATTGAAGGTGTAAACCGTAAAACATGGCCTTGCAATAAAATTAAACCCAAGCCCTCCGGATACCACCCACCAAGGGAGTCCTAGAGAGATTTATTTGTTACAACATAACATGAGTAAGCTGCCACAATTTTAATATAGAAATTTTATAATGTTGCGACATAATTAAAAATACAATCATAATAAAAACCAAAATTTTTCCTGCCCCAAATAGAAAATGCTACGCAACAAATCGGCGAAAATGTAAAATCCCCACATTCGTATGTGCGCATGATTGAAACCGGCAGAATTACGATAATGTGGATCAGCCAATTCAATCTCCAGCCCATTTATTACCACAGGTAATTGGAGTATCTGAAAGGGACCCGGGTTTAATAGAAAAAAAACGCTCGGTTAAAACGCGCAAGGGTGGCCAACCAATTACGACCGATGTCAAATCAAGGTTAATTAGTTGTACATTCTCGTTAACGAACACGACGCTTGAGGGTTTGTTGGGAACGGCAGGTGTGTTTTAGCAAAGTGCAGAAATTCATTTACACATCACTATTGTAATTATATTATTATTGTTATTTATTATTATTGTCAGCCTATTTTGTCCCACTGCAGGGCAAAGGCCTCCCCTCCTTCTTTCCACTTTTTTCTGTCTACCGCCACAGTGGTCCAATCTGGCTGATATGCGTCCAGCTTGTCACGCCATCTTCGGCTCGGTCTTCCGCGTCGTCTTCTAGCATTGGGAGGTACCCAAACGGTAGTGGCCTTGGCCCAAAGTTCCTCTGGCATGCGGTAAACGTGCCCGGCCCAATTCCATTTAAGTTGGGCAGATTTTTGAGAGACGTCCTGAATTTTGGTCCTTGAGCGCAGAATTGAGTTTTTTATACGGTCCGTTAGGCGGACACCCAATATACTGCGCTCCATTGCCCGCTGGCACACCTCGAGTCTAGACCTCTGCTGAGCCGTCAAAGATCATGTTTGAGCACCGTAAGTAGGGATGGGGAGAATGCACATGTCCATGAGTTTGCGCTTTAGGCACAGC
Organism: Scoparia ambigualis; assembly: GCA_963921215.1. Classification (NCBI taxonomy): domain Eukaryota; kingdom Metazoa; phylum Arthropoda; class Insecta; order Lepidoptera; family Crambidae; genus Scoparia; species Scoparia ambigualis. Next base: position 22,314,072 of record OY992509.1, read on the forward strand.
GGCAAATTGCCTTTCATCAGATGTTTCATCGACCAGTAGCTTCTCCAGGCGTTTTCAGTGCGACGAGTAACCTCTTTATCTTGTCGCGTCTGAAACGAAACTATTTGGCCGAGATACACATACTCATGGACATATTCGATTTCCACCCCATCAACGTATCGTTTGGTCTGTGTGCTGTTGGTCATCAATTTGGTCTTCGACATATTCATCGCAAGTCCAACCCCGAGGCTAGCCTGGTTCAGGTCGTCTAGCATGCAGCCTAGTTCTGTGGCTGAGGAGGAGAATAGAACGATGTCATCAGCGAAGCAAAGATTTGTCAACCGCCGCTCGCCCAAGACAACCCCTTTCTCTGTCCAGTTTGGTGTCAACTTTTTGAATACTTCTTCTAGAGTAGCATTAAAAAGCTTTGGGGACAGCGGGTCTACTTGCTTAACCCCTTTCTCAATGCGGAAGGAAGGGCCTGTGGATGATAATTTGATCGCGGCGGTGCTGTTCTTGTAGATTACGCGAAGGAGTTGAGGAGCTCGATGGCGCAGCGGCTAGCGCGTTCGGCTTGCGATCTTGCTCGCTAGCCACTTTCGCAATGGCGGGTCGCTGGATGGGTGACCAATTAAAAACATCTCGAGCTTCTCCGTGCTTCGGAAGGCACGTTAAGCCGTTGGTCCCGGTTGTTGTCGTAAGATGACAGTCGTTAAAACCTACCAACCCGCATTGGGCCAGCGTAGTGTACTATTACAGAAAAGTTGAACTAGTGGCATTACAATTAAAATTTAATTTTGAAACTTTAGACGTTCTCGTAGGTACATTTTGTTTAGTGTACCTACAAGCTTAGATTATTTTACATTATCAATGTTAAACTTCTTTAAATTAACGCTTACGAAATAACTTTACCTTATTATCAGTTATTTTTACTACTTTACTAAAGCCGGCTTTTCGGTTCTGAAAAGATTCTTAATTAAATTTGGCATCACCGCACCCGTGCCGAGAGCACGTCTTTTTATATTATAATTACGAATAGCCATGATTTTAATGTTAAGGCTAATAAAAAAATCAGGTACTTACCTACATTGGATTATTTTATGTAAGTGTTTATGTATGAAAGTACTGTTATGTTTTGTTAACAACACGCACAGTGCTTTATTTTTTTTATCCAGTATATTCGTAGTACTTTTGAACACAATGATAAAATACTGTTTAAATTGGTGGGTCCCTGTCTGTTGTTGTAACGTATATATCGCTGGTTGTTGTACGAGTAGTAAGATAGTAGTCGTTAAAACCCACCAACCCTCATTGGGCCAGCGTGGTAGGCGATGGCCCAATCTCCCCACATGCTGTTGTGCATGTGGGAGGCCTGTGCCCAGCAGTGGGACGTTTATAGGCTGATGATGATGATGGCAATACGAGTACAATGTAACTGTATGGTTCTATTCGGTTTATATAAATACCGTTTCACGATGTCGATGTCTTTATAGTGTTAACTGGCAGTCTATATACAGGGTGTTGCTTGTAAGGTGTCAAGCCGATGTGTGGTGATAGGGAACTACTATAGCTATCTATTGAACCCTCAATATATGTTCAGCGATTTTTGGTAGTTTTCGAGCTATATTTTTTTGTCTTTTCTAATTATTTTATGATGAATGATTTTTTTATTATCTTTTTTTTGCGCTGACATTTTTATGCACTTTTTTCTTTAACTAAGTAATCATCTGATTTTAATACTTACAAGTTAAAAAAAAATAATTTAAACTGATGTCGTAATAAAATACTTAGAAAAGAAATAAAAATATAATAATATATTTATATAATTCGTTTGTTCGTAGTGGTCTGGAGTACTGCGTGTGGTATGGAGTCCTTTTTATGAAGTGCACTCAAAAAGAATTGAAAGCATCCAAAAGCGATTCTTATGGCACCTAGCATACTCGTGCCATTTAGGCAAGAATATAATAAAATATGCTGATAGGTTAGACCATTTTAAAATGGATTCTCTTCTGGATCGAAGACGTCTGCATGATATGCTTTTCCTTTACAAGCTAGCGAATGGCATCCTTGACGCGCCAGGCTTACTGGGTTCGCTTTTTTTCTCAGCTCCCCTAAAACTCTCTCGGGCATCGAAAGGGAAGGTGCTTGTGGGCCGACCTTGCAAGTCCAACCTCGGTCAGAACGCGCCTATTAACCGTATGATACGAGAGTTTAACGTCTTAGCGAAAACCAAGGACCTGGATTTATTCGGGGGTGGCATTCGCAGCTTCAAAAGGTCTCTCCTTTCATAATTTAGTGGAAGGGTTTCATATATTTCGTGCACCGTGCACCGACAGGCCCCGCCAGAATACCAGCGTTGTTGTGACACGTCCCGTTCGCAACAACACAAGCTGAGGCGGGGTCCTGATTGACCTTTGTTTTTTATTTAAATTATGTTTTGTGTGTCAATAAATGTCTCTCTCTCTCTCTCTCTCTCTCTCTCTCTCTCTCTCTCTCATATTTTATTTTATTTTATTCAATTTAATATCAATTTAAATTCAATAGCGGTATTTTAATTCTTTGTTGCGTATTTTTATTATCAATTAATTTTTCGCCTTAATTAAATTCTAATGTTATTTTATTATATTTTATAAATGTCGGTAAAATTTTAGATTAAGTATTTAATGTGCAATTGCGTGCGGTCTTCACTTATAATTGTATTTGAATCTAGTTTTTTTTTTAAATGATGTCCCTATGTATAGCTGATGTAAAATACGTTGGTGTTCTGAATAAATAAATAAATAAATAAATAGCTCGAAAACTACCAAAAATCGCTGAACATACATGGGGGTTCAATAGATAGGTATGATAGTCCCCTATCACCACACATCGGCTTGACACCTTACAAGAAACACCCTGTATAAATAAAAATGAATTGCCAATAATGCATGTTCGTTCATCACTTCAGAATCATCACTTCTTTGTTGTGTTTGTGATATTACAAAACAACAAACACGCACACTAGTCGTTTCAAGGTTTGTATGATATGTAAATATAATTATATGTTATGTAATTTTGTATCAATAATATTTATGGTACTTTCCCTCTGTGTGGCTCAGCCGTGGGACGCTCTGCATGTAGTCGCTAGCAACAATGTGGAGGTCAAGCAATTTTATGAAGCGACCATTATGTAGGAGCCGTCTGTTTGCGAAATCAAAGCTAAATCGAGTAGGCTTCAAGTTGCTCTATCATTTGAGCAACTTGAAGCCAATGTGCATTCAGCCACAAGTTTACTTAAAGGATCCGGGATCCTTTTGAATCTGAGTAAACCTTTGATATGCAAACTTTTTCCTTCTACTTATTTTTTTATAATATGTAGTAACAGTTAAAAAGCGTGGCGTCAGCGACGTACGTACTTAGACCGTAAAACCTATTTGAAATGTTCAGTATCTGAATTATTTAAGCTTTATATCGTCATTGTTTAATGCTTGCATGATTTCAAACTTGACTGACAGTTTGGTTTGGTCTCATTATACTTACCACTTTAATTAAAGGGAGCAGTTACAGCAGTAACCCATAATTTTTGCCATCTGTTTATGTGAAAGCCCCATGGTGTACTTGGTTTCGCGGTGCAGGTGGATGGCTCTTAAGTGCCATTTTCCTGTGATGCAAATTTCGGCACGCGTGCGTATCTGGTCCGTGTAAAATCACGCTGCTGGTTGCACGCAGGACAAAGATTTCATAGACTGCTGTAGTCTCGTGCGTGACGCTAGAGAGTGTACTCGTGCAGAGATGAACGTTAAAAAAATTATTATCTCTTATCTACTTTTAAAACATTTAAAATATAAATCCGTGCTGAAATCCGCGTCACAGGAAAAGGGCACTAATCGATGTTCAGAGCTTGCGCGTCTGATCGAGCACTTTAAGCCTAAGCAGGCAATAATAGAGCCGTGTGGCGGCTATTAAAGAAACACTACCAACCCTTCTCTTCTCTTGGATGTCGTAAAAGGCGACTAACGAACTGAAGACTACTCACATATCCAACAGTTTTAAGCGGCGGTGGGCTCACCAGCCTATCACGCTGAACAGATGTGCAGTTGTCCTTTGATGAAATATCACTACCTAGTCTCTGACTAACCCTTTGGTGATAATTGTCGTGTACGTACGATCGAGGACGTTCCTGGTCGACCACATTTCGGCGATATCCGCTTGCACACTACTATCTAAGCACACGCTACTATCAATCCGCAGTTTAGGTACATTCTGCCGGCGCACCTCCCGGGCAGGCGTAATGGCAGTAGGTTGCCGCTCGCGACGCAAGCTCCACATCGCGCGTAAAACAAACGATCATTTCTGTGATTTTTGTGCATCGAACAATTACTACTAAACGATATTATAATTCGTATAAAAGATACTGTTTTGTTTACGGGTGTCTAAATAAAAGAAAGAACAATGAATCCAGTTTATTTTAATATGTACTTTAATATATCCATGAGTGGAAACCCTACGTTCCTAACATCAAATCGATATCGAGTCAGCGTTGCTTAACGGAATATGAAGGCTCGGGCCATACGATAAGTTTCAATTTTGCGTGAAAGTCGTAAGAGTAGGCAATTGTTTATACCTAAACTTGACTTTAGTTAGAGAGTGAACCTTCTGTACGGTAGTACTATTAGTTATTCTGTGACGCTAGAACGCGCGGTTCAAATCGAGCGCAACCGATTATCGACGAAAAGTGGTCGACCGGGAACTTCCTTGAATAGATATATGATTCCGTGCTTCGGAAGGCACTTAGAGCCGTTGGGCCCGGTTGTCGTCGAAAGATGACAGTAGTTGAAACCCACACACCCGCATTGGGCCAGCCTAACCTCCCCATGTGATGTTGTCCATGTGGGAAAACCTGAGCCCAGCAGTACGTTTATAGGCTAATTTATTTATGTTTAAGGACAGCCAACAAATCTTACACTAGTATACATTATAATATTTGCTTGCTTATGTGAATAAGAGAAACTTAATGAAAGGTTTTAACTTGAATGATACAAGTATCATTCAAGTTAAAGCCTTAAATTTATAAGTGCTGCACGAGAATACATCAACTGATGATTTGATGGTTTGATTTTAATGTATGATAATCTTACCGTTCCCCCCTTCTATGTGGACCCATTTTGCGGTGCAGACCGCGGTGATCCACACGAAGGAGCACAGCCCTACGAGCACCGTGCACGCGAACAGTATGCGCCTCTCCAACACCAACGCCTGCATCAGAGGCCGCCGCTCCGTCACCGACGACGCGGTCGACATTTTGTCCGTCTCCATTGTGAACCTGGAATTGGAGTAGCAATGTTAGTTTACAGTGTAGTGTATAGATTCTTTATACTACACAAACCACATGGGTATCCCTCAATACCTATCTTAATGAAGCCTGCCCATAGTTCTTTGCAAGACTCGGTCAGAGGGGTTGGTCTTCTAAAAAATTTTTTGAGTTCAGCGTGAAATCAGTTACTTTATTAAAACATCATGTTTTGTGCGAAAAATCAGTTTTAACCACATAAATAGATTATTTCTGTGGTTTTAACTAATATGTTAAATCAACGCAAATTGATTGTAAAGTCTTAAATTGTTATCTCTATTCTCTATCTATCTATTATTGTGTTGTCCATTTTTACGTGCAAAAATATATCTGCAAAATTGCATGTATTCTGTAGTAATAAGTAGTAATAAATTTTCATTAAACCTCAAAAAGTGTTCCTGTGTTTACGAAATAATAGATAGGTACCAACCAATGTAATAAAAACATCAGTGATTTAATTTATCATCCCGCTAACGAGACGCTACCCTTTCACAAAGCGTTATAAATTAAAAATTACGAAGTGTGGCATGCTTCTGAGCAAAGTTATTTATTGTTCGAATACTGTTGCCGACAAACTGACGGAACATTTTTATTTTTAGCAATGAATTTCTCAATGTCACGGCCGGCAATAGCCGAAACTGCGGATAACAACACATCGCAGACAAAGAAACTTTGTATTCTGAAATAAATTAAAACCGTCATTTGTTACGTGACTCGTAACGATGTGTCCTATCACCTTTCAAAGAGAATGCGTTTAAAAATCGCGTCGAAAAGCCGAAGTTAAAAGCCAAATAAAAGCTTCGCTGTAAAATGCTTGTGGAACGGAACGCACCTGATTAAAAATAGTTGACGGTATTAAGAAGTTGCAAATTACTTTTGATACGACGAGTACCTCAGGCTCTCTTTGACCGCGGCTACTGAAAAATGTTCGAAAATAACGCGATCTTCGTTATGAAAAGCTTTTATAATGCACATTTTGTGATTGTGACTTGTTTTACTAATATTTCTAATTTCATATTATTTGAAATTGTATATCTTTAATCATTTCAACATTTCCATGATAATCTATATTTTCTATTTTAATTTTATCCAAAAAAGAGTACATTACTCTTATCTACTATTGCACTTTCTAATTCTTCTTCAAAAGGATTGGCAATCTGTAATACTTCATTTAAATGCTTCAGTTTCATAATATCTTCGCAATCTTCAAAGCTAAATTCAATTTTCGACGCTTTATTCTAAGTGCTACGGACAAGAGATCGGGATCAAATCATTGTCAACGCTTATCCGATGTTTGGAGGCACTGGAGCCCGTTATTGTCGTCTAATAATAATGATTTTCCTTTCAAAATAAATACAAGCTTTACTTAGTTTTGAACTAAGTAAAATTCCAGAATATTTTATTAATTGTATGTATACAACATCATGAATGGATCATGCATCTAAAATAAATATAATATGCCTTACCCCTCAGTCTTGGAATCGAAATATCTAAAAATTTTGACAGCAGGTGCGATTTGGCGGGAATTAAAATTTGCGGAAAGGAAAAAATATATATAAAAAAATCGATCGCAGTTAATCTTAAATTTTGCGTTCACGATGCATAAAATGTACCACAGAACCGAAATAATGGACCTTGTTCATACTAAGGTAGTCTCTAAGCGTATCAAAACACGGTACAAAGTCAAGTGGTTATCAGGCCGAGCGCTCATCCACTATGCCGCGAATGAGATTCTCATTTTCTATTAAATATGATTAGAAATTAGCACTTAAAAATACACCTCTAGTAAAAATAGGCGTTGTAACTAAAAACGATTAAAAAAGTTAAACGATTAAATTGCATTCTTTTTCAATATCAAAGCGATTCTAAAAGGCTAGGTAAGCTTCAAACAAAAAGTGATAAATTTCTGTCAAATGAAATGAAATGAAAAATATTTATTCGGAGCATAAATATGACAATTTAACATAATAGACATAAAACATGTAGATAATATGCAGCCGAAATGGTCGTCACTCGCAGCTAATGCCGTGACATTTACATGCCATGGCGCTGGTATTTTGTGGAACCAGTACGAGGGAGGCGCAGCTCCAGACATAAACTTAAACAGCTAAATTAAGGTTCATGTCTACAAAATCAAAATAGCAATGAAAATTATACAAAGAACAGTGACAGTTGTGGTACAAGCCGTAGACATAGACAGTTTACTTTTTTTAAACCCGCTTGTTTTAAACGTTTGCACATAATATAATTATGTGCAAACGTTTAAAACTGTTAGTATGTTTTCCCATCTGTACTCTTTACTCCAATAGATATTTTGTCACTTATTTATATATTTAGCAAGTATGTCGTTTAAGGTATACAATTTAGAAAACCGATTGAACACTTTTTCATTGTTTGAGGATAAAGTGACGAAAAAAATACCTAGTTATCATTATTGAATGAATTTCTTCTCTCTCTCTCTCTCTCTCTCTCTCTCTCTCTCTCTCTCTCTCTCTTTCTTATTTTTATTTATAAAAGAAGAGAAAGCCGCGGTTAGGAAAGTAACATACCAACACGAACGTAGGCAATGTAGTGCGTACGTCAATATTTTCAGCTTTTAAAAATAGAGAGGTATCTATAACTTCTTAGCAAGCCTAATGGTTCCTTTCAAGTAAATCGCTAGATTGATATTGCAGTAAACAAATTAAGATGAAAGACTCTTTACTAGCACTATCTATCACTATGCTATTCAATTATGCATGACTTTTACCCATTTAAAGGTTCTGTCCTTACTTTTTAAATATGAATTATATCATTACCTACGTGTATTTATTTTTTCTCTAGATTACACTGTCTCGCTGCTTGGCAAAGACCAAAACCGAAAGAACCACGCCAAAGTCGATTTAAAGTCAAAGTCATGTTGACTGTTTTCTTTGACTATCGCGGTGTTGTGCACTCGAAATTCTTGCCGGAAGGTCAAACGGTAAATAAAGAATAGTATTCAAGCGTTACGTGGCGTTTAAGAGAGCAAATTCGACGAAAAAGTCCGAATTTGTGGAAAGAAAATTCTTGGATTTTGCACCACGACAATGCGCCTTCGCACAAGGCCATCATTGTGAACGAATTTTTGACCAAAAACTCAACAAATACCATCGAGCAACCACCTTATTCACCAGATATGGCTCTAGCCGACTTCTTTCTTTTTCCTAAACTCAAATTACCACTTCGTGGCACCCGTTTTCATTCGGTAGAAGACATAAAAGAGAATTCACGGCGAGAACTGAACTCAATTCCGGAAAAAGCGTTTAAAAAATGTTTTGATGACTGGATTATTCGTTGGCGTAAGTGTATCGTTTCTGAAGGAGCATAATTTGAAGGCGATAAAATAAATTTGGACGAATAACTAACATTTTGTGTATTATTGATGTTTTTCCGGTACTTTCTTGACAGAGTAGTATAACGTTTGCATAATTAAAGTATAACAACAAACTAATTATCAAAATATTTTTTTTAAATTTTATTCCACAACGGGCAAGCGCTTAGCCTTCATCTCACCTGATGGAAAGTGACGATGAGACCGAAGGTGGAAGCGCGTTTCACCCGGAATCCACAACCACTGAGGAACTGGCTATCTTATCTCAAAATGTCGGATCACAACAATACTATAAACATCGTTGTTATGGCGACAGACTTAGATAAGATGGTGGTAGCTAGCCAGGCGGACTTAACAGCCCTACCACCAACCAATCCGAGCACATAAAGTTGTGCCCCCCGCTGGGAAACGAACCCGGGACCTCTGGGTCTGAGGTCGGTGGCATAGCCACTAGACCACTGAGGGAGATTTTTTTTTTTAAGATTGATTTAATGAAATGAAATTATCCAACCGAAGTCACTACCCCACAGTCCGTTCAAAAAACATTATCCAATTTATTGCGATTTTAACAATCTAGTGCCAAAATCAGATTTGCACTTTTGTTGCGAATTACCATTTTGGATCGTCAATTTTTTCCAGCATTTGTCTTTATGAAATTCTCTAGGTTATTAAATAACACAGCAGTTTGTGTAATAAATAAAAAGTAGAATTCCAATAATAAAACCACATCGCGGGAATTGCTCAAGTTCCAGGCGCCTCGTATTCGGATGACGGCACCGTTTACGAGTTCATGCTAATAGGTCGCCGTCGTTCATTTTAATAACTCATAATAAAACAGTAATCGCATATAATTTCCTTCGGGTTTTCAATAAAACCGAGAAATAGTCTAGGTTTGTGAATGCAATATTCTCTTATCGCCCTACATACGATCGTTGTCGAATGGCGGGTATAAAGTGAAACTATGAAAACCTACAACTATGTAAAACCTGTTATGCAGCAGCAGTACCAGTAAAGGAAATGTGCAAAACCATCACGCGCTTGTGTTAAAAATTAAAATTTACTTTTTTAAGATGGCGGTTCCCTGCGGAATATAAATACAAATATTTTCATGTACCTAAGAATTATTGTTTCATGCGTAAAATTAAAAAAGTTGTCGAAAAAATATGTTTTTAGGAGTCATTTTTGTATTGTCACATTTACGTATTGTTTGTTATTGTTTAAAGAATTTGTTTCAAATTATAACAAGGCCATGACCTTGTGCAATGACCAGGCTGACTTACATATTATGTTCTTTTTAAATGTATTTAACTAATTCAGCGCATAGTACAAGTGATTTAAAAATACGTAAATTTTCACAATTTCGTGCAGCACCCCCTTAAGACTACTATTAGTTACTGTTGGGCTTAGGCTATATATTAATGTCATTACGCCATCAAAGTCAAATTATTAATTCAACATAAACCTTTGCATGTACTTAAACAGTTAAAAACAGTTAACTAAGTTGTAGTTAAGACTTAACAACTAATCTAACTAACTAATCTACCTCTAACTAATCTGCCACCAGTTCGGATTTTTAAAAGAGCCTTCGATTGCGAAGCATTTTTCTCCTTTTAACACGTTCACTGCCAAGAGCTTAATACAAAAATCCCGCCAGGTGCCACACTATTTTTTTTGATAATATTATTGTTTTATGTGTGCATTCATTAAATATAAATTAATACTATTTTATACTTGTATATTTCTCTTAAAAAGGGGGATACTCGGATCCTAATGGTCGGCGCTGTGGAGCCAAACACTCGGATCCGAGTGATCGGCGTGTAGGGTTCTGTGGAGTCAAACACTCGGATCCGAGTACTCCTATAAACTGTTTTGTAAATTGGTTGTCTGCTAATTAAAATAAAAAAGTATATGAGTAAATGCCATAAGTATTTTAATTTTGATTCACAAAAAATCAACAGTATAATAATTATTTGTGTCATCAACAAAAAACTTCTGAATTAATCAGTGAGTGACATGAAAATTTAAAAAAATAATTAGTGCAATATACATTAATGTTTTTACTATAAAATATATAAAAAACAACAGTTACAAATTAATTTAATACATTAACAATAAACTAATGATTTGGAGATAAAATTACGATAAAGTAGATTACGTTAGGCTATTTTTACGCTTGGATGCTGCTTCACTATCCATTTTTAACACAAAACGTTACACACGCAAAAGCGTAAGACACACGTAGTTTTAGTAAATAAATACTCGCGCCACAGGTGCCGGCGTTACATAAACGTACCGCGCCGCGACTCGGATCCGCGTGATCGGATCCTCGGACTAGACGCGTGAACGCGGCGCTCGCGCACACAGGTATTAGCTTGTTTATCAAAACCAACGCAAGTTTTTACAAGTTCAATTACATGTCTATGTGTGCGTACGAAACGACGCGCGTTTGCCAAAGGTACCAGCAAGTAATAAACAAAACAAAATATTCGGGACGGTCACTCGGATCCGAGTGTGCGGCACCAGTGGTACGGCATGCCGAACACTCGGGTCCGAGTGTTCGGCAGTCAATGTGTTAAGTAACAAAAGTTCGTAAGTGTACGGTGACTTAGACTTTACTGAGAAGTTACTTTACTTTATAGGTACTGAGGAGATCCGATAAAAAACTCAGCAAGAGCAAGAGAAAAATAAATCAATAAAGCGATAACTTAATTTATAAGTAATGGCAGCCGCTAGAAAAAAAATTAAACAAAAGCTACAACTAACAAAATATTACAAAGAGAGAAATGTTTCATTTAGGGATTCCTGTTATGGCCTGCAAGGGACATTACTCTTTCAAATGTCATTAGCACACTGTTTTGGCAACAAGAACAAAAGAAGCTCGCCTACAAAAACTTTCCACTCCAATTTAATTCTTGGCCTATACTAATTCTGGTAAACACTTTGCTTGTCTTTAATTAAAATATGTTTACTTACTATAATAAAATTTGTTAAACAATATTCTTAGTGTTGGTTATTTTTAGTGTGTGTTTGACTTCTTCCTGTTACTGTTTATACACATAAATACACATTGTCATTATGTTTTGAACAAATAGCTAGGTATCAAAATCGTAATGGTAGATACATCGATCTTATTTATAGTGTGTAGCAAGTTTGGTAGATGACATCATTAATATCAATTAAGTATAGGTATAGGTTATTTAAGAACCTAATTACAGAGCCAGTTTAGGCTCCATATTTTAGGTCAACCAAAAAACACATGAATTTGACTTAGCTACCTACAACATAATCTGTATTAATAACTTCAGAACGGCTGCATCTATTTGGCTAATTATTTTTTGTTGTGTTGGTAGTTTGTGTACAAAAAAAATGTTTAATAAAAGCACGGAAAAGTGTAATAAAGTATAAATTAGTTGATTAAGTTAGTGACATGGAAGACAGCAACGAGGATTTAAGTTATAAAGTTAATATAAAATTATAAAAATAAATTGACAGAATGGACTTGGGAAAAATGAAAAAAAAGTTCATTTTGACTTTATACCATTAAAGAAATCGTTATTCTAAAACCAATAGTTTTTATTTCACTTCAATATGAGAAGTATTTACAAAGTTATTGCACATAAATAATTGCATAAAACACTAGGTACTACCTCGCTTAGTTCGCTGGCACTCGACTGACGTGACGTGACGTCATCGTATCCGATAACCCCCGCCGCCGCTCTTGCCGCCCGCACCCGGCGGCGTCCGATTACATTACTTAACTATTTGCACAATTAATTATTAAGTAATCTGTGGCACAAGGCACAATTGCACTGGTTCAGAGCAGACATAATAATAAAACGAAATCGCGCGAGTCGTGCCACCCCCCAGCTAGCAAAATACCCTTAGAAACGAAAGCTTTTAAGAGCTATGTCCTTAAATAAATTTTATATACGTTCTGATTAAGATAGAGACTCTAATAATGGCATATTATAAGTCTATTTAAGCTATAAGAGCATATATACTTGTAAAAAATAATTTTAGAAGTATATAAGAAAACGAGAAATGACATCAATAAGACAGTAGTGTTATAAACGCACTCCGTAAGCCTAATTCTTAATTAACACTTATACATGCTCTATGTAAGTCCACTTAATCTTAAAAGTGACTTATCAAAGTATTATATTAGATATCGGCTGTTACACTTATAACTTATTCTTACAGACGTATATAAGCAAACTTTATATAATGTTTATTAGAGCAATAGTATTATACACGCACTTTATAAGCCTAATTGCCCTTGAGTCTTAATTAACACTTATACATGCATTTTGAAAGACCACTCAATCTTATAAGTGACTTTACTAAGTGTTTTGTTAGATATCGTCTGTTACTTATAACTTATTCTTAAAGATGTATATAAGCTTACTTTATAAAACATTTGTAAGATCAGTAGTATTTTATGCGCACTTAATAAGTTTAATTACCCTTGATTCTTAATAAACTTTTATGAATGCATTTTGTAAGATCACTCGATCTTAGAAGTGACTATTGTAAAAGATAGTAAGATAGTAAAGAGTACTAGCACGTCAAATGTCTTAGAAACTTAGATAATTGCAATTAGAATTCTAATGCATTGCAAAAAAGTCAAAAGGTGGTCGACCAGGAACTTCCCTGTTTGTCTTTTAGCCTACTTTTACTTTAATAAAGAACCCTAAAGGTTATGAGCAATGACCGCGTAGATTAAAAAATGTGGTTGAATTTGATATTAGAAGTGCGGTGTAAACCTTAAACAATGGTAATGCACTTATATTGGTTCTGTTAAAGCCACTATAAGGCATGATTGGTGATAATGGCGAAATTTCCATATTTTTAAATTTTAATATAATATTTTTTATTATTAAAGATACATTGTTGAAATGGCCCGTAAAAATATTGTGATTGTTATTTCAAAATACTCGATAAAATCGACTTCGCAATTAAATAACAGTTAGTAATGCGTAATAAACATGAAATTATACTTACACATTTTGTAGGAAAGTGAACTAAACAGGACAGTATATAAAACTTACGTTTTTAATACTCTTCTAATTATTCAGAAAAGTTTCACGAGCACTTGGCAATCCTTTCGGCAGACTGTGATTACATCTGATTACATGTCTTACTAAAAGCTCGCAAAGGGCACTACAAGTAATATCACACTTATAACAGCATTAGTAAGTGCATTATAAGGGTAAATGCCCATAAAGAATGCCTTTGTAAATCATTTGTAAGTCTGTTTGGTATTACTAAAGCATCAACAAGAATTTTGTAAGATTGAAAATACACTTCTCTAGACCATTTTAAGATATATTTAAGGGTAAATAGACTTATAAAGTGCGCCCAAATCCACACTTATAGCAGTCTATCGGAGTACCATAAGACTGGTAAAATTATACTCTTGGGATGTGTGTAAGAGGAAATTTTGCTCTGTGCCACCCGTGCGAAAGAATGGAATCCGATGACGTCATGCCGCGTGTTTCGCGCGTATTTTGATAGTCACAAAAACAATAGCGCGTGGTCATTTTTATGAATTTTTTAAAAAATATTGTGAAGTATTTTGAAGGGCTTCAGGAAAAATTGTAATGACATATTTTAATTTAAAATGTAAATATTTAAAAAATAAATAAAAAAAATACTTTTCCCAAGCTCATTGGCTAACCGCACACACGCAATAATATTGTCAATAAAGTGCATATTGTCAATAATATTGTGTGTGTGCGGCCCGTATTGCGGTATTGATCAATATTATTGTAGATTTCAATATTGGGCGGAGCCAGGAATATTGACAATAATATTGACGTGTGCGGGAGCGCGGCAATATTTTAGTTTAAAAAAGATTTCAAGACAGGCGGACCTTTGTTTTTTGTTCACGTTTAAGCGCCAAAAGGCCAATGGAGAGCAAAAATAGTGTGAATAATATTACTAATCTCACAGAAAAACGATATTTGCTATTATGAATACATGGGAAACTAATCCAGAGCTGTGGAAAACATCCAATGTGATACTAAAGATAATAGTTATTGAAAGCTGCTATCTCTCATTCGCATGTGATTTTTAAAATCATGCTCTTCTATAATTAGTACATTTATTAGATTCAAATGATTTATCTCAGTTTTTTTTCATCCAGTCTTTAATCCGTCGTTTCTTTCTTGATTGTTTTTAATTCATAATTTTTGATTATTTGCGTTAAAAAACACTCAAATAAACTCAAAGTTAACGAAACGTTGAAAAATGTCTACCTCAGGCGGGAATCGAACCCGCAACCTGAGGTAGACATTTTTTTCAACGTTTCGATATCTTTGTTTTTAATTACCTACCTACCTATTTAAAAAAAGTGCAATAACCAATGCAACAACTTTTTTTTTTCTGTCCATTTTAAACCGTGCGTACACGAATCAAGCTGCTGAGCGACTAAGTGAAAAGTTTACAATAATATTGCGTTGTGTGTGCGGTACCATATATTGATCAAAATTATTGACAAACTTGTATTGGCAATATTATTGTGTGTGTGCGGCTAGCCATTGGCTTTAGAATTGATAGCTGTTTCTTTCATTGTTTTATCTTACTTCATCATTTTGGTTTATATTTCGGTGAAAAGGGACTTCTTGGCGGGAAAGTGAAGCGTCATGTCTGCAGTTTTGTTTTATATCATAATTTATGTTTCGTCGAATATTAATGTAAAATAATGTTGTCTAATTTACTGTTGAGTGTTCGTGAACGTGCATAAGAGTTGACAAATAAAACAAAACAGAGCAACATCACTTTCAAATTCTCTCAAGAAGTCCGTGTGAGATCTCAATAAAGCCCCACATATTTATTGAGTCTCGAGGGGTTTGGGGGAATATCATTCACCATTATACGTTCATTATCACTCATTAACATCTACTTAATGTAAATAAAATAATTACTATTATATTATCTTACTTGACACTGGCTAAATGTGCTGATCGCTCGAAGCCATTATTTAAGAGAAAAAAAAGGTGAAATAGTTGTTAAACGTAAATAAATCCCCAAATACATTTTAACAAATATTTATTGACTGTGAGGCGGTACGAAGTTCGCCAGGACAGCTTGTAATATTAATAAAAATATGAACACAAACATTAACCCAAGTCTCACTCATTGACTAAGAACGTTAAGCTTGCCTGTCGTGCTTTTTTAATACAAAATAATATTACTGGTAGCAACGTGCGATTGCTAACTATATTTTCTGTGCAAAACGAAACGAATAAACCTACCTTTCTTAGTATCTTGAAAGCTGTTGACACACTTGATTGCTTTGTTTGCGGAGTGTCGGCGACAAAATCAAGAAGGGGCGACTTGTCGCCATTGCGTCGGGCTCTTAAGCACTTTTACTTTGTACAGAATGACTAATACTTTGAACAAAGGAAAAAGTCCAGTTGTACCTATGAAACACCTACGTACTAGGAACTGTATTTATTGCAATACATGCTTTTTAAATATTTGTGGTACAATTTTATTAATTAAAATACTGAGATTAAAATACCTGTGATGAATTTCCAAAAAATTATCTCATATCTCTTTTGCTAATCCTACTAATATTATAAATTATTAACATATAGGATACTTTTTATCCCGATATTCCCACGGGAACTGGAACCACGCGGGTGAAACCGCGATTGGCCGCTAGTATAAGATAATATTAGGTATCCATTGAGGTACAATAAACTAGAGAAGACACCGCGAAGCAAGTTTATGCGCACTAAGGTAGCAGCCCATAGCCTGCAAACTCCTTAGTGATTGCGCGTGATTCAAGCGATTGCGCACAAACTTGCTTCGCGGTGTCTTCTCTAGTTTATTGTACCTCAATGTAGGTGTCTATGTCTCATACAGACCTTGTCCTGACCACAGACATATATATATGTCTGTGGTCCTGACAATTACATCACAGACTTATGCTATTATCCAAATAGGTGCAACCGTTTTGAAGTGATGCGCGAACATACATTCGTGGCCAATTGATTTTTATTAACGCAGATATAAAGTTTTATAATACAAACTTAGTTCTATAATCTAATGAAGCAATGCATGTATTCATAAATCTAAAAAGTGTATTCACGTAATAGACTAAGTGAGGAGCTGCGGAACTAAAGCGAAAATTTTACACTCGAGAAAAAAAACTGAAATTTTGAGTTACATGATAGCTGGAATCTTTTTAATTTAATAATAATTTATTCTAACAATACAAAAACCATTAGCCTTACTTTCGCTCACAAAAGTAAAGTCAATTATTTTTTTTTTTTTTTAAAATTTGGACATACTAGTTTTGTTTAAAAACGGTGGACAACTCCGGTTATGATTGAAAAACATGTGAAAAACTCATGGGACATATCTGGTTATGACATGATTAGGTCAAAAAAAAACAAGATTTTGGGCATGAATTTGGCATAGTATTATTTTAATTTAAAAATTAGCCATAATTAGTGTTGCCATTATAATTACTATACTTACTTAAAAAGAATAATATTGGACAAATTAAGATTAATTGAAATTTAAATATGAAACGACAAATCACCCACATTTTTGTCCGGTTTTGATTGGAAAAAAAAATTCATTGAAATTATTTGCAATTTTGAACAGGACAAGTACGTTTTTTCGTGCAAACGATAGTATCGACCGAGAGACGCTCTATCGAATCCTATCATCTTTCCGACTACCAGAGAAACTCGTCATAATAATTAAAGTAGCCAGAAGTACCTAGGAGGAGAACTAACCGAGGAGTTCGAAGTAGTGACCGGACTAAATCAAGGAGACGCCCTATCGCCTATACTGTTTAACCTTGCTCTCGAATACACTGTCCGAAAAGTTTTAATGACAGATGGAGGAGTAGAGGTGAACGGAAGGCACAATATTATTGGGTACGCTGACGACCTTGCCATATACTGGGGCAGTGCGAGAAAGAAGTGACCGACATGGCAGCGGTATTAGAAGAGGAATGGAAGCAGCTTGGTCTCAGAATCAGTTGTGAGAAGACAGAATACCTCCACATAAAAAGATACAAAGATGTCAAAGCAAGGAGAAAAGATCTTGTTGTGAAAGGCACGGCTTACAGAGGCGTTAGTAAATTTAAGTATCTTGGAAGTACGGTCACTAACACTAACCAAAGGAAGGAAGAAATCAATATCGGGATAGTCAATTCGCTAAGATGCACTGCAGAGCATACACATAGAACATAAACAGAGCTACAAAAATCCGCATCTACAAAACGATCATTAGACCGATTTTAATGTATGGGTGAGACTTGGACAATAACCTTGAGAGAAGAAAACCAACTCTTAGTCGCGGAACGGAAAATCCTACGAAAGATACTGGGACCAACAAGAGGCGATGACGGGGAGTGGAGGCTGAGGTTTAACCGGGAGATAGAACAGCTAGTGTCCGAGCCGAATATCATCGGAGAAATAAAAGCTGCCCGACTTTGCTGGCTGGGGCACGTAGAGAGAATGGGTGAAGATCGAGCTGCTAAAAGAGCGTATCTTGGTCAACCATCTGGACGACGCCCAGTGGGTCGTCCAAGATACCGCTGGAAAGATGAAGATATCAAAGACCTGAAAGAGCTGGAAGTGCCCGACTGGTCTCACTTGGCACAAAACAAGAAGGTATGGCGCACTTTAATGTCGGAGGTCAAGATCCACTTCGGGTCGCTGAGCCAGCGTAGTAAGTAAGTTAGTAAGTAAGAAAGTCCGTTTCTGCTTGAAACCGCATTTTTACAAAAATATCTCTGTAGGATCGGACCGCTTTTGATGAATAATATTTTAAGGGGCAATAGGTAGCACGATAGATAGCACTCAAAGAGATCGAAAAAAAAACAAAATATTAGGTAGGACAAGTCCGCTTTTGTTCCGCAGCTCCTCAAGTGTTTGAGGAATGAATAGCTTTATTATTATCATTATTATTTCATTCAGAATATAAATACCCAAACATGTAATCTATTTTCGGTAGAGGCACTTTCTAAACTTGCATCATTACATTTGCTAACATCCATATCATCAGCACGTTAATCCTATTCGTTAATAGTACTACACATTCGCTATTCTTAAAGTCGTTATGGCGGACTGCCAAATTCACGTAGGCAGTTACTGAAATGTGTGATATGACGATGCTACATTAGTCACCTTGTTTACTGAACTGACATTTTAACTGTCCCATGTGTGAGCGGGAAACATTCTTTGGCTCTACCACGTGTTTACGTGAGCAGTACCTGCTCCCCATACACTAGACAAATGGAAATCACTCCATCTCGATTCTATTGCGTTAAATACATTAGCTTTGTCGATAGTAAATTGGTAGACAAGCGTAGGTACAGATATTTGGGGAATGTAAATTTTCAGACAAGTACACAGATATTTGGCGAATGCTCTGTCTATACGAGCGCTACCACAGAAAATAAAATTCACTACGTAAGACCGAATAATGTTCATAAACTTTGCAAATTTATAATATTTATTTACTTTTTTATTTATTTAATCTTTTGCAACATTTTATTACATGGCGGACTTAATGATATATTACCATTTTAAAGTTAGTTAAATAACTCATCATCTACATAATTAAGTCAATCGCATTTCATTAAATAATTCTTTCATCATTCTATTTTGCAAGCGTTAATGCGACTTGTGTAGACCCTCAGCGAGTTTTTAAAATAGTTTATGGAGTAAAACTGATAAAGTCAATTTAAATAGGACATAACAATTAATTTATCTATTCCGTGAATATGACAGGAACAAGATGGTTTCACAAATTTATCGCTAGATGCCGCTGCGCCGCTGCTTACTAATACCCTATCTTTATTAACTCTTCTAGTGCTATAAAATTTAATAGTGAAAAGTACTTGCACTGAGCATTTTGATATTTAAGTGAGTAGTGAATAAGGTTACGTTAAACGCGAGGTTTCTTTTTAAATTAAATATTCAGGTGTCACGTGACGAGGAGCATTTTGTTTATTTTATTTATATTATTAGGTCTGTTAACAATTTTTACACTACAAACGAAAAAAACGAAAATTGTTATAAGTATGTATGTATTATACATACCTACTTATAACAATTTTCTTAAAATACAGAAGAACAGTAAACGAACCAACTGATCGATGCGGGAAAATTAGAAACGAACGCTTCAAGTTTTCACTAGATCGTACGGTTTGGTTTGACTTTGACGCTTTTGTACGTTTGCTTACCACTACGGATTACTTTACTTTGATATGTTAAACATTTCCGTCGTCGCGCGTGCAAAAGCGAGAAACTGATGTTAACTTAGGTAGGATTTTAATTGCATTGTTGTGAGGTAATGTTGTACCGTCTCTTACATTTTCTTTTGCTTTCTATAAGTTAGATGCTTTGACGACCTTCTTGGTCGAGTGGTTAACACGCCGGTTCTGGCATCGCGCCTTCTCTGCTTCGGCAGGTTCCATTCCCGGTCGGGTATATTTAGAAAATAAAACAGGTTTCTCAAAATTAATTTCTGGTCTGAATGATTTGTATGTTTATGTATGTTTTTCCGTTATTCTTTCGAGCGTCGCGCGCCACACACAATTGATTTTTAATTGTCTTTAGCGATAGTCGGCATCCTGACGTCAATACTAACAAAACCATGTTACTGGTTCAAACATAAGCACAGTTTTAAATTACAGACAGCCATGGCATGCGTTGTTGACTTTTTAAATCATTAATAAAACTAATCTAATTTATCTAGAATCGAATAAAATTATGAATTACAGTTAAAACTAAATACTAAAGGGGGTACAAGTGACGTCCAATAACTTTGACATTTTTCTTGTATTTACGTGCATAGAGGTGAAAAATGTCCAAATCATCCAAATCATTATGTCCTTAAAATGTAAAATCTGCTAACTCGAGTTAGTTTTATTCATTTATTTATTTATTTATTGGAAAACAAACAGCATTTTACAATACACTTAAACTAAACAGTTGAGTAACACATTAGCCAAAAGAGTTTTCACAAAGAGTTTAGACATAAGTAAGTATCTAACAAAGTTGAGTAAACATATATGTAGGTAATTACTTCAGGCATTCAATCATTTAAAATGAACAGTCGCGAGCACTAATTTCATCAACACTCCACATTTAATTAAATTATAATTTCATTTTCTCGATTACAAATTCGAGTGAATACCTATAGATAAGTACATAATCCTTTGTACTGCAGCCAAACAAACACGACCGAACATCACAAACATAACATTTGTATTAGGTAAGTAAATATATATAAAGTTTGTAGTGACAATTTAAGAAAAACAATAGTAGATTGTTATACAAGGGGCTAAAATGACCCATTATATACGAGGTAGTTTTGCTCCCGAGCTTTAGCGAGGGAGTAAATAGAAAAAAGATAGAAATAGTTATAATGGGTTTTTAGCGCCGTGTGTTCTCTCTGCTTTACACTACGAATGCGAGAAAATAAAACAATCCAATACAATATGAATTGGTTTATTTTATTAAAAATTAAAACGTTAGTTGCTTTAACGACACCGACAATGATTGCAATCGTTAGTCCGTTAGTCGCCTTTGACGACACCAAAGGGAAGAGATGGAAAGTCTGCACATACCTACTATCCAACAGCATAGAGTGGCGATGGGCTCATCAAAATAATACTAACAACCATTCTCTTCCCTTAGGTGTCATAAAAGGCGACTAACGGACTAAAGACTGCGCATACATCCAACAGCATAGAGCGGCGATGGGCTCATCAAAATAATATTACCAACCCTTCACTTTTCTCGAAGTGTCGTAAAAGGGGACTAACGGACTAAAGACTGCACATACATCCAGCAGCATAGAGCGACGATGGGCTCATCAAAATAATACTACCAACCTCTCTCTTCTCTTCGGTGTCTTAAAAGGCGGCTAATGGACTAAAGACTGCTCATACATCCAACAGCATAGAGCGGCGATGGGCTTATCAAAATAATACTACCAACACCTCTTCCCTTGAGTCTCGTAAAAGGCGACTAATGGACTAAAGACTGCACATACATACAACAGCATAGAGCTGCGATGGGCTCATCAAAATAATACTACCAACTTGGGTGTCGTAAAAGCGACTAACGGGCTAAAGGCTCACCACCTAAGCACATGTGCAGACTGTGCAGTTTTTTCTTGCTGAAGCGTGGTCTGTGTTGTCCATAGATTCAAATGATTACTAATTTTACCATAAACTTTAATAATAACTATCTCAAAAAATTGTTGTAAACAGTAATAAGTCGAGTCTTTATTCATGATTATTCTACATAATACTAAATAATTTTTCTTTTTTGTAGGCTCATTGTCATGTGACAGACAAAAATTTAAAAAAAAAACTTTTTCCCCTAGGGCAGGAAAAGCTATTTTAGCCCCGCTCTAGAACGCTACAATGACGGTCTTTTTGAGCAAGAGGAGTGAAATAGTACATTATGATATAAGTGCGGTAAGATGAAAATTACAGCCGAGGCGACATTGCTAGACCGAGCCGTAGGCGAGGGCTACAAGAAAGCAGAGGCTGTAATTATCAAAGCGCACGTATGCCATACGACGTTTTATAACATATTTGTGAGGATAAAAAAAAATCCGAAAATGACTGCGTTTTTTGTTGTTTTTTCTAGTGCATGAATCTTTGGTAAACCAACATATATTTTTCTTTGTCCAACAGCATAGAGCGTAGATGGGCTCATCAAAATAATACCACCAACCCCTCTCTTCCCTTAGGTGTCGTAAAAGGCGACTAAGGGACTAAACACTGCTAAACACTGCACATACATCCAACAGCATAGAGCGGCGATGGGCTCATCAAAATAATACTACCTACCCCTTTCTTCCCTTGGTTGTCGTAAAAGGCGACTAACGGACTAAAGACTGCATATACATCCAACAGCATAGATCGGCGATAAGCTCATCAAAATAATACTACAAACTTTTCTCTTCCCTTCGGTGTTGTAAAAGGCGACTAACGGACTAAAGAATGCACATACATCCAACAGCATAGAGCGGCGATGGGCTCATCAAAATAATACTACCAACCCCTCTCTTCCCTTGGGTGTCGTATAAGCTACTAACGGGCTAAAGGCGTATGTTGTCCATAGATTCAAATGATAACTAATTTTTAAATTTTATTACCGCACTAGTGCGAAACTTATTACATTACGATACTGAAATCGGTGTAATAAGAGCTTCTTACCGAGCAAATGTGTTATAAAATAATTTTCATCCCCCCATCTCGGAAAGAGTATTTTTACTCTTCGATATCTGAGTGCAAAAGCCGTTTTTACCCGCTAGAGGACAAAGTAAATTGAATTTATAACATCGTGTGCACTTAGTATGTGTATTCAAAACATCATTAAACCTATTTTCTTCTTCCTCCATGGTGCCGATTTATCATACGACCTTTTTAAATTGTTAAAAACTCAGACTTGGAACCTTTTTGGTGTACCTACTTTTTTAATTTGGTTGGTAATTTCCTCGTTGAGGTGGGATGAAAAGTTACGTGTTGCACTCGAGTGCAAAGATTTTTCACCTCGTGCTCTTTTGATTCCCTCGGTAACGCTCAGGATTCAATTTTAGAATCCTTCGCTTGCTCGGTCATCAAAATTGAGCACGCGGTTAAAAAGCAAGTTTGCACTCTTGTATAACAAATAACTATTAATTGCCTTAACAAAAATTTGAATTTCGTTGGCTTTAGGCCAAAAATATCGATGTGACTATATTTAGAATTATATAATTTCATACTTCTAAGGATAAAACGATTACATGCATAGTTAGTACGGCAAGTTGAAATTGAAAATGTATCACGTGATCTTGTGTTAGCTCTTGGACATCGCAATAAGATTTTGCTCAATAGATAGGGCGAATCAACGTAGCTATTTACAATTTTGTAAAGTAAAAACTGATCACAGTGCTCCCTTCGCAAGGCAAGGGACCGAATACTATCTGTGTTAACATTTTTAAATTTGTATCTCAATTTCCTAAAGAACTTACTCTGAATCATTTCTATAGAGTTAATATATTTATAATACTGCGGATTCCAGACAGTTGAACCATATTCAAGTTGAGATCTTACAAGGCTATTGTATAAAAGTATTAATGTGTTAACGTTTTTAAAATCGACACTTTGCCTAAATACAAATCCCAACATCTTAAATGGATGCATTGATGTCAATTTGTTCAAGTTGATTAGGGCAATCAAGGCCATTACCCAAAAGCTTGTATAGAAACATGCTATCGTGATGTAGTCACCTTTCTCTGAGACTTTCGATTTTAAAATATTCTAGACGGCTTTTATAAGATCCAGAGTCTTAGCGAGGAAATTTCTAAAAGACCAAAGTGCCAAAGAAATCTTTTTTGAACACTTTTCAGGCGTATGAACGTCATATTGAGGAGACCAAACGGCACTTCAGTATTCAAGTACTGACCTGACAAGGCTATTGTAAATGGAAATCGCAGTAGATGGGTTTTTAAAATGTTTTGTATTTGTAAGAACGAAGCCTAAGAGTCTAATCGATTTTGTGACTATTTTGTCAATATGGACGTTAAGTTGTAGCTCAACATCCAAATAGACACCAAGATCCTCAATTATTTTAACCTCTTCTATACTCTGATTTTTAATTAGATGGACTAAAGTGACATTAGTAATGATACCACTTATCGACAAATAAAAAATAGTGTTGTAACCTTACTCAAATGAAGTTCAATTGTTGGTTCAATTTCGCTTATTGGTATATGCAAAACACTCGAACTGTGTTATCTTGATATAGAAACTACTTAATTAGGAAACATAAATAAAACCCAGTTATAACTTTACTAATAATTTCAGAAAAATAGTTTTTAGAATCTTGATTAATATAATTGTGTTTTATTCGGATTTACTTGATAAAATTTGTGCCAAAATACTTGTAAATGAAAATTAATCGAATGATGCAGTGACCACACCGTTTTTAATGATTTTCATAATAAATTGGTTTTTCTATAAAATAATTCTGAAACCGTCAGTGACTTAAAATACTTTCGGACTTAAAAATACTGGCACAAAAGGACAACCACCCAGAGCCATAAATCCCCATATAAAAAACGCATCTGCCATTTTGTTTTTAACAGATATGTCAAAGTCAAAGATCGCGCTCGTCATTCGTTCGTCTCCCTTCTTCGCTCGCGATTGGTTGTACGAATATTCCTTGCGCTCATAACTCCTGTTCTTGTTGTTACTGCTGTTATTTTTTGTTATATCTTTCCTTGTTACGTTGTTTTTTATTCCTGTTTGTTGTTTTTTTGTAAAACGACATGACAGACGCTCAACCGAGTACTTCGGGTGCAGTTATGTCTCCTAGGAAAAGGAGACGGCCCGCTCATCTGAGTGTCACTGAGAAGACAATGGTGCAAAATGTATTTAAGTACGTATTCAACGAAGAGGAAAAAAATTGGATACGCAATTATGTGTAAAACCTAATAAGCGCCACTGTGCTAAGAAAACAGCAAACATCTTGGGAATCAGTGTTACCACTGTTTTTAATGTTCTAAAAGACAAGGAAAGGAAAATGTTTTACCAACCCCACCGCAACGATCTGGTCCAAAGTTGACGATCAATGACAAATTGGATGAGTTCACTGTTTCTGCTATCCGGCGCAAAGTACACAGTTTTTTTTTTATAATAAGGGAGCACCTACAATTGCAAAGGTTAGTATTTTTTATTTATTCAATCGGTAACTACCTATATTATAGAACTATGCTTACAAATTATATTTATTTTTAAATTTTAAAAGGGCTCCGAAGTAGGTACTGGAAATCGTTAAAAAAGGAAAAAAAAAATCAAAAAAATGTAGTTGATGAGTTCGCTGCCGAGTACGGTGTCTCTGTCTTAAGACTGCCCCCTTACCACTGCGAATTAAATCTAATCGAATTAGTCTGGGCACAGGTAAACGGGCATGTCGCAAGACATAACAAAAATTTTTGGATTTATAATAAATGTAACAGATTCGGACATCAGCGAAAGCAACAGTAATTATTCAGAAATAAATAGTGATGAAGAAGTTTGACTTTTATTTATTTTTCCTTTTACCTACTCATTTATTTTAAAAACTTTCGGAAAAAGGTAATTTAGCATATTACCCACTGTACTGCACCCTTGGTTAGAAATTCAAACTATACAATTTGGAATTGTACTATAAGTTGTGGTCCATAATCGCTAAAAGTAGTTTACATTAGTGTTTTTGACAGTCATTATACTACAAATGTCAATAAGGTTACAGTTAGTAACTTACTAAATATCAGTTTGGTATGTAATCTAATAAAATAGCGTTTTAGACAGTCACCATAATTCAATTGTCAAAAAGGTTACAGTTGGTAATTTACATCATTAATTTAGTCAGTTTGGTATGTAATCTAATAAAAATCAAAGTACATGGAAAAATATAACAAAATAAAAAACAACCAATCATAAGAGCGCAAGAAATACGTACAACCAATCGCGTGATGAAATGAGGACAAATGACGTGTACTGCACTTGGTCATCAACAAGGGTCTTAGTGCGCGTCACTCAGGTATTCTGTGGTTTCTTTCTTTGTACGCGGACTCATTAAAAACGTCTACATATCACGTAAACTTGATAATTACCTGTACTTTTTAATAATATTTTATTCAATACTTATTTATAGCCAAGTCGATGACTCAATAATTCAATTTAATCGGTAAAATCACTCGCGTCACAACATGTCGCTCTTCAGTTGGCAACATTAAAAAAAATAAAGTGCGCCGGCAGCTGTCACTTTAGTCCATCTAATTAAAAATCAGAGTATAGTGTGGTTTTGTTTATTTTGTATTATTAGTCTGACTTTTTTCTTGTAAAACTAATTTGATAGTTACTTTTGTTGAGAGTCATACGATTTTTAGGCAACAATCTGAGAATCTATTCAAATCATTCTGAAGCAATATAGTGTCCCTACCTAGCAGTTTTTATAGGTTTCATTATTTTTAAATCGACGGCGTATAAAAATATGTTGAGTACCTACGTAAAGGAATTCGCGATGTCATAAATAAAAATATTGGGCCAATATGGGATCCTTAAGGCAACCCTAATTTTGCCAAAAACGGTTTCGAGCTGAAACCATTAAACACTACTTTTGAAGTACGACCCTTGAGGTAAGATTCGCACCATGACAAAAGACTAGTGGCAACACACCGTAACGAGAGAGCTTAAGTAACAGGATTTGAAGGTCAACTTTGTCGAATGCCTTGCTGAAATCTGTGTATATTACGTTTACACAGGTGCGTGCGTGAGTCAACAGCATCCATAGCTTTAGTCAAATACGACACCAAATTAGTAGCTGTAGAATGGCCGGACAAGAAGCCATGTTGATAAGCAGATAGAACACCCTTTACGTGCTAACTCAGTTATTACAGAATAGTGACTCAGAACTTTTCTATTATCTAATTTAACCATTATAAACAGGTCTCAAAATAAGCTTAACTATCTTTAATTGGTGTGGGAATAGAAATTTATTTATTTATGCTATTTGGCTCAATTTAACAATATTACAAGGTTTAGTTTATAGGACACCTAACTCGTTTAATAGTCTATACCGGGTGTCCCAGAATGCGTAAATCAAACAGCTACGGGAGGTAAAGACCTATCCTTAAAAAAATAAAACTCATGGCCTTATACAAATCGTAAAAGAGAAAAAAAAGTTTTTCTTAAGTTTCCCTCTCTTTTTTTGCGTTGAATTTGCGTTTTGCGTTGAGGTTATTTATACTTTTTCTTACCAATAATTATTGTAAGTGATTAATTCATCTCATTGTAAACAAATTTTGAAAAATAATGTCTTAACTTAGAGTTCAGAGCACTTCATTAGTTTTTTTTCTGTGCCACAATTTTATTAAGTTTATTTTTAGGCTGGACATCAATTAACTAATTTAGTTAAGCTACCACCCATATCAGTTTGATTCACCTACTCTGGGACATCATGTGTAATAAGCTCATTAAAGTTGAATTTCTTAACATATGGCAATCACATTACCGGTCATCTTTTTAAGTGTTATTTCATTTTTGGTTATTATATAATTTAACAAAACGACAATTAGAAAATTAATCGTAAATTTGTAAAAGTCGCTCGAAACATAGAATTAATGACTTAAGATTTAGGTATAGAAAAATTATATTTTTTCAAAATGAAATAAGTTGTAGTTCCTAAATCATTTCATCTGTACGTACAGTTAAAAAAAAAAGAGAACGGGCTAGACAAAAATATAAAAAAGATTTATGTAACATAGAAAAGTCGCAGAAACATGTCACGAAGAATAAAATTGCAACATCATTAATAAATAGACGATGCCAAGCAGTCAGAATGATTAAGTTAGACATTGTTTGCCAAATAGGTTGGCACCGCGATAATATTTGATTCGGTTGGCAGTGAAAACAAAAGTCGAAATAGATGCTTTCTTCAAAATATTACGAGGACAAAATATTTTTTCATAGCTAATCGTTTCGCAGCCACCGAGGTTTCTTATGTTTTAATGAAATGAAGAAAGTGTAAATACTTTTACGTCTAAAGAAAGCTCGGACGGACGATAGCAAAGCAATGAAACGGATCTCCCCGTTGTAGTAGCAATTACTTGACGACCCACAACCCAGACCCATTAGATACGGTTTAAATATCCATTCTGTTTAATGATGCCTACGTCACAGGAACGGGACACATCCGAGGGTAGCACTAACTTTGCAGCTTTCTCTTAGTCTATGATGTTATTATAAGTAAATAAATGCTTGATATACGTTTTAATTATTTTAGCCTGACGTTTCGAACTCATTGCAGAGTAAGAGCGCAAAGGAAGATGTTGACTTTAGAGTTTTGTTTAATTAAGGTGTAGTGTTATATTTGACGATCTCCGTGGTCGAGTGCTCAGCACGCCGGTTCTGGCGGCACGCCATCTCTGAGGTCCCGAGGGTTGAGAACAGACTGTTTTAGTTAAAGTTTGCTAAAGTTTTGTCGGGTCTCGTTGTTTTATATGTTTATCCGTTATAAGTTAGCCATTTAAAAAAGTTTGACAAGAAGCTTAACTTGGGCTAGATAATTGGTGTGAGCGTAGAAGGAAAAGTTATCTTCCATTTTTTTAATCTTATGAAATAAGCAGCTAGTGATATAGTAAGAAGTGACGGGTCATTGAGTCAAATGTTGGGTGGCCAATTTTAAATATCTCGGGCTCTATCAGGCTTTGGAAGGCACAATAAGGCACACTAGTCCTGGTTGTTGTCGTAAGAAAGGCAGTTGTTAAAACACTTCAAAACCGTATTGAGAAATATTTGTGAGAGTAAATGCAGCAAAATAAGTTAGCTGGCGTCTTTAGCATCCCCTCCAAAAACGTGCGAAATGTATGTCATATTGTTTAAGTGGAAAACAAACCCAACTGTTTAGTAAGTAAGCTGTAAATAGCTGTATATAGTTATTTGTTATACAAAAGTGTAAAGTTGCTTTTTGACCGCGTGCTCAATTTTGATGACCGAGCAAGCGAAGGATTCTAAAATATTTCAAAAATTAGAATCCTGAGCGTTAGCAAGGGAATCAAAAGAGCACGACGTGAAAAATCTTTGCACTCGAGTGCAACACCTAACTTTTCATCCCACCTCAGCGAGGCAAAAATAAAAAAAAAGCAAATTAAAAAAAAGTACACCGAAAAGGTTCCGAGTCTGAGTTTTTACCAAATTAAAAAAGGTTGTATGATAAATTCGGCAGCATGGAGGGAGAAGTAAATAGGTTAAATTATGTTTTGAATTCACAAACTTAGTGCACACGATGTTCTAAATTCAATTTACTTTATCCTCCAGCGGATAAAAACGGCTTTTGCACTCAGTTAGCGAAGAGTAAAAATACTCTTTCCGAGATGGGGGGATGAAAAAAATGAAGTTAACTAGACACTATTTTAGTACATAAATATTATGAGCTATTATACAAACTTTCGGGTAGGTAATACGATTCAAAACGGTATCAGGCATGTCGGTGATATGGTGCCACTGCTACCGATAAAACAATTGATACAATCAGGTGATACCACAGAGTGACTGGTTTACATCGAGTTATCGGTACCCTGACTTCGGATCGCATAGATAAGGCACGATTGCCCAATACGCAAATGCAAATGAGACAGAATTGTTACGGGTAAATTAGCTTACCAAGCACGGGTTTTGGACTGATCACGGAACGACATATTATCGAAACCCTGCGAATAATATTATTATTATTTAAATTAAGTGACATACATGAAAATACAATTTAAATCCATTTTTGTATGTGACCTACAAAAATAGTGTTGATTATTTTGTTTAATGATTGATATCTCAAATAAAACGTTTTGATTTAGACAGATGTTTTAATTTTGCCTTTCGAATTACATGGCGTTCAAAGAAAATGTACTATCTGTGACATGGGATTGCGTGCATTTGGTTTGTCGACGAAATGGCCCATCGGTAAAATAACCCGTCGGTCATATGGCTCTTTGATGATATGGCGGTGTAGAAGTGGGTTTCGATAAAATGTCGTTGGGTGATCAGTCCGAAACTCAGCTTACACATACTTTAAAGAAGAATGGGCGTTTTGTATGAAACCCGTCCCACCCCTTGTAAGTTCGCACATGGTAAGTTTTGAAATAAATAGTGTGTTTTGTTGTAAGGACAGCAAATATGAACGAGCAAATGAATAAATGGAAATAAAGAAAAAAAAAAAAGATAAAAAAAATAATGAAAAATAGGCCTCATTTTTAATTTTTTTTTTCATTTAATACGACTCATATAAATCAAAGGAATCTGCGAGGGAGGAGTCAAGAAAAAATCTTGACTTCAATTTTATATTATCATTTATTATTTTAATTTTCTTCTTCTCAATAACTTTTTTCTCCAATACCTGACAGATTTGCTGTCATACAATAAAATGCTTTACTTTTTAAGTACTTTTATTTGATTTTTTTTATACTAAGCCCGGCAAATGACCCCACTCCACCTGATGTTAAGTGAAATGAAGTCCAGGCGCGAGGACAACTGGTGCAGCGTAAGAGTCGTAGCATCAGTCACCCTCACTCTGCCGGCCCACAAAGTGCTTCTTCACGCCTCGTTTGATGTATAGATGTAAGTGTTATAAGGAGGGGGGACGTTTTGCCCATTCTTCTTTTATATCTAAAAGTTAATATTGAGGTGTGATGTTCATTTACTACATACCTATGACGCATTCTAAACTTTTGGCTGCGTTTTTTTAAATTTATTGGTAAATATTGTGTTTTCTTTCCACAGTTGCGTAATTCCGAAATTGACGGAGTTAGTTTCATAAGCCATTTCCGAAATTGAGATCGAATGAAACTGCAATACACACACAGTCAATATCTTCTCTGAATATCAGCGTTGCAGCTTTATATATTTTTAAAGCTGCAACATCATGCTGAGAGAGGATTTAGAAATAGTTTAGAAATTAAGCCTTGTATAGCTATATCGAATAAATGTCTCAAGCTTGAGTTTGATATGTATATAAGAAAAAAAAAGAAACAAAATACATTTATTTAACATAATAATAACGTTTATTACCGCAGATAAACAAAAAAACTAAAAAGAATGTCACAAAAAGGTCCGACTCAAGAAAAATGCTGGCATTATTTAACCGCTGATCTTTCGTCGAAACCGGTTCATAATACATTATTTATCACCTTAAATCATTTGGTTTTAAATCAAACAGAGTTTGTACTAGATTACTAGAGAGAGAGAGAGGGAGAGAGAGTTAGAAAATCTTCTTAAAGTCAACCTAAACTGTAGGTCAATCGTGTCGCGTTATCGCGTAGCGGAGAAATAATAAACTACCACCCCATCTCTTCCCTTAAGTGTCGTAAAAGGAGACTAACGGACTAAAGACTGCACATACATCCAACAGCATACAGCGGTGATGGGCTCACCACCTATTACGCTGAGCACATGTGCAGTTGTAGTTTGGTGAAATGTGGACTATGGCAGAGGACTGCTTCTGCAGTTCTCACTGCCTAGTCTCAAACTCTATGGATAATAGTCGTTATCGTTTCGTTTTCGTATGTATGTAAGTATTGACTCTTCTGGTTAGTCAGATGGTTACGTCACCCGGAACATTCTTGATATTCAGACCGTGTCGTCTAGATATATTAAAGACGGAGGGCGTCTCTCGACATTAAAACATGTTGTTACTTGGGGTGGAAAATGAACTTTAGGTTTTTCACAAAAATCTGTAACAACGATCTGCAGTTGTAGGTAACTGAATTATTACTACGAGTAGTTAAGTATATCAATTAAACGCATTTTTGGATCTTCTTATTAATAATATTTACATTCATAATTTAATAATATTATTATAAATGATTGTTGGTAAATGATATTCACTGTTCAAGTTTTAGTAAAGATTGGGACTGGACTTCCTGAGAGAATTAGAGATTAAGAAGAACAGTGATGTTGCATGGTTTAGTTTCTTTTGCCAACACGTTAACGAACACTTATTAATTCACCGTATTAACGGTTATTAATAAACCATTACTTCACAATAACATTGGAGAAAACACAAATTTAAAAAAATAAAAGTAAATGTTATAACTCTCCACTCTACCGCCAAGAAGTCTCAGTTTAACTTTAGAATCGAATACATGTTAAGTTAAAGTAAAAAAGTTTTTATGTAAGCACATAATCAGTGGTAGCATTTTTAAATCATCATGGTTCTACCACGTATAATTGGAACTATGTCATCTTTAGTAATAGAAATAATTAATATCAAAAAACTTATTATTTGGTCACTCATAACGGCCTGTATGGTCTAACGTAGGTATACTAATTATATGGGTCTAAAGTCACCCGTATAAAAGCCGAAAGAACCAGTTTTGTTTTCCAGGTTTGGTTAGAACAATAATTTTTTGAAACATATATTAAAATCGTAACTAAAACACTACATCCAATCTGTAATTCATTCAATTACCCGCTCATTATGGATGTATTCTGAAATCTATTTCGATGTGAAAAGGACGTTATTAACTCACACGATTTCACATTCAGTAGCCCGTAGTCTGATCAATGTAGTAATTTGGGGTGTAGGGATATTGCTGCGCTTCATATGCTAATAAAATTTATTGGAAACGCAATAACAATCCCTTAATTCTATGAAGCACACGGTAGTGTGCATCACGTGATATCGTCGATAAGAAATATTCTGTTGATTTATTAAATCCTCTCGTTAATATAATTTACTTATACTCGTAGAATTTGCTTTACAGCGTGTGTTTTGTTCATAAAATTAAATAATTGCTTATTAAAAAGGTTATTATTATTTAGACTAAGATGATATAGGGTAAAGCCCTAACTACTTAATGTTTTCTCTAAAATATACTTGTAGTTTTTTAAGGTAGTTAATTGAAATGTATACTTTGTTGTTGATATGTCAATCTTACAAAACAACTAATTCTAGGTTTGTGCCAATCTATTTCAAATGTTATAGTTCTAAAATAGGATTCAAAATGCGATAATCATTCAATAAGGAACCTTTACGATTACTAGCATTAGTCGTAGTAGCTAGCAAACATGACACTGATTTATGAGTCATTTAATTTTGAATTTGAAACTGAGAGTATGAAGTACTAATATACATTGGTGGTAATTGATTTATCCTCAGTGTATCATTGATCCTCAGTGTATCAATAAAGTTCAATTATAATATTTGTCTTCCCAAGTTGCTTGCACACCCTTGTTGTTACTTTCCTCGTGGTAAAAGTTTAGCGGGAATAGTTTGGCTACACGAAAATGCTTTTCACACACGCTATACCTACATTAGAAACGTTAACCGCCATTTTAAATGACTATGTATGTATGAATTTTATTGTTCCCAAGAGCAAAGTAATACTGCACCTCGTATTATTTTGAGGTGTCCATTAATGTTTTTTTCTTAATAATAACATCGTGACAGACTCCCGTTCTATGAGAAATAGAAAATGAAATTGTAATATTTACGTAGGTATATTACTTATGTATGGTTTAAAACTAATTACTCGTATTTTATCAGTGGTATTTATCTATAACTGTTTGGTGCATTCAGTTCTGATCCGTAATATTAAATTATATATTTATAAATGTACCTACTTACTCAAATATAGGAACGTAGTAAAATATTAATAATTATTTAAAAAAATAACAAAACAGTAAGTAAATGAAGGGGACGGCTTACGTTTGTTACGATCTTTCATGTTAAGTAACTTTCACAAATATTCTTCTGACTGATTGACTCTGACTTCTGCTTTTATTAACAGACATAAAAACAGGTTTCACTATAGCCTATAATAACACGTACGTTTAAGTAACAGATCAAACAGTTTTGGACGGTGGGAAACGGTTGACAAAGTCTCACAGGCACGGGGATAGTTAATCCGCAGGTTGTGTGGGACTTATTGTGGGATCTACCCGAAAACCGAGTGCGTTCAAGCCTGAAGGGACACCCGGCAGTTTTCATATGCAGCTTAGCGGCAACCTTTCAATGGTCCCTAAACGATGTAGAAGCTTTTAGGTGCGATATTTGATCTTCAAATTTTACATGGCAGAAGAATATACTATGAAATGTAATTAGTTTTACTCCCTTTG
The DNA here is from genome assembly GCA_963921215.1 of Scoparia ambigualis. Classification (NCBI taxonomy): domain Eukaryota; kingdom Metazoa; phylum Arthropoda; class Insecta; order Lepidoptera; family Crambidae; genus Scoparia; species Scoparia ambigualis. Next base: position 22,348,362 of record OY992509.1, read on the forward strand.
CTCTCTATACCATATTCCCAAAATACCAGATGACCAGCATACCTAATTTATCAAATTCCCACAATGCCAGAATTTGAACAGTCAAATACAAGATACAATAAAGTCAAATTCGTCGAGATTTGTCGTGATTTATTAGTATTTTATGAACTTGCGAGCAAACCTGCGTGTCGAAGAACAGCTACAGATTATGTAGCAAAGTATGGCAATCTTCGAATACACGTGAATGTTATAGATTATCTATTATTTCCTAGTTGGACTTAACTAAAGGGGTAAGAGGTATTATATCTGTTGAGGTAGGTATGCTTAGATTATTGAAAATAAATTAGGTATTAAAATTTTAAATCCTATTTTTATTTTCTTCTTCATATACTCGTATGTACTCATGGTATTGTGGGAATCTGATAAATTAGGAATCTAGTATGCTGTCCTAAAGGCAAATAGCTGCGTACCTCTCCGGAAAACGAGCGTGAGTATGATTGTAACTACTCATATCTATTAGTTTTAAATTTTGAAGATGAAGAAATTAAATATCATTTAAGAACGTTCAGCATCAGTACAGTAGCTGTTGACTCCAATACTATTGGGGAGGGACAACTCTTTACCACCAAGGACCCTGATTACGAGCGGATTGAGGAGAAGCAGTTCTGCGCTCCCAACGTTAGAGTGAGTGGAACATTTTTGGGGGAATCTGCTGAGTACCTTGGGTCTTTTACAAATAGTGTTAAAAAAAACGAATCTGGTAGTTGCTAATGTAAATTGAAGACAAGCATTCCGCTTAATCAAATATGTCTGCGAAGAAGAAATTTTGAAACTTTTGAGATTTGCGTCACTGCTTCAAAAATCCTGTCCATTTCACACACACTTTATTAACTTATAACTGTCTTCTGTGGTCTAGTGGTTAGACCACCGCTCTCAAACCCAAGGTTATCGGGTTCACTACCCTGGGGGTTCATGTTTGCACTCGCATTGATTGATGGTAGGGTTTGTTTTAGTCCGCATGATCAGCTACCACTATCTTGTCTAAAATTGCCATAACATTAGTGCTACTAACATTGTTGTGTTCCTACAGTTAGTTGAGGAATCAGGTCGATAATGTGCGGAATTGTCATCACCTAACATCTGGTTATAAGATAAAGGCCAAGTTTACCCGTAGAAAAATAAGTAAAATAATAAGTTACGTTATCGACGTCAGGTCTCGATTATTAGATACCTACTTATCTATACTTCTATACCAATATTATAAAGCTGAAGAGTTTGTTTGCTTGAACGCGCTAATCTCAGGAACTACTGGTCCGATTTAAAAAGTTCTTGCAGTGTTAGATAGCCCATTTATAGAGGAAGGTTATAAGCAATAATTTGTTAGGTACGGGTACGGGTAGTAACCCGTGCAAAGCCGGGGCGGGTCGCTAGTTTATTATATGCTGATATATAGACAAAAAGTGGACGTCGATATTTAATTCATTTAATGTGGGATAAACTTTATCATGCGGTTGCTTCGCTTTGTTTACTTTTTATAAGAAGCTTTTGCCATCGATTTCATCATCGTCTTATACATTCTTAGAGATTCTATACCTACCAAAAGTATTAGTAAAAATTATTGCATAATTATCGCATTGTTGTAACGGTGTTACTGATAATGTAAGGTATTTAAAATATGACGTCCAGTAAGGGCATAGTAAAAATTAAAGGGATTTTAAACATTAACATTTTTTACTTACGTATAAGATGAGTTGTTGATTTGACAATTAATTTCCATGAACGGGTTTACGAGTAGATGCTTTAAGTGCGAGAAAACAAGTCAACGTCTTTATGAAAACTTATCATAAAATTTCCCTTGAAAAACTTGTTTTTCCAGTGACCGCGGAGAGATCACCCAGACCATAGACCAGAAATTTTAATCTGAATAATTTTCCATAACTTTCCTTATCTTTAACTAGATCATAGTAGACATTTGAATGTGAATTTTCCTTAACCTTCTTTAGCATTAACTAATTACGATGTTTCTAAATCTATATCAGTTCCAATTACAGTATGTAATTACATTTGGCGTACTCGCAAACAATTCTGACCGCCCCCAAACGTCTTCAGCCCGTGGCACAACACACGAATACGAAAGCTACCATGAATAAAACATGAGTCGTCTCTCGTTGCAGAATACCTAATAGCACTCCGCACCCAGTTACACCACGTTGCTGTCGTTAATGACCCGGTCATTTAATAACGGCAAACTTGCATGAGCGAAACAGAATATAAACTGACCTGTTGATTGAGCAGCTCTGCCAAAGGAAGCGATCATAAATATTTAACGTGTCTCATCTTTCACATGGACAATGTCGCACATATCACTGTTATCATTTGTCATGTCACTGTTAAAATGTTGTTGTTGGTGGTTTTCTTTTCGAAGTTCGGTGTTGTGTCGCGGTTTACACGAGCGGTGCAGACGCGCGGTTGCGTACGCTCGCTGGCTGGCACTGCGGGCGACCGGATCGGCACATGAAGCAGGAATGTTTTCAGGACAGCTTCGTCCGCCTGTTGCCGGGTTACCGAATCGAAATGGCTCAGCTCGAGCTTTGTCTTGGCGATTTTCAAGTAATGATTTCATTAAACTTAATGTAGAGCGTTCCTTTGTTTCACTGGCATAGAGCTGGTGATTTCTTAAAGAGCCCTACGCTCCGCCAGTCTTATGGCGATAAATTATTAACCCAGATAAACCTACCGTCCTATATGTAGGACAGTGAAAATAATTATTTTTATCTAACTACCCATGCAAGCTATTGATTTCAGTTGTCGTTTTTCAAAGTAAGGTTATAGTGCTGTGTTATATAAAAATTATAATACAAAATCTAGCAAAGGAAAATTTATAATTATTTTACTGAAAAGTGAGTACTTACAGTGAAGATCAACAATGGCGAGAAAGAGGTACGTATTTTTTTTATTTATTTAAAGCTTGGTTTGAAATTTTATGTTTGCTGTGTTCTAAAGAGTATTAAAATTATTTTTGGTAAAAAAATATTATGTTATACTTTGTAAAATTATAATAAATTGCTTCTAAACAAAGGTGTTCTACATATAGGACAGTAGGATAATAAGGATAATATTTTTTGTTTCTAGGCAGCTTACCGCGCATGAGATTTTAGATGCTTTGGAAGACGCTTCCGATAATGAAGGTGGTAACAAAGAGGTTGCAATATGTATTCTTCCACCTCCTGTTGACCCTGGTTGCTGCACTGATGAAGATTCAGGGGAAGAAGATAACGTAACAGTGAATAACTTGCCAAGGAATATTTTGCTTCAACCTGCCGAAATCTATAGTCAAGAAGACGATCCCATTAGTGACACTGAAGAAGAGCCTAACGAGAGTCGACCTAAACGTAAAAAGACCTATGCGTGGAGGAAAAAGGACATAGAAACATCTCCAGTAGATTGGCCAGAACTTCAAGGAGCTTTTCAAGAAAAACTTCCTATTGAGTGGTTCGAAAATTTTATGGACGAAGATATCATTTCTTTACTGGTCTCAGAGAGTAATAAGTTTGCTGTAAAGAAAAACATGCCAGGAAACATTACTATTGAAGAAATGAAATGTTTTATTGGTGTATTGTTGGTTAGTGGTTATGCATGGCTACCGCGAAGAAGAATGTACTGGGAAAACTCCCCTGATTCAAAGAATGAGCTAGTTAGTTCAGCTATGTCAAGGGATAGATTTGACTTTATTTTTCGCCATCTTCATGTCAATGATGACCTCGATGTCCATGACAAATTTACAAAAATACGCCCACTTGTAACAAAGCTCAATGAGAAGTTTTTAGAGTTTGCTCCAGTCGAAGAATATTACAGCGTAGATGAGGCTATGATTCCATACTATGGTAGACATGGCTGTAAGCAACATATAAAAGGTAAGCCAATCCGGTATGGTTTCAAGTCATGGGTTGGTGCTACACGACTGGGGTATGTTTTATGGATGGAGCCTTATCAAGGTGCCACAACTATGTGTGATCCAAAATACAAAGATCTTGGTTTGGGTGCTAGTGTAGTGCTCACCTTTTGTGATGTTTTGATTTCACGTGGTTTCGACATTCCATATCATATTGTTTTTGATAACTTCTTCACGGGGACGCCTTTGTTGGAAGAGATATCTAAGAAGGGCCTTCGTTGTACTGGCACAATTCGGGAAAATAGAACACATAAATGTCCACTAATTTCATCAAAGGAATTGAAGAAAAAAGACCGAGGTGCATTGGATTTCAGAACCACACATGACAACAAATTCATAATAGCTAAGTGGAATGATAACAATATATTTAGCATCGCCTCAAATTCTGTCGGAATAAGTCCTATGTTACCTGCAAAGCGATTCTCTCAAAAAGAAAAAAGAAACATATTCGTCGACGAGCCAAATATGGTAAGAATTTACAACAAAAATATGGGAGGAGTCGACCGTTCTGATGAGAATATTTCTCACTATCGTATTGGCATAAGAGGTAAAAAATGGTATATGCCATTGCTTACACACATGATTGATCTGTGTGAGCATAATGCTTGGCAACTTTATAAAACAAACCATGGAAAACTTGACCATCTTGGTTTTCGCAGGAGGGTTGCAACAGCTTTGATTGAGTCGAACAGAAAAAGTGTGAAAAGAGGATCAAGTCGACCCTCTCAACATGAACATGCGGATAGCCGCAAAGACGGAAAAAATCATTTAGTTATTCCTCAAGAAAGGCAGACACGTTGCCGTCAGTGTCACAAAAAATGTTTGACTCGCTGCAGAAAATGTGATGTAGGATTGTGTGTTAAGTGTTTTGTGGAGTATCACTCATAACTGATTTTGATTTTTTATGCTTAACTCAAATTTGTAACCTTTTCTTTACGTTTTGAATACTTTTAGTAATGTTTTCGTACATTTTTCTTAAATAAATGTCTCATTTTAACTATATTGATATTTTACATTACCTACCACCTATTATCCTACTGTCCTATATATAGGACAGGCTTTTCCGGAAAAGCCTACAATCCGATATTTTATTAAATATTTTATTCATGTATTTCAGAGGTAGTTTAACTAAATAAAACTTTTTTTTTATATATTTTAAGAAAAAAATGGTTTTAGGCTTATCTGGGTTAATTCCTGCTAGCCAGCCATGGAGCCGTCATTAAATATTAATTTGATTATTTCAAACGCTGTTTATTAAATATTCTTAGGCGTTGATATTAGAACGAACAACTTTTTGAAGTAAGTATAAATAATTCTTTTTAAGTAGTAAAAATGAGAGAATAAGGCAACAAACTTAATAATATAAAAATAATTTTACCATTCCGTTTTCTCTTATAAAGATCAAAACAAAAACATATAGCTGTAGGTAAAAAAGGATCACTAGACTAGACTAAGGGAACGATTTTGAAACGCTAACAATAAGGATAAAATGTTTACTAGAAAAAACAACCAGTCTTAGGATAGCTCGAATGGGTTTCGAACCCATGACCTTTGGATAGCCGGTTCACTGCTCTAACCGCAAAATTTCTTTCTAGTAAACATTTTATCCTATTTCTATAATAACATTGTAATTGCAAAAAAAATAATAATAGTGAGAGTTATTTCAGATATAATTTAATAAATCTTTGTCGATTCTTAAATACCTGCAATAGTATTTCTTTCGAATGTGAGGGTAGACTTCACAGTGAGTAATACCGCTGAATTGCAGCGTAAATCACAAACTACTAGAAAAAATTCAACTAGTCTTCTGGGGTCTCGGTAGCTTAGCGGTTAGAGCAGTGGACCGACAATCCAAAGGTCATGGGTTCAAATCCCATTCGAGCTTTCCTGAGACTGGTTGTTTTTTTCTAGAAAACATTTTATCCTACACTTATCTATTATCATTGTAAATGCAAAAATGTCAATAATTAAGATATCGGTAACATAATTTTATGTTAACTGGAGGAGCTTGAGGACACAGCGGGTAAGGTAATATCGTTGTGATCTTCCCAGTCGAGCAGCTTTTGCGATGTTGGGTCACTGGATGGGCGACCAAATTAAAAAAGCCGTCCATCTGTGCTTTGGAAAGCACGTAGTGGTTATGGTTTCGGTTGTTGTTGTAAGGTGGTGGTCGTTAATTACCAAACAAAAACCTGCATCGCCCGCGTGGTGGTTTTATGGCCCAATCTTTATAAGCTGTTGCCCATGTGGGAAGACGTGCCCAGCAGTAGGCACTTTTTAGACTGATGATGAGGTGACTATTTTGACACTGAAAAATATTATTATCATGCATGTTAGTCGAAAAGGGGGTACTAAGGCGTGGACAACTGAAAGTGCTACTATTAACTGTTATATTGCAAATATAAACTTTGCGAAAAACATTCATATTTTATGCATATTAATATTTAAAAAATGTACAATCCTGGATAGGGGCGGGACTAACGCCACTTAATTTTTAACTCTGGCAATGAACTCAATGAACTCAAATCTGTCTCCCTCTTAAAACAGCTGACCGCCAGGGCTACCACTGCGTTATTTCTTATGAAATTTTAAAACGCTATTAATCTAAAATTATCATTTTTTTAGGAAAACTTCTAAGACAAAAGTTGTTTACTCTCATGTATACTTTACCCTCCTTTAGGCTTAGTACCCCCTTTCCGACTGACGATGTAGATAATTCCGGCAGGTAGTTATAACAACTGATAGTAGCCTGTATCCATTGTATTTTTTTTATATTCACAACGAGTAAGCGCTTGGCCTTCATCTGATTCTCACCTGATGGTAAGTGACGATAAGGCCGAAGGTGGAAGCGCGCTTCACCCGGAATCCTCAACCGCTGAGGAACTGGCTATCTTATCTCAAACTGTCGGAACACAACAATGCTATAAACATCGTTGTTATGGCGACAGACTTAGATAAGATGGTGGTAGCTAGCCAGGCGGACTTAACAGCCCTACCACCAATCAAAATTCTATTCTTCTATTAGAATTTTCTATACTTTATTGAAGTGATATTTTTCTTTACTTTATTGAAGTGCTTGTCTAGTCTGTTTTTAAACTGATTTACATTTTGTGCTGATATTATTTCTTCCGGTAGTTTATTACAGGTGTCAACTACTCTATTACTTAAAAAGTGTTTATATGGATTGTTCCGAGAAAGTTAACGGCTGTGTCCTCTTAGTTGTTTATTAGTTGTGTATATCAACAGACCGTCAAGGCTTTTTATGTCATAGTGCTCAGATAGAAATTTAAAAGTTTCTATCAAGTCTCTCTCGCCGATCTTTCAATGTAGTAAGTTTTAAGGTCTTCAACCTTATCAATTAACAATTGATAAGTATTTTAAAAAATGAGAATCGGGATAGAGACAGATGGAAGGACTTGAGGGAGGCCTTTGCAAAGCAGTGGGATAAGCAGTGGTATAAGATAGAGAAGGCAAAATGTAATTTAAAATACGTTTTTTATTTTAACATATTACATACAATTCTTGAAAGTCACATTAGTTAGTAAAACTATTTGTTATTTAAGCATTATAGGTACCTTTATCAAGTCAACGTAAAACACAAGGGTCAATTTACTATTTTAGGAGGCCCAACTAGGGCTGACGTGTAAGTCTGGCCATAGTACCGGTGCCCAGAAACATACTGCTACCCAGGTGAAGAATATTGTCATCAGCGTAGGTCCAATGCCAGCTTTTATCTGAAAATTAAAGGATTTAATACCATCCAGTTGAAAAAAAACACAATGTTAAAAAAACCGTACTGTACTCGTATGTTATGTTTTTTTACTACTAATTTCAAAACTAACCCACGCTAGTTAGGAAAACAGAGACTGCTAAGCTTCGTTATAGCCCAGCAAGTTGTTAACCATTAAAACAAAATAAAGTGAGTGTGGGAAAGATATAATGTATTTATTCATCAGAATATTATTACACTCTTCGTTCAACAATAATTGTTGATCAAAGAAAACACTAGACAAAGTATGCTAGGGCGCCCATTTTAGCAGCTAGTTTGTGTCAATATGTCGATGCTTCAAAAGTAACCCTGTACTACGCCAACAGTTTATTCGCATGCAATTCGATTGGAATAAGATACCTACATGAAAAGGAAGCAAAATAATAAAATCGAAAAAAGGGAAATGGTTCAATTTGTATGAAGGAAACCACGACATACTTTGCACACCACTGAAAATAACTTTACGTAAAGCTGAAACTCATTCTAACTGATTTGATCTAAATAGGAAAGTAACAGTTTCCGTGTGAGAATCGTTAGATGTTTGATGACTATGATAGTTATTTACGATTCTGACACGTTTTCACGATGCCAGTAGCCCTATTTTTCAAGTTGTCGAACTAAATAAACATTGATGCTTTATTAATTGTAAAGAAATTGAATAGCAGCTTTAACATGCGCGTTCTCTAAACAAGTAAAACATTCTAAAGTTCACCTATGCTTCGAAAGATAGGTGAGATATTCAGTTGGTTTAAGTTGATATTGTAAGATATTCTAAAGGACCCCACACGGGCCACTGTTTTAGTGGAACCTACCAGAATATCAATATCTTTCTTGTAAAAATTCTTGACCCGAAAACTGGAAATACATATACATCCTACCGATGACGATGATGAGCCACTTGAAAAAAAAAATATAACAAGAAATAATATGTGGTGTGGTGCTGTGTGGTGGCGGGTGGCTAATTAAAAGATTACTACTGACCCCATCTCTTCCTTTGGGTGTCGTGAAAGGCGACTAGAGGACTTAAGAGGAATAGAAAATTCACATAGAAAACACACGTTTCGTAGTGACCTGTTTCCTCCTTAAGTATTGATTTGCATTGCATTAAATCATTTATTTAATAACCAGGAGTGTTGAAGACACAGAAGTGGTCTGTGGTTGAAGATGACCTCAAAATAATCTTTTCCTTCGTATTTATTATTCCACCGTCGCTTTTTTATATCTAACGTCACATCTGAAGTATACATATTTTTAATTTAAAAAACTATGATTTAGAAAACAGCCAAAAAGGATAATAGGCGGTACAGGTCGCCAACAAGGAGTCTTCAAAATTTTGCGAAATTACTACATTTTAAGGAGTCTTCAGAAACACGGTTTAAAAAAAATCAAACATTCAGACATAGAAAACCTCTTTCTTTGACCGATGCCGAAAAAGTAATAAAAATTAGTCCAGTCCAGTTCTGAAGGAGATAACAGGGGACTACAAAACGTCGTTTCTCTGTGTTTTGTATGAGAATTTTGCATGCCGTTTCGACGTAGTGTTTTCTCTTAAGACTGCACATACATCCAATAGCAAAGAGCAGCGATGGGGTCACCACCTGTTACGCTGAGCACACGTGCATTTGTTATTTAGCGATACTTGGATTATGAAGAGGACTGACTTTGCGGTCCTTAATCCTAGTCTCTGACTATCACTGAGGGGGTAGCACTCGTGAATGTATGTATTTATGTGTATAAAAGAAAATACTACCATTTTCCCTGTGGGAATATTGGCAGCCCCTTGCACCACCAGATTCCCCGGTGTTCCAACTGGCAGCATGTAGGCGAATGATGATGCGAATCCAGCTGCTAAGTTGTACCACAGCGGATTCCTGCCGATTTCTGAAGCCTGAGAAATAAAAAAAATTACACTTTTTGGTCTCAGTCTGATTATTTTTTTATTATCTGTTCATCTCACCTGATAGTAAGTGATTATAAAGCCGAAGGTGGAAGCGCGCTTTACACGGAATCCTCAACCACCGAGGAACTAATGACAGTTACAAAGAAGCATTCATAATAACTATTACATCACTAGTAAATAATGTAAAATACTTAAATAATAACTACAACAAGAATTTTCCGACTGCTAGTAAGCACCTGTAGATCGTTTTACAATTGCTACAAGCGCAATCACGTCCCAATTTGGCTGTCGGGTCTGGCTAAAATGCTCAGTTGTTTGAAAAGACCATATTTTTTCTTTTTTTTTTGTGGTCTTGTTTCTAATACAAATCTTCATTTTTATAATTAAACACTATCGGTAAAACTTTACAAACAGAGAATAAAACAACAAAACAAAACCTACAATCAAATTATAGTCAAAGGTAAATGACCTGAATTTAACCACGTGATTCACCTTACATTGCAGCCGTGATACCAAAATAGACCGGAAAGTGAATTTTAGACACCGACCGTCGGGTGGTAGTCTATAAATGGCTTAATGAGACGTAAATAGATAAGCGCTTCCTTACCAGCTGCATTGAGATCGGCGCGATGACGTTGCACACAGCGACGTTTGACGCGAAGTTGGTGATGAAAATCGTTAAGATGATGATGAGAAGTATTATTATGACGTTGGGCAAGCCTTGCAGATTCTTCAGGAAATCACCGATGACGCCGTTTAGGTCTGTATGTTCTTTCTTGGCGGCCTCTGATAGAGCAAACCCTCCACCTGATTGTGTATGAAGGTTATCAATGTTGCTATAATTAGGTTAACATTCAAAGAAAATAGAGATGTAAGAGATGTAGAATAATAAGACGTAAAGATGGTACTGCCGGCAATAAGCATTGTTGTGTTTCGGGTACAAAGACCTAGTGAAATTACATTGTACCGAGCTTGTGGAAGCACGCCCGGGCTATTCACTCTCGTCATCTGACAGTTAACTTTGCCACGCCACTCGGCCACGTCATGAGACGAATTGCGACGCGACATGTAACTACCTGCGTTCTTTCAATGACCGTTGAATAAGACTGCCGTCATATAACACGTAAAGAACTATAAATTCCCTTGCAAGACGCCGATGTCTTAAATTAGGGCCCCTAACTTGGCGACCCCTGAATTCCAGCCCCTGGAAAACCGGAAATGGCGCTAAGGCGCACTAAGGCGAACCAAGTTCCAAAACAAAGTTTTTATTTGTAACAGCCTACCTAGCGTTTTCTGCCAAGTACTAGAGAAAAAAACGAAATTGAAAAAATCTAGTATTAATAGTAACAGTATAGATATATATATATATATATATATATATATTTTTAATATCATATTTTTAACCGCGTTGGGTAGCGGTGAAAGAATACTACCACCCGCTCTCTTCCCTTGGGTGCCGTAAAAGGCGACTAACGGTGCAAACGGTTGCAAAGTTCTGAATTTACAAAAATGACACCTGTGTTAGAATAGAATAGAATAGCTCTTTATTGCTCTTTGTTACACGTAGTTTACTAAATGAATTATTTGATTTGATTAGGAAACTCATTTTTTCCCGAAAATGAATTTATCTTTTATGCAACCTATTTTATTGCATGATCAGCCTAGCGCTTTAGGGATTAGACCTTAGCCCACTATGCTAGCGCAATACCGGTTATTATATAGATAAGATATAAACTGTCATTACGAACCTAAAAGAAACATAAAACTCCAAGGCATCGTTTGATTCATTCTTCCATAGTCCAAAACTGATGGTATAGTTGAACGTGGCAATTCGTCGTGTTCTGAAATTAACGACTGTTTAAAGTATCTTCATAATTAGCTGATACACGTTCTATCACTGGCTAAGGCTATTTCTGCAATCGCTCAATGTACTAACAATTGGTTTATAAGTACATTGAGAAAGTTTAAAAGTGTATACTTACAATTGATTCTTGCTCGGCTATTTACCTATAACAAAACGTATCGACAACGAACTGTTACCAGCTATAAAGCGTCTTTTTAAGTGGGCCAAAATCATAGATGATTACGAATCTCATTACGAACCTTTAACGACAATAAATAAATTCAATTTAAAATATCTTTTTTAAAATCAACGCTCGAATTAGGCATTCAATAGAATTTTGGCCCAATTACTATAGATAAGCTCTAGTACTACTGACCCGTTACAGAAAAGCTTTTGCTATTTCTACAGGGGGGCGATCACACTATAGTATATAATCTCAGCCAAACCACAACTGAATCTCAGCTGTTACCTAGACCTACTTTTATAGTGCTATCGCGTTTGATACACGCGATGGCGCTAAACGATGTCGGCAGAACGGCTGCGGTTAAGTTTTGGTTTGGTTGAGATTATTTAGCGTGATAGCTACTATACTAACTACACTATTTCGTCACGTCATATTCTCATGCTTTTAAAGGCAGTCGATAGCTGTAGCATTATGCTAAGGCTGGGGCCTAGTTGGCCACACACATCTTATTGTTTTTTTTTCAATTTTTTTTATTATTTTATGAATTTATGTTTTTCTTATTGTCAATAAATTAAATTTTCTTTCTATTTTTCTTCCTAGCAACTTTAGCAATATAGCGACATTAGCGACTTTAACTTGTCTTCGGTATCATATCTTATCTTATCTTATCTGGTATCTTCAGAAGGTGTTTAAGGTACCTATTTAGAATTGCGCAAATAAAAATTAAACACTTTTTTCCATATTATAAATAAAATTTTACGGTAACTATCAACACTTGACATCATCATTAGACTATAAACGTCCCACAGCTGGGCACAGGCTTTACACGTGGACAGTAGCACGTGAGGGTATTAGGCCATAACCTACCACGCTGGCCCAATGTGGGTTGGTGGGTTTTAACGACTGCCATCTGACGAGTGCAACCGGGACCAACGGCTCAACGTGCCTTCCGAAGCACGAAGGAGCTCGAGATGTTTTTAAATTGGTCATAAAGCGACCTGGCAACTGGAACTTTCGCAAGAAAGTTCCTTAGCTAGCAAGATCGCAAGCCGATGACGCGGTAGCCACTTGTAAGGGTAGGAATTAAATCGAAGGCTTCCTTAGGACGTCCGATTTAATAAAATATTACAGTGTAAAGCAATATTGCACATATACGCCGAAGTTTACCAATACCTTACGTCGTATTACATTACTCTTAAGTCTGTTGCCTCAAGCAAGCAGGCACATTTTCACAACACATTTCAGCACATGACGGCAAAAACATTGTAACTAACTTTTTCTAGTGGACTAGATTAAGGTAATAAGTTAGACTAATAAACTCTTGGTAGCCTTGACTACCTTGACTTACATTTATATTTTTATGTACGCTATGATAAAATGTACAAAATAAATAAAAACTTTAACTAGGTTACCACCGGCAGCGGGGATAGACCCAAGCTGTCAGTTGTTATATATAGTTTATTATTATTATAATATTATATTTTGATCTTTACTTAAATATTCTTAATTTATTTCATTAAATAAATAAATAATAAAATTATACTAATGTCAATTTAAACGTTAGTAAAACTAAACTTAAAAATATGTTAGTAAAATAAACAATAAAACAAGTCAAAATAAAAAAAGAAACCAAAAAATAATTAAATTATAATTTTGCATATTTTTAAAGATGATGTCTATTGCAGTATTTGCAGTAGACACTTTTTTCTACTTTAATTATTGCAACATGTATATAATAATTTGGTAACACTACATAATTGTGTATTTTTCTAATAGTATAAAATAAAGGATAAGGATAATCACTGTGAGCTGTGAAATTTTTAAATATAAGCAGACTGGAAGGTAGTAAGACCATGAAGAAGATTATCAGCATAGCTGCTGTAGAGTCTTGAACGCTGCGAACGAAACGTAAAATCTAATTAGTGTGTTGCATAAACTTCTATGTAACAACTCCAGACAGCACGGAAGATTATAATGGCATGGAAAGTACAAACGATCATTCAACAGAGGCTTCTAAAAAGTTAATTCGTCCAAAACTATAAAAGCAACTTTTTAGCAAAATAAATAATAAAATACATAGACGGCCAAAACCAGAACCAGAATATTCCGAAGAGACATTCTGTATTGTACCTACTTGTAAAATTGCACTCATATACACTGCGTCTATTTTCTTAATGTCTTACGGTAAACTTCGTGTTTTGGCTCTCGTCAGATTTTTACAAGCTGTCCTTTGCACTTGTTGCAGGCTGGACGCTTTCAATTGACTGTCTAATCAATTATTATACACTCGTAATCTAAGAATTAATGAATATGTGTGATTATGTGTGAAAGTGCTACCCTAGCATAATAGGAAACACCACGTGGAAGTGGCATGCAAAATTCTTATACGAAATACAAAAAAACGACGTTTCGTAGTCCCCGGTTTCCTCTTTCAGAACTGGACCAATTTTTATGGTTTTTTCCGCATCGGTTAAAGAAAGAGATTTTCTACGTCTGTTTGTTATTTTTTTTACATTAAGTCATTTATTTCTTTATTTAACTACCAGGAGCCTTCAACATTTCGCGAACTCACTCCGTTTTAAGCCGTCTTCAGAAACATTAAGTAACTGGTTTAAAAAAAATCAAACATACACACATAGAAAATCTCTTTTTTATACCCGATGCTGAAAAAATAATAAAAATGGTTCAGTACTGATGGGAGAAACAGGGGACTACGAAACGTCGTTTTTCTGTGTTTCATATGAGAATTTTGCATGACACTTCCACGTAGTGTTTGCTCTTAAGGCCGCCTGTTGTGATACTGATTTCTTTGTTTTATGTTTTATTGTTTGTTTAGTGCAAATAAGTATTTTTATTCATTCAATATTTAAATGCATTTCGAAATGCAATGATTACCGAGAGACATTACGAAAATAGAAGCACTGTAATTATATTGTGGTTTTCAAGAATATGGCGAAGGTTCTTCCGCCGTCAAACCGTTGGATGCATGACAAAAGAAGGGCTGTGGGTACCACAATTACACTTGGCTAACTCTGGATTTAGCTATATCCAGGAGCTAACCCACTCTGGATTTAAAATTCAATCCTTCCGTTTTGAATTTCTTTGCAAATCCTTTATATCCAACAACCAATCTATTACAACACATATCTCCTATTCCCCGCTTGCTGCGAAGCGATTCGCTAATGAACGTTACTACAGGAAGTAATTTAGAGTGACAGCTACGTTTAACGAACGGTTGAAGTTAAAGAAATACTAAATGGAGCTTGAACCTAAGGAACTTATTATGCCGCAAAATATAATTATTATTTTACTTACTTATTTACTTACTTACTTTACTTAAACATTATTACTTTCCTACACTCACACTAATTATCTACCCCAAGAGAAGCTTCGTTATGAAACTCGTTAAATGGTTACTAGACAACGGATAAACATACTGAAAAATATACTAACGATAATATACATGAAACACCCAGACCCGAAACAATTTAGAAAAACAATAACTTTTAAATTGACCCGACCGGGGATTGAACCCGGGACCTCAGAGATGGCGACACCATGAAAACCGATGTACAAACCACTCGACCAAGGTGGTCGTCGAAAACATTAAAACAGGATACTCAACAAAACTAGAATCTTTCTGGACTGTTTATTAGCAGTTCATATATTATTATACACAGTTATCACAACTGTATAATATTATATTTTTTGGAAGGATAATAATGTATTGGTCTCTTAACTTTCTGGAGTACCTTTGTCCATGTTTACCGATTATAATTTTTATCAAGATCGTAGAGTCACTCACTCTCTTCCCTTGGATGTCGTAAAAGGCGACTAACGGACTAAATACTGCACATATATCCAACAGCTTAGAGTGGCGATGGGCTCACTACCTGTCACGCTGAGCACACGTGCAGTCGCTATTTGGTGAAAAATGGACTATGGCAAAGGTCTACTTACCATTGTCAAGTCTCTGACTAACCCTTCGGGGATAATAGTCGTGATAAATTATGTATGTACTTAATCCCACCAAGTACATGACGATGATACATAATTATTATATCTACATACATATAATTACTTCCGTTTCCGAAAAGGATAGGCCACAGCTTTCCTTTTGCTATGATCTTCAAACAAATAGGTGGTGACGATGATAAAAAATACATAAGGTACCTATTAAATAAAGTGCTCACAATTTATAATCTTTTAAGTTAAACGTGTCGGTAATGGCATCGCCCCAGCCGTGGAACATTTTAGGGGATCGCGAAAAAAACAGCAACATCGCACCACTGAACAGAATTATGACCATCTGAAAAAAAAAGTTTTTTTAATCAAATTAGGATGTTAAAAATAAGCATGTTAATTAGTCAGTACAAGTTCTCTCGACCTCATCGTCATCGGCATCAGCCTATAAACGTCCCACTGCTGGGCAGGGCTCCCCCGTGGACGACGCACGTGGAGCACGTGGGGATATTGGGCCATAACCCACCACGCTACCCCAATGCGGGTTGGTGGGTTTTGACGACTGTCAATGACAACAACCGGGACCAAAACGTGCCTTCCGAAGTACGGAGGAGCTCACCCACCACCCCATCACCCATCCAGCGACCCGGCATTGCGAAAGTTGTTTAGCAGGCAAGATCGCGAGCCTAACGCGCTAGCCGCTGCGTCATCGAGCTCCTCTCCAGACCTTTAAACTTACAAACCAATGGCATAGTGACATGCATAAGTTCTCAATTATTAGTGTAGCCCAAACTCCTCGATCACATTATAGTAGATGGTCCGAGTATACAACGACCTTCACCGAGCCGGTTGATGGATAAAAAGTATTTTATATCAAATTTAATGTGTTAAAAAATAAATTGTCAGTGGGTTGGCTGAAAAATTTCAGTCCAGAAAGTTTATGATTAATTAAATATTAAAAAAATAATTTTTTTTTAACATTGCACTGGTTTGGATAATACAAAGTATTAAGCCTATAGAATATGCAAACGTGAGGTTGACTATTTTTTTCCTGTCTCATTGGGTAGGCAGGTGTAAACAGGTAAGTCAAAATTAGTTATTTGCAACCGTCTGGTTATCTAAATAAAATTTATGTTTATATAAAGATAATCTTATTACAAACACACACACCAAACCAGTGCAATGTAAAAAAAAAAATTTAAATATAATTACTGGACTGAATTTTTTCAGCCAACCCACTCGCGATATATTTTTTAACATATTAAATTTGATCTAAAATACTTTTCATTCATTAACCTTCCCGGTGAAGGTCGTTCTATACTCGGATCTTAAGACTTTTAAGTGAACGAAGCCTAATCTGAATAAATTATATTAAATGAATAAATAACATTTTGGTACCTATCCCATTATTTCCCATCCCACGAGTCCACTATTGAAATAGAATAATTAAAGTAACTTGCATAAACTTTTTTTTACTGCCATTAGATCTACTAAAAAATTAGACCTTTTTAACGTTCTTTATCATCAAAGTTTAACAAAAATGGGCGACTAAGTTTTTTTTTTACATTTTTAATATTTTGTTGAAAGTTTGTATTGGATAATGGAGTGTGTAAATCCTCTTATGGAGCGATAGAACAACAAGCTGATTTATTCGATATCAATTAAGCTTGTTCACGAGAACGTTCATCTGACTGTGTACGGATTGTCGCGAGACGGAAGTAATCTGTGATGCTGATGACTCACAATTTCCCAAAACGTTATTTTCCCCAATTTCCTCCAATCTTCATCTACCGCCGTTTTGGCGGCTATGATAGCGCTTTTTGATATGCGGGATTGCTTTGCTGCTTCACTGTTTTTTCTGAAATAGTCATTTTAATCAAAAAACTTTTAAGCTCCTGACTCTTTTTGGTAACAAGTTTTATTGTTTTAATTTTTTCTTCTTGTAACTGTTGTTCTAAATTAAGCATAAAATATAATAAGAATTTATTACGTATTTGAAAAATATTTAACTTTGAAGTTGATATGGGATTTTAAACTGTGTAATCAGAAATCTCACCTTAAGAATCCAAAATATTGGACTAATAAAATAAAGTACAACGCCAGTTCCATAACAATCATGTATGGTATTGCAAAAGCAGAAAACTTTGGGAAAGATAAGTACTCCGGAGCATCAGGATACAATCTGTAAATAAAAATACATCTTAAAATATGGTTATTTACCTATATTTATTAGACTTGCAGTTAATTTTTTTAACCATAGGAATTTTATGTAATTATCTTTTCGCGAATTTATACTTACTTAGAAAACAGGCCTTTGAACACTAAATTAGTAGCTGTGCCCACTAAAGTACCAATGCCACCTGGAAGTATAACATCCAAATTTAAGCACTTTGAAGTTTGCAATGCACAAAATATATATCGGTTCCACCTTTATCGTGTGAAACCTTTAACTAAAGAGAAGCGAAAAGGTATACTGTCCGGAAATTAAAGGTTACGGGAAAACAAGAAACAACATTCATTTATAAAGGAGGTAGCAACTTTGCAATGCCGGTAGCATTTCATTTATAAAATACTACCGCGCTATCTCTTCCCTTGGGTATCATAAATGGCGACTAACGGACCAAAGATTGCACACATCCAACAGCATAGAGCGGCGATTGTCACGCTAATCACATTAGTGTGCAATAATATGTCGCTTCCTGGCAAGAAAAGTGTCACAACACATATTGGGTACAAAATGACATAATCACAGCATTAAGTAGCGCGTATTACATTTGTTCGGCTGCAAAAACGTCGTTATTATGTTGCGCATGGTTACAGCTAGATGGCACTAAGTTCTCATTTTCACGGAGCTGTTTCGCTCCGATCACCGCGCACCGGGGCGTGAACAGTGTCACATTTGTGTTAATACCAAGTTAATACAGAGTAGACGTGTAGGTACTGTGTCGCCAGAAAAGCGTATAACGTGTGATGCGACTTTTTATCGGTAAATTTTACGTTTAAAAATTAGGCCAAAACTTCGAAAGAAGTTCGTTTTTTGTTTTGTTTGTTGTTGCTTGTTATTATTTTATTTTAATGAGAAGTTTATAATTTGGTTACTTTTTTGTTATTTTTAATTAATATTGAAGCCTTTTAATATAAAGGTAACGGCTTAGAGCATTCAATGCTCTAAGGGTAATGGTAATTACATACATTAAAATGTGTATTCTTATTGAAACTACAGAAATTTTAATAGAAAAAGAGTCATAATATTACATCAAATGTTTCTTACGGGGATCCTGCACGAAATTGTGAAAATTTACGTATTTTTAAGTTACTTGTACTATGCGCTGAATTAGTTAAATACATTAAAAGAACTTACATAAGTTAGCCTGATCATTGCACAAGGTCGTGGCCTCGTTGAAATTTGAAACAAATTCTTTAAACAATAACAAACAATACATAAATCTAATGTTTCCTAAAAATATTTTTCTTCGACAACTTTCTTAATTTTACGCATGAAACAATTCTTACATGAAAATATTTGTATTGATATTCCGCAGGTCACCCCCATCTTAAAAAAGTAAATTTTAATTTTTAATTCAAGCGCGTGATGGTTTTGTACATTTTGCAGAATAAAAAGCAGAATTGTTCTTATTTTAAATATCAATATGATTGATTCCCTCAGGACGACTTCGTCATTTTCTTAAACTTAACACTTTCCTAACTTGTCTCATTTTTAACTCGGCTCTTTCTTAGTTGGTCTCATTTGCAAAGTTGACACTTTTATAACTCGTCTCATTTTTAACTCGGCTCTTTCTTAGTTGGTCTCTTTTGCAAAGTTGAAACTTTCATAACTCGTCTCATTTTTAACTCGGCTCTTTCTTAGTTGGTCTCTTTTGCAAAGTTGACACTTTCATAATTCGTCTCATTTTTACTCGGCTCTCTTCTCTCTCTTTTTTTGCTACTTTTGCTGCAGGCCCTTACGGCGGAACGCTTTAAAATGTATGTAAACTCATTTATTATTGTATGTACAGTCGAGTTCATGAATATGTATACACTTTAGTACCTTGGCTTGTATATTTAATGTCTGTTTAAACTGCCATTCATAAATGTCAAAGCGATTAAAGTGACAAGGTACTAAAGTGTACACATATTTATGAACTCAACTGTACGCATTCAGTCCAGTTAATCTTAAAAAAAATATGAATACAGGTGTCCCGTAATCATTTTCTTAGAGTTTATGAAAAAATTAAGATTTAGAACAGTGTCAAGTTAAGAAAGAGACCAACTAAGAAAAAGCCTAGTTAAAAATGAGACCAGTTAGGAAAGTGTCAAGTTTAAGAAAATGACGAAGTCGTCCGGAGGGGAGACGAGTTGGGAAAGTGTCAACTTTGCAAAAGAGACCAACTAAGAAAGAGCCGGGTTAAAAATGAGACAAATTAGGAAAGTGTCAAGTTTAAGAAAATGACGAAGTCGTCTTGAGGGGATTGATTTTACTTTGAAGTTCATTATGAGACTTATGTCAGTTTTTGCGATCGCGCGGCACCCAATTAAGTTACTTAAAAAAAAATACAATTTTGCTGTTACATTTAAAGCCTTTTAGTAAACATGTAGGTAATTAAGCTATTTACACATAAAATATCTAACGAACAAAAACCTATTAAAGTTACATTTTCTCGAAACAGCTATTTTAGTATTGTGACACTTTTTTGCCGGGAGCGATGGACACATCGATACACGGACTGTGGAAGTGCTTTTGCGGTCCTCAATGCCTGGTCTCTGGCTAACCCTTCAAGGATAACAGTCCTAAATATAGTCATATTTGTAAGTAGCAACTGTGGATCCTTTCGATAAAGGCGGATCCTAAAGAATATAA
Organism: Scoparia ambigualis; assembly: GCA_963921215.1. Classification (NCBI taxonomy): domain Eukaryota; kingdom Metazoa; phylum Arthropoda; class Insecta; order Lepidoptera; family Crambidae; genus Scoparia; species Scoparia ambigualis. The sequence goes on from OY992509.1 coordinate 22,368,810, forward strand.
GCAAAAACTCTATGAAACTAATGTAAAATATTATTTCAGGATAATAAATACCAATAGTCGCGGAGAATGTGGCGGCACAGAAATAACACGCCGTTATGTCGGAAGCGATCAGGTTGCCATTACTGTCAGTGTCGTATATTTTTAGTATCTGTTGCTGAGAAAACACAAGATAAATAAGTTAGTATCTCAGAATAATATTTAGTTCTTATTCTATGGTTAGGATCTTGTGTCACCTATTCCTATAATAATGAAACTGATTAACCTTGTCGCGTAGCGGTGAAAGAATACTACCACCCCTCTCTCTTTCCTCGGTTGTCGTAAAAGGCGACTAACGGACTAAAGACTGCACATACATACAACAGCATAAAGCGGCGATGGGCTCACCACCTGTCACGCTGAGCGCATGTGCAGTCGCTTTTTGGTGAAAAGTGGACTATGGTAGAGGACTGCTTTGGCTGTCCTCATTGCCTAGTCTCTGAATAACCCTTCGGGATAATAGTCGTGATTATATGTATGTATCTATGTTCTTACATCTTCAAAAACCTTCAGCAACGCGAAGTTTATGGGGACCATCATGGTCGTAGCTGCGGTGTTAGTTATCCACATCGAGACGAACATGGTGATGAAACACATGGCGAAAAGCAATCTGCAAATCACAGTGTTTTAATTAAACTTAATTCATCAGTCTTACAATAGGCAACGAAAGTAGTTTGCACTATATGATAATTAGGGCTGATTTTTCAATCCTCTGATAAAACTTAACCGTCTGTTAAAGTATAAAACACGATCAAACTAAAATGTCACCTGTAAAGAAAGAAAAGACATGAGATGACAATACATTTTTAAAAATGGTTGTGTAATACTTTACCAGTAAAATAAGTTTTATCTGACAATTGAAAAATCAGCCCTAAATCAAGCTAAATAAAAATCTAACTGACTAAATAAAAAGCTTAAATTAAGCGTTTTGAATCGTCTAAATTTTTTTTTATATGGATGGATGAATAGGCACAGGAACCCACCCACCCACCCCACCCATTCAGGAAGTCTTTTAGCTGTGGAGAAGAACGGGCACAACAAACTCCACAGCTTTATAATAATATAGAGGTAACGACATTTACAAAACAATATGTCGTTACCAAATTATACAGTCAATAGTCATAAAACAATTATATAAAATAAAAGATAAAAACAAAAGTGAATCTACAAGTTTTACTCGGGCACTATGAACGCATTAGAACAATGTATGCGAAACTAGAGGAATGTTAATTCCATGCATTTTTGTCATTGATGTAATCGCTTACAGTGTAATAGCCCTTTTCTAAAAGTCTGTCCTTAACATGTGTCTTAAATTTATCAAAGGGCAAAATTATAACATCGTTCGGGATTTTATTGTAAATTATGACACTTTGTCCCATAAATGATCCATAAACTTTCTAAAGTCGAAATTTAGGAATTACAAGTTTATACTTATTTCTAGTATTTAGTTTGTGTATATCGCAATTTTTTTTGAAATGAGTAATGTTTTGACGCACGTAAACAATACAGTGTGATATAGTGAATTACACTATCAGCACGTACTCAATAGTACGTGATAATTAAGGTCTTCCTGATTGACAAGGCGTCCTTCCTCTAGTCACGTATAGATGTGATGTTAATTAGTATTTAAGATGATACACTAGAGGATAAAGATGATTGATTCAACGCAAGACATTGTTTCATTTCGGGTCTCCGTCCCAACGCCATTACATGGCGACCGTGACAGGACGTCACAAGTCCGCGCCGCGAAATCGCTAGTTGAAGTCTACAAAATATCAGGAAAATAGTGCTACACGGGCCTACAAGAAGGACGAAGGAAATAAGAAGAAAAACTGTAAGCCAAAATTGTTTAACTATGGGAAACCCACAATCTAAAGACAATATTATTGTCAGTCAATCACCAACTCAATCGGCGGCAGCATCAACTCCCTTGGCCGTTGGAATGCAACTTTCAGAGATCTTTTTACTGACCATCGTCGTTGTACTAGCGGGCTATATAGTACTTAGGCTGCTACGTTACTTCAACGCACGACTATTAGAAGAGGTAGAACGCAGAGCGGTTCGACGGGCAATTGGACCAGCACAGAACGTGTAAGCCAGCACGAATTAATATAACTATGCTACCAAGAATCTATGTGTGTGTGTGTGAGTGATTTTTTTTTTTCTAAAGTGTGTTCATGGCAAACCTGTCAGAACTCTTGAGTGAGCTTAAGGCTATTAGAGACTCTATTATTAAATTAAGTAAGGACAAACGTTATTCCGCTCAGGGGCAGAATAAGTTTTTAAGAGCAAAGGAAATTAAAAATATTTTTGAACAAATATCTGCAGACTTATGTAAAAAAGGGATAGATGCTAATAGACGGAATAGAGTATTATAGTAGTACCCTTAGAAACGAGGACCAGCCTCTGTTAATCAATTTTGTTTTAAAAACTCGTCTTTCTAGCAGTGCTAAAACAAAAATTAATAAGTCTTATGTGTCTGTGGCAGACCTAATAAAAGATATAAAAAATGTTTTAATTCCGATTAAATCATACACAGCCATTTTAGACCGAATGCTACGATGTAGGCAAGGAAACAAGACCATAGAAGTGTTTGGTAGTGAAATCGAAAAAATGTCCAACGAATTAAGTACAGCACAGGCTAATGGAGACGAGTCGGCATATAATTTATTAAAGCCGATTAATGAAAAAAATGGCTATCAAGCGTTTCGCTGACGGCCTAAACAATGCTCGTACAAGCATTATAGTTACGTCTAGGTCCGTAAGCACAGTTAGGCAGGCAATAACTATAGCCTTAGAACAAGAAGACTCGGTAGTGAAACCACCAATAAACAATTATGTTAACTATGTTTCGAACCAGCGATTTGAAAAGATAAATAAAAACTATCATCAACAATATAATAAGTCACGTAACAACAACGCGACGAGTCAGCAAGGTCGGGGTCGTGCCTACTATAACTCGAATAGGTTTCAGGGTCAGCGCAACACCAGGTTTACGTCACCTCATAATAAACGTAGGAATGTACATTTCTTAGTTGACTCAGCAGAACAGTCTAATGACGAGAACGAAAGTGAACGTCAGAGTATACGTCAGAACGAACATCATAGCGATGATTTTTTTCGTTCTGAATAGCGCTGAGGTAGATATTTGTAGTTATGGTAGTGGTAATTACGTTTGTTTTACTTGTAGTCAAACTCAAATTTCTCTATTAGTAGACACAGGAGCAAGCATTTCAATTTTAAAGTTAGATTGGTTAAATAAACTCCGTAGCGTGTCCCGCGACGCAAAGCTAGTAAGGGATGAAATTAAGATTAAAGGAGTATGTGGGGATTTAGTATCAATAGGTTATGTTTATCTAGACTTATGTGTTAACAATTATAATTTTAGGCATAAGTTTTATGTGTTTAGCAACTTCCACTGTAAAAATGATGGAATTTTAGGAGAAGATTTTTTATTAAAATATAGTTGTAAAATTAACTATGAAAATAAGCTGGTTACATTACAGGATAAGATAAGTCTAGAATTAGGCTTAGGTAAAAACATAATAACGACTATTCCAGGGAGATGTGAGGTCGTAAAATATGTTTCGTCAGAGATAAAGGGCGAATGTGTCATTTTAGGGGAGGAAGTTATTGCAGGCGTATTTGTAGCAGGCGCCGTGGTAGTAGGAGACGGGAAAAAGATTCCGGTGCGATTTTTAAACACACGGGAAGAAGATGTAAAATTAAATAACTTTAGCCCGAAAATTAGAAAATACTCGGATTATTTCGTATGCTCTTTTGATACGGAAAACGGAAAATCTGTCGAGAGGGTTAAACAACTATTCGATTTTCTTAAATTAAAAACATATCTTGGTGATGAAGAGAGACGGTCTATTGAGAAAATATGTGCAAAATATGCAGATATCTTTCATATGCCGGGTGATAAGCTATCCGTTACAAACTTATACGAGTACAACATTAAACTGCAAAATGACGCGTCTCCTGTTTATGTCAAACCGTATAGAATACCGCACGCTCAGAAGGCTGAGTTAATAAAACAGGTAGGTAAATTGTTAGAAGAAGATATTATCGAAGAGTGTACCAGCGAATGGTCTTCTCCATTATTATTACTTCCGAAAAAAGCTGACAGTAGCGGTGAAAAAAAGTGGAGAATCGTAATAGATTATAGACTTTTAAATAAAAAAATAGTAGACGAAAAGTTCCCGTTACCAAATATACAAGAAATTATTGACTCACTTTCGGGATGCTTATACTATTCTCATTTAGACCTCAGTTCTAGTTATTACCAGCTAGGGTTATCACCAGAATGTAGGAAATTCACTTCTTTTACAGCTGATAAGCAATATCAACTGAAAAGATTACCTATGGGTCTCAAAACGAGTCCTAGCGTATTTTCTAAACTTATGTCTATGGCTCTATCGGGTTTAAATTACGAGATATGTTTTCTATATCTCGATGACGTAATAGTTTTCGGGAAAAGCCTATCGCAGCATAATACAAATTTAATGAGTGTATTTGAGAGGTTTAGGTCAGTTAATTTAAAACTAAACCCTTGTAAGTGCGAATTTTTGAGGAAAGAAATTAATTATTTAGGGCATGTTATTACGCCAAACGGGGTGTTGCCAGACAACAGTAAAATCGAGGTCTTGGAAGAGTTCCCAGTACCTAAAAATGTAAATGAGATTCGTCGTTTTGTGGCTTTTGCGAACTTTTATAGAAAATTCATAAAAAACTTTGCCACAATAGTGTACCCACTAAACCGTCTTTGTAAGAAACATGTCGAGTTTCAGTGGACGGAAAAATGTGACGTGGCATTTCAGACCTTAAAAAAGTCACTTAGTTCATTTCCTGTCTTAGATTATCCAGATTTTGGAAAAGATAATGTTTTCCGGTTGCAAACCGATGCTTCAGGGGTAGCCTTGGGGGCTGTATTATCAAATGGAAATAATAAGCCCGTAGCTTATGCAAGCAGACAATTAAACAGTTCAGAAATAAACTACCCAACCATTCATAAAGAGTTATTAGGGGTAGTGTGGGCTATAAAACATTTTCGACCATATTTATACGGACGAAAATTTAAAATATTAACAGATCATAGACCATTGGTTCATTTATTTAGCATAAAAGATCCTAGTAGCCGTTTAACTAAGTTTAGACTTTGTTTAGAAGAATATGATTTCGATATTGAATACATAAAAGGTTCCGAAAATGTAACGGCAGATGCCTTATCGAGAGTCATTATAACATCAGACGAGTTAAAAAATCTAAATTCAAATTTTTTGGGGGTATTAACCCGTTCAATGAAAAGAACCATGGAGCAAAATAATGAACCCGCTACCTCTGGAAGTAGCAGGGTTGAGCCCCCTGTTGATCATAGGCAACCAAGAGTGGTAGATATTATGCAGAAATCACAAAATGATGTAAGGTTAGATATTTGTTCGTATGAAAACTTCGTGAAGTTGAGGAAAAAGAAAAGATACGTCTCACAGACGGGTGATATGTTATTTAGTGACTCTACTATTTACATAAATCAGGAATCTCTACTAACGGAGGCGCGCCGAGACGCAACGATAGGAGAACTGAGTGCATTATGTAAAAAATATAATATTGTAGAAGTCGTTGTGATTAAAAATGGGTTTAATAAAAAGTTTATTAAAATTTTGACCCAAACTTTCATGAAACATAAAGAATTACCGCGGTTATGTATTATTAATAACCAAGTTGAACATGTTACAAATAAAGACTTGATACGTGTTATACTAAATGATTATCATTTATTGCCGACAAGTGGTCATGTAGGCATAAATAAAATGACTAAGAATATTCGAAAAAAATATTTTTGGAGTAATATGCAAAAAGACATAACTGAATATGTGACTCGCTGTAAAGATTGCCAAAAGCAGAAATTTTGTAATAAAAATAATAAAGAGAAAATGGTAATAACCACTACAGCATCTACTTCTTTTGAAAAATTATATTTAGATATTGTGGGGCCGTTGGAGGTCGATAATTTGGGTAATAAATACATATTAACAATACAATGCGAATTGACAAAGTTTGTAGAAGCTTACCCAATACTTGATAAGTCAGCTGAAACTGTTGCTAGGGTTTTTACTGAAAATTTTATTTTACGATATGGTACTCCCAGGGCGACTGACTGTGGAACGGAATTTATTAATTCCACGTTAGAAACAGTATGTAAATTGCTAAATATTGATAAGTTAAATTCAACACCCTATCATCATGAGAGTATAGGTTCGCTAGAAAACTGGCACAAACATCTCGGATGTTACTTGAGAATACAAACACAGAATCAGTCGGCAAATTGGAGTACCTGGATACCATATTGGTGCTTTGCTTATAATAATTCTGTAAATACTAGTACCAAATACTCCCCTTATGAACTAGTTTTTGGGAAAACATGTAACGTACCTAGTAATTTAGTTAGAAAAGTTGATCCCTTATATGTATACGACAATTATCCATCGGAGTTAAAATTTAGATTGCAAAAAGCTCATAATGATGCCAGGAACAACTTATTAATATCAAAACAAAGTAGAAAAACTAATTATGATTTAGATTGTAAGGAAGTACACTACAAAAAAGGTGATCTACTCTTGTATAAGAATGAAAATTATAATAAATTGAATGACTTGTATTTAGGTCCATTTGAAGTTTTAGAAGAGCTAGGTACTAATGTAAAAATATTAAAGAATAATAAAGAATATATAGTTCATAAGAATAGGACTAAGATATTTAGAAAATAAGAGTTTACTTTTCAGGGAAGGGATGCCTAGCCTTTTCAGGGGAGGTGTGATATAGTGAATTACACTATCAGCACGTACTCAATAGTACGTGATAATTAAGGTCTTCCTGATTGACAAGACGTCCTTCTTCTAGTCACGTATAGATGTGATGTTAATTAGTATTTAAGATGATACACTAGAGGATAAAGATGATTGATTCAACGCAAGACATTGTTTCATTTCGGGTCTCCGTCCCAACGCCATTACAACAGTTATAAATAAATTGTGATGCAACTGTAAGAATATTTATTTCTTTAAACAGCTCCTTAAGGGAGTCACGTGATCCTAGGTTATATATGGACCTTATTGCTCTTTTCTGTAAAATGAAAATGGATTCTATATCTGCTGCTTTACCCCAAAGTAGTATACCATAGGACATAACACTGTGAAAGTAACTAAAATAGACTAATCGAGCAGTTTCCACGTCTGTAAAATGCCTAATTTTCCTAACAGCGTAAGCAGCTGAACTAAGTCTCCCCGCAAGGGTGCTAATATGAGGGTACCACTGTATTTTTGAATCTAAGGTAATACCTAAGAAAACTGTTGAATCAACAAGGTCCAACAGTTCACCATTCAGTTTAATTTTATTTCCTATAATATTCTTTACGTTAGGTAGAGTAAAATTTATACATTTGGTTTTCTTCGCGTTTAATTGAAGATTATTAGTAGTAAACCAATTCAACACATCTGTTAGGGCACTGTTGATGTCATCAAAACTATTTTTATTTCGATCAGTCTTAAATATCAAAGATGTATCGTCAGCAAACAAAACAATATTGCAAAAGTTTTCCGCATAAAATGGTAAATCATTAATATAAATTAAGAATAAAAATGGACCTAGTATTGACCCTTGTGGGACCCCCATTAGCACAGAAGATCCGGATGATATGGATCCGTTCACGCTAACTTTTTGGATTCTGCCGCTAAGATATGATTGAATCAATTTCAAGGCATCAGAGTGCACTCCATAGTGTTTTAGCTTTATTAAAATGGTGTTGTATTCAACGCAATCAAAAGCCTTGGAGAGATCACAAAACACTCCAAAAGCATTCTGCGATCCCTCCCAAGCCTCAAATATGTGTTTTAGCAGAGCTACACCAGCATCAGTAGTAGACCTTCCCTTGGTAAAACCATACTGTTCACTGTGAAAAAGGTGGTTTATAGCGAAGTGGGAGCCGAGTTGATCTAAAATAAGTTTTTCAAAAACTTTACTAAGAGTAGTTAAAATTGAAATAGGCCTAAAATTGCTCGGGTCATCTTTACAACCCGATTTGAAAAGTGGCAGAACTTTGCTATGCTTCATGAGATCTGGGAAAACTCCTTCGTCAACACAGCTATTGAATATGACTACAAGAAAAGGCGCAATGGACTCGATAATATTATTAATAATTTTTGTTGAAATATCCCACAAATCACAAGTGTTTTTTATTTTTAAAGATTTAAAGGATTTAAGTACGTCTTTACAGTTTACGTGTTTAAATTTGAACATTTCATTACACATGGGTACATACTTTTTTAGCAGAATTTCTGCATTACTTGGTGAAGAGTTGAGTAACATAGTTGTGGCAATTGGTATATTTGTAAAAAACTGTTCAAAAGCATCAGCAACTTTGTCTTCACTTAAAAAGCTATTGCCTATTCTTAAAGAAAACTTAGTATCACGTGGCTTTATTTTACCAGTTTCGCGGTTTATGCAGTTCCATGTTGCCTTTATTTTGTTATCAGACTTTTTAATTTTTTCACTAATAAATAATGACTTGGCACATGCACAAGCCTTCCTAAAAGTTTTCGAATACTTTTTGATATACTCTAGAAAACTTGGACTATTATTATATTTTTTCTGCTCATATAAGTCATACAACTTAGCCCTACTTTTATGCAAACCAGCTGTAGCCCAATCCCTAAATTTCATTGAAATATTAGTTTTAAACTTTTTAATAGAGAAAGTTTTATTAAATTCACCGTTTATAAGATTAAAAAAATGGTTGTAAAGAGCATCTGGATTTTCCTGTATAAATGGTAAACATGCAAGTTTAGTAGTTATGTTATGCTTGAAAATTTTAACCCGTTTCTCTGTCACTGGCCTACAAGATATTTCTTCTGAGTTAGGGTGTCCATATTCAGTAAAAGCAATTTTTTGCCCACAGTGATCTGAAGATAAATTAGTTAGTATGAACTTAGACTCAGGAGCAAAGTTACAAAAAAAATTGTCTAAGCAGGTTGCAGTGGTTGCTGTAATTCTAGTCGGTTCTCTAAATTGGTAATCCAAATCAAATGATTTAAACAACGAGATTAATCTTACACTAGTTGAATGACTGTCTAATAAATTTACATTGAAATCCCCACAAATTACTATTTTCTTTTTAGATTTACAAATCTTTTTAATTACATCTTCCATAGTGGCTTCAAAGACACTAAAATTACCAGAAGGAGGTCGATATACACAAACAATTATAAATTTCTCTAACTCGACACATGACAGCTCAATAACGCGTTCAATAGAAAGAGAAACTACATCTTTTCGTTCCGTAATCCTATGTTTACTGTAATTAACAAATATTAAGGATCCGCCAAAGCACTGGAAAGCTGAAAGTTTTTAATATTAAAAATTAACTGATAATCTTTAAGCCAGTGCTCAGTTATACATAAAATGTTTATATCTTCATGTAATAAAAAAAGTTCAATTTCTAACTCTTTGCCGGCCAGGCCCTGCATGTTTTGATGAACTATTTTAATTTGGATAGGGCTGGCTTTTGTCTTACCTCTTAGTTTAAACTAGAGGTTGTGCAAGACTTATCAACTAAATTTACATTAGTAGAAATACTAACAGTGCGATAATTTTGTGTCGACATTGTTATACTACTTATAACTGTGTCTTTTAAATTATATGCTAGCAATGATGCTATCTGTAGCCTGTCTTTGTATATTAAATACATAGAATCAGTAGTCAACTTAAAACTAGATATAAATTTATTTGTATCAAAAAATACAATACTGTCACTGTGACGATAAGTGGAGTTATACAAAAGTAAGTTCAAATCAAAGATCTGTTTGTTTTGTTTCCACGATAAGTTACAGGCATAGGGAAAGGCACAAACTATTATTTTACAATGAGTTTTAGATTGTATATCAATTAAACTCTCTATGCTTTTTAAAAGGTCACGCTTTTTTATTGTGAGACTATCACCACACAGTATTAGAGCATTTGTTGAATGATTCAACTCCTGCTTGCTTAATGTACTTACTAAATTAGCGAATGTTTGGCCTGGATTGCAAAAGTTTATAAGCTCGTGGCTGAGTTTAGATTTAAGCTGCGGACCCAGGCCCTGACCTATCTTGTCAGAAAAGATAAGAGTTTTTCTAGACATTCCTTCAACAGAAGAATCTTTGTGTAAAGGTAGGTTGCGTTTTATTAACTTTCTATCACTCGATATATTATTATTATTAGCAAATGTAGCACAGGGCACCACTGGGATACCATTTATGACACTCTTTATGGGTGTTACGGATGGCAACAAATCTACTTGACCAACTAGTTGATTGTTCAAAAGAGAGTCATATCGTTCTGCATTGTACTTGCACAGATCTACTAACTCTGTGGCAGACTTAATGTGTTCTTCAATTTCTTTTTGCGACGACAAGTATTTTTTATTTAAAGTATCAAGAGACTCATGCAATCTCTGTATGTCAGATTGTAGTTGTTTGGTATCTCGATCATACACCTGTCTACTTTCTTTTAGTTTAGAATCGTAAATGTCTAGAGAGTCCATCAAACTCATGCGTTCTTTCCTAAGCGCAATATTTTTATAAAAACAATTATTCTTTTTAATAAGCTTTTTTGTTTTCCTAATATACCTATTAATTTTTACATATTTCTTAATTTTGTTAGTACCCAAGTAATTACATTTTATTTTACTATCATTGGTAAGTACTACTCGTTGCTTTGGTGAAACATATGATAAACTGGTGTTTGGGAGCTGTTGATGCTCTGCAGAAACAGCCGAAAATCCGCCAGGTGATGCCATCAGTTCGTCAAAAAGGTTCAGGGTGACTTCCGCTTGATTATATTGGGTTTGTTCATCCTGCTGAGATATGCGTTTGTATGCCCTCGCCAACTCTTGCTCCAGCTCAGTGATGCGATTCAGGGCCTTCTCAATGGTGGCGTTGCAATCATCAAATGCTTCAATAGTGCGTTGCAGCTGGTCTTGTTGATGAAGCACCTCGGAGTGTTCATTGTGCAGTGTAGCAAGCTCGGTTTTCAATTGTGTGTTCTTCCCTATGATGATTTTTATTTCTTCCTCACTTTCATCTCTTTCCCGGAGTAGCTGGTTGCAGGTATCCTTGGATAGTTTAAGTTCATGGAGAACTTGCCGAAGTTTCGCCTCTGTGTTTTGTGCTACCGTCTTGCGGGTCATCATATTGAGTTTTTTGTTTACACCTGAAATATTTAAGCAAATATAAGAATACTGTTATTGTTATTTTGTTTATTTCTTACCTACGGTAAAAGAGTCAATAAGTTTAATTGAAAACAGATTAATTAATTTATTGCCTAATACAACTTTGTTGAACAAAGAATCTATGTAGCTAGTTTAGAGTTAACTCAGTTAACTAATCTAAAAACGTTAAACATACATGAAACGTTAAAAACACTTTACAAATTTTTTATCTTCGTTGTACTTATCAAACTTTATGTAGGAAAAAAAAAGACTTATATTCTAGATCATTTAAGCTAAGCAACGATATTTGTTTAAAATGTATTCTATCCAAAATTAAATTCAGAAACTAATAATAATAAATTTACACATTGAAATCGAATTTGTAATACCTATTCATACTTGTAACAAGGAGACTTTTAGTATTTTATAACATTAAACAGCTGTAACTATATAAAAACTAAAATAAAAGATATAACAATCTTAAAGAAAGATTTGCTGTTATGATGTGGGTAGGTCACTTGTATAAAAATATTTACCTATTAAGAAAACAACAACTTTTAAATGTGCAGTCAAGTTCTGATTGTAAAGTGTTGTAGTGTGTGAAGGTCTGTAGCAAGACAATGTCACCATCAACTTCACTTCCACTATATAGTCAAGTCAAGAGAGGTTAACCAAGCCAAATCGTAATTGAGGAGTGACGATACTCACTATTATGTGACATTTGTAAAGTTGATAGATGTATTAGTGTGAGGAACATGTAGTTACAAATAAAGGAAACTTAAAATAAGAATAACACCATTCAATATGTAGTGGAATTAACTTTCACATTGATAACTTATTTGAAGGTACTTAGGTAGTGTTAGGTTATTTAGGTCAATGATTTTATTAGTTAAATAATGTACATAATGAAAAAATTATGAAAACAATACTCCCCGGGTTTTAGATCCAGATCTTCAGCTCTGCAGCTCTTCTTAAATTATACTTTTCTTCAAATAGTTTTGCCGGCCGTTGACAGCCGGTATAGTCGAAAATTTCAATATAACGAAATTCAAATATTATTGCATAGACACTGATGCAAACACTCGTACTTATATTTTATATAAATCGCTATACTTTAAACACAATTTTATAGTTATTTAGCAATGAATATTTATTAAAATTAATTTTTATAGTCGAAGCTAGATTACAGTAGGCAGTTAGAGTTACGACAGTGAGTACGGACTCAGAGACGTCAATTAAGTTTTTATGACAATTATGTCTCTTACTGTCACTTTCTTACGTATAGTGCTAAATAGAGAAGTAAAGACATTTAATTGTCATTAAAACTTAATTGACGACTCTGAGTACAGCAGTGAGAGGCATTTAGGACACAAACGAGGCGTGAAGAAGCACTTTGTGGGCCGGCAGAGTGAGGGTGACTGATGCTACGTCTCTTACGCTGCACCAGTTGTCCTCGCGCCTGGACTTCATTTTCACTTAACATCAGGTGGAGTGGGGTCATTTGCCGGGCTTAGCATAAAAAAAAAAATTAGGGGCGTGCAGTCGCAACAGTGCTGCCCTCATTTAGTTACCATTATTTTAAACAAAATTTGAAATAAAACGCTTTTTATTTACTGATCTTGTCCCACAAAAATAATACAGGCTGTCTCAAGATATATGGTCAAGCGGAAGCCCAAAGATAGAGTAGTCCTAGGGGCACCCAAGTCACCGCCATATTTGTTCCGCGGTTTCCAATAGTTTTCGAATTATGACATACATACATCTAGACTATTATCCCCAAAGGGTTATTCAGAGACTAGGCAATGAGGACGGCAAAAGCAGTCCTCTACCATAGTCCACTTTTCACCAAATTCGGCACATGTGCTCAGCGTGACAGGTGGCGAGCCTATCGCCGCTCTATGCTGTTGGATTTGCAGTCTTTAGTCCGTTAGTCGCCTTTTACTACACCCAAGGGAAGAGAGGGTAGTATTGTTTCACCGCTACGCGACACAGTTAGCTAGGTAACTACCTATAACGGTCTATACTACCTATAACGGTCGAAATATGAACTTTTGAAAAACTCAAGTGTGAATGCTTTCTTGGTAACTGTAACTCTAATACTTAGGGAAAGATATTTTTTTATATGGGCCTGTAGTATGAGGCATGTGCCCCATATTTTCAGGACATATTAACTGACAAATAATTTAAATTAGAATTTTTCAAAAATTCATTAAGTTCAAAAGTTATTGAAGATCGCAGAACATACACAGGGGTGATTCGGGTGCCCCTAGGGCTGCTCCATCTCTGGGCTTTCGTTTGACCTTATTTCTTGGGACACCCTGTATAATAATAACTATAATACTTACAATGTTCTATCAGACTTTTTAAATATTATTCTAGTTGCGAAGCAATGCTTGTAAAACATTGCCTTTAGAATACTTCATCATCATCATTATCAGCCGATAAACGTCCCACTGCTGGGCACAGGCCTCCCACGACATAGGATATTGAGCCATAACCCACCACGCTGGCCCAATGCGGGTTGGTGGGTTTTAACGACTGCCATCTTACGACAACAACCAGGACCAACGGCTTAACGTGCCTTCCGAAGCACGGAGGAGCTCAAGTTGTTTTTAAATTAGGTCACCCATTCAGCGACCCGGCATTGCGAAAGTTGCTTAGCGAGCAACATCGCAAGCCGAACGCGCTAGCCGCTGCGCGATCAAGCTCCTCCTAGAATACTTACCCCACACTTACCTATAATGTGAGTATCCGATGGCCCGAATAGCACAAAGAGCAAGGCGTATATGCAAGCCCGATTGTTCTACTGCATATGCTAACATCAAAGAACCCAGAAACATGATGATGGTATCCTGTAAATGTAATAATAGTTTATTTTAAATTTATGATCTAGAGGTTAGTTTATCATTACCAATATTTAAGCCACACAAACGTTAAACTAAACCTTATAACCAACCAAACCGAGTAGGTACAATACGTTCGCTAAGAAACAAACTTCGGACCACAGGGTCAGATAAAGGTGTACTAACCACAAATGTGTGTTGGTGGTTAATAAATCTGTGGTTGCTAATTGGGTTAAGTAGGTACAGTCACTAGATTAACATGTGACTATCGACGGCCTGCAAAAATATCTGATGATTGGTGGGAGACATATATATGCCTATATATATGCCTTCCACAAATGATCAGATATTTTTGCACATCACATCTTAATGCTGGTGACTGTACTATCCACCAAACAATATTTTAAGAGTTCAGAAGGTGTGAAATAAAACCAAGATATTGGGTGACGAGCAGCCAGGACTGGCACGCAATGGGAACTGCAATTTTATTCCATTGAATTACATAGGTATGCATATATCGAATATAGATCAGATGCAAACTTAGCTTTAGTCGTAGAGCATTCATGGTTGAATGCTCTAAGGCTTTTGTATATACCTACTACATAGTTATCAATGTGGTGCGGCGGTTCTGGGAATTAAAGGGTCCCACACACGATCAGTTCGCCGGCAGGTATTGGCCTGTCAGTTGTACGCCGCCGCCCGTGCGTTGTACTACTAATAGTAGAGGATCCGAGTATACAACGACCTTCACCGGGACGGTTAATGGATGAAAAGTTTTTTTAAATCAAATTGAATATGTTACAAAATATATTGCGAGTGGGTTGGCTGAAAAGGCCATGACAGGCCGATACCTGCCGGCGAACTAATCGTGAGTGGGGCCCTTAACAATGTGTGCCTACAGGTGGATACAAATTTGTAGGTATCGTTAAATACACACACCTGTCACACACGTTACGCCTGCTTCCCGGAGGGGTAGGTAGAGACCAAATCTTTCCATGTGCTAGGTACAGTCACGAGCACCACTATGTATACACTTTGACTCTTATTCCATTGCATTAAGAGTTACAATTGTTTACATATTTTTGCTCGTGACTGTACGTTTCTGACACACATTCTTTGCTTTACTTACACTCGTTACATGCTCTTTCTTCATACATGCTTAAGAAGAGAACTAGAGAACGTTACCGATATTATCAAAGAACGTCGGTATCCTTAGTTATTCACGTAGAAATCCACGAGCACTTTGTGACGATGCATGACATTATTACCAATGGCTTCCACAAAATGGTGGAAATCCACCATTTCCAAAAAAAAATTATCCTACATTTTTTTGATCAACCACCTCAATAAGGGTATCAAATGAAAGGGCTTAACTAGTAGTATACAGTACATTATTATAGTCAATACACTATCATTATAATTTACAAAGGCCAGCAGTAGGTACCTCCTACATGATAACTACTTAAGTAGGTTGCAAAGCCTGGGTGCATTTAAGGGCGATTTTTCGATTGTCAGATAAAACTTATTTGTCTGCTAAAGTATTACACAACCATTTTGAAAATGTATTGTCATATCATGTCTTTCCTTTCTTTTCAAGTGACATTTTAGTTTGATCCTGTTAATACTTTATCAAACGGATAGTTTTATCCGAGGATGGAAAAATCAGCCTTAGGTAACACTTAAATCACCGGGGGAATTAAGTATACTATTTGGTAGACCAAATGCACCCAGGTTATATCAGCCAGGTGAATTAAGTATACTAAACTACAATGTAAAACATAATTGCTGTATCCTACGAGTATTAGTACTTACATTCATATAACACCTACACGTATCGGCAGTAGTCATCACTGAAGTTAACGGAAATATAATTATTGGCAAAAATGATGTAATGGGCAGTGGAATGCACTCGGCTACCCAGTACACCGCCATAAGGCATAGCGTGTAGGCACACCACTGATATTTCTGAAAATAATTATTCTTTTTATAAAAGAAGGCGGCAAACGAGCAGGCGGATAACCTGATTGAGAGCAATCACCGCCGCCCATGGACACCCGCAAAACCAGAGTCGCAGATGCGTTGCCGACCTTTAAGAAAGGAATAGGGTAAAGAAAGGAATAGGAATTGTGAGGGGGGGGGGGGGGGAGGGGTCTCCGGAACTCTCACTGGCCGGACGAAACACAACAGCCCCAAGTGCCATTATTTCACGCCGGATATTCGTGAGAGGGTGGTATTACCCCGGGCGAGCCGGCCCAATGCGTGCTCTACCACTGAGTCAGTGTTACTCATGTAGCACCACCCAGGGGTCACGTGTAAGGTAAACCTACGGACGCGAGTAACTTTAGCCCTTTCTTTAAGCCTAGGATTCCCGAGCGCAGAAACTAGTAGGGGACTGATTGATTGCACATCGCGATTCGCGACCGTCAACTTAGCTAAATAGGTAGGTAATTTTGAAAATCAAGAATTCTTTTAAATTTTTTTAATTTATAACGGCCGGAATGCCTCACCTATTGAAAGACAATTATTTTCGTTAACTAAAACCAAGAATAAAGCAAGTAATATTTGAATTACGATTAGACGGATGTTTGAAATTTTATTTCATGCAGTATACTCTTTGTATTTAATGGCTGGAATGACTACATAAAAGACTGTGGAATAACATAATATTCTTTTCTAAATTTTAAGCAGCACTTTTGATTTGCGAGTAATCCATAATTGAATATACCCTATTTTCGGGAATTTCGGGAATCCCAGCCTTAACTCAATAATTTTGATATTAGTTGGAGTCGCAGTAGGCAATATTATTTTAGTAGGTAATGTTTAGATTATGCGGCACAAAAAAGTATTATTCAAATATAATCTACACGATTACAAGAAATTACACTTAAAAAATAAAACATATAAAGGTCTGTACACACTAATAACTTTACGCATTTCGGTTTCCCATACAAACTTCCAAATTGTCCACCTGTCACGCTGAGCATTATATGTGCAGTGGTAATTTGGTGAAAAGTGGACTATGGCAGAGGACTGCTTTTGCGGTCTTCATTACCTACTATCTGACTATTCCTTCGGGGATAATAGTCGTAATTATATGTATGTAGGTACTTCTAAATATATATTTTTTTAACCAATGAGCCATTTTAATGAAACTTTGCATGCTTAAGTGAAGTACAGAGATCTACATAGTTTAATTAAAACATTCTTAAAAAAACGTTTATTTAGCTGAGTTATAGCGGTTTAAGGGGATCCTGCACGACATTGTGAAAATTTACGTATTTTTAAGTTACTTGTACTATGCGCTGAATTAGTTAAAAGGTACCTACATTAAAAGAACTTACGTAAGTTAGCCTGATCATTGCAAAAGGTCGTGGCCTTGTTGAAATTTGAAACAAATTCTTTAAACAATAACAAACAATACATCAATCTAATGACTCCTATAAAAAAATTTTTTTTCGACAACTTTCTTAATTTTACGCATGAAACAATATTCTTGCATGAAAAAATTTGTATTGATATTCCGCAGGTCACCCTTAAAAAGTAAATTTTAACATTTAAACCAAGCGCGTGATGGTTTTGTATACATTTCGCAGAATAAATTAAAAATTGCGCTAATCCAATTACTAGGTCTGAAAATTCAAATCAGAAATTGTTCTATCAATATGATTGATTTTGCTTTTTTTGTTCATTAAGAGACTTATGTCAGTTTTTACGATCGCGTGGCACCCCCTTAAACTCCAATATAGAATGTCTAAAATAAAATCTTTGTTTAAATGGGAAACTGAAATGCTTAAACTCTCGTTAGGAGTTATGTTGACAATTCTGAAAACTTTATTAACAGCCACGTATAAAAAGGCGAAGTGCATGTTTCCTTTATAGTAGATGATCCGAGTATACAACGACCTTCACCGGGCCGGATAATGGATGAAAAGTATTATTTGCGTGTGGTTTAAGGGCCACTTCGTTAAAACTCTTTGAAAATGTGCTTAGGATTTAGTGAACATTCCCAAAGAATTGTGAAAGTTGGAATCAGATTTTGTGAAAGTCAAATAAGCTAGCTATGGACTGTATAGTTGGGCCCTCAGTTCTCACATAGAGGATTGAGGGCCCACCTGTACCGGATAAACTATGGATACTACAGAAAAAGTCTTCATGCCAAATTCTAAGGTAATGCCAAACAAAATTTGTGGAAACAAAATGTTACTGTAAAATGCTGTCCTACTTTGTAAATAATCGTTCAAAATGGGCCCTCAATATTCATACACGTTTAAGTTTATTTCGCAATTAAAATTAAACCATTAACTTACAGCTACTGTTTGCTTATCCTATATGCTACTTAATAATTTGTGACAATTTGTGAAAGCAAGATCAGGTCACCACTTCTTGTAGTTTGAAAGTTATGACCTTGTTAAAATTCGGGCCCTCGATCCTCCATTTCTTTTGTGTACATTTTCTTACGCTTAACCTATGTAAGATAAGACAAGACAAAATTATCTCTTTTCGTGAAAAAAATTGTGCATCAAATTGATGTTGTTTGTTACTACTAAGAATTACGATAAAACTACAGATCTTAATAGATACCGAAATCAACTTAGTTATGTAGTGGGTAGGGTGACAATAAAATCGTTTTACCCTCATGTTATATAGGCGATCTGAGATCGATTAATCTAAAAATCAATTTAACGGAACCAAAACAAAAATCGATTATTTGGATCGATATGTAGTACTGAATCGATCCAATGAATCGATATTTCAAATTAGGAAATCGACATTCGATTTTTCCAGTTTTAATAAGGACCATAAAATGATTTACAGTTAGTTAAATGTACTCAAACACATGTAAAGAAATAATAGATATTCACGAAATTACTCAAAAACTGACGAGATAGCTGTGTGCTTAGTTGTCCTCGCCTCTTCTTAATAAATAAAAGCAATAAAAAAAGTTACGTTTGTAATCAATGATTTGTTATCATTGTAAATACAAGCTCTAAAATAAATCGATTATTGAGAAATCTATCTTTAAGAACTCGAATTTTTTTGTAAATCGATTTTTAGAATGCGAATAAACATCTTTGTTACTCAAAATCAAAATTTCTCTATTCAGTAAGCTTAAAATAATCATTTTGAATAGACTAAACTTATATTTGCTTCTCTATATAAATATGGGCACCCACCCCTACTTACACAATAACAAAAATGTTTTCTGGAGTACGAAATAATTTAGTTGTAGGTACTTTAAAAACGGTTGGATTAACACGCATTACTATTGATATTGATTAATAGCAGAGCAAACCATTGACATTAAAACAATTATTAAAATATTAGGTAGGTACTTATAAAATTACAAGTACGTATCAAAAAAAAACTTACCTGAAATAAAATGTTTAATATCTTGTCTTAATGCTTTATCACCTACAACTTCCGCTGCACTATCATAAACTATTGTTTAGCATAACTACACTAAATATTACAACTATGCTGCATTTGTAAACAATAAAACAGCTTGTGAGGTATAATTTTTTTGCAACAGCAGAAGTAACTAAAACGT
Source organism: Scoparia ambigualis (assembly GCA_963921215.1). Lineage (NCBI taxonomy): Eukaryota > Metazoa > Arthropoda > Insecta > Lepidoptera > Crambidae > Scoparia > Scoparia ambigualis. The sequence continues at coordinate 22,388,482 of OY992509.1, forward strand.
TACTAAGAATCGTTTTACTAAAAAAGTATAAAACATTAGGAATGGCGATTCCTTTAATAAAATATTGATTTTTAAATTGATTCAAATCGCATTCTAAAAATCGATTTACAAAAAAATCGAGTTCTTAAAGATAGATTTCTCAAAAATCGATTTATTTTAGAGTTTGTATTTACAATGCTAACAAATCATTGATTACAAACGTAACTTTTTTTATTGCTTTTATTTGTTAAGAAGAGGCGAGGAAAACTAAGCACACAGCTTACTCGTCAGTTTTTGAGTAATTTCGTGAAAATCTATTATTTCTTTACATGTGTTTGAGTACATTTAAGTAGCTGTAAATCATTTTATGGTCCTTATTAAAACTGGAAAAATCGATTTTCGATTTTCTAATTTAAAATATCGATTCATTGGATCAATTCAGTACTATATATCGATCCAAATAATCGATTTTTGTTTTGGTTCTGTTAAATTGAGTTTTCGATTAATCGATCTCAGATCGCCTATATAACATGAGGGTAAAACGATTTTATTGTCACCCTACCCACTACACAACTAAGTTGATTTCGGTATCTATTAAGATTTGTAGTTTTATCGTAATTCGTAGTAGTAACAAATAACATCAATTTGATGCACAATTTTTTTCATGAAAAGAGATAAAGGAGAATGCCGAAATTAGGCCCAGGAGTGCACAACAATATCGATTTAGTAAACATTATGGAATATTCGTCCTTAATTTTTCGCATTTTACGCTTATCATGACAACTAAGCAGTTTAAAATAAAAAAATAACTGAAATAACAGCTATTGTTTCTTGTTGGCTGATTTTTTTATAGCTCCTATGGCACTGGGTTAGCTACTGGGTTAACCCTCAAGTCAAGTCAAGTCAAAATATATTTATTCAATAAACTCAATTAATAAGTACTTTGAATCGTCCAAATCTTTTTTAACCTACCACCCATTCAGGACATAATTTTTTAACTGTGGCAAAGAATGGGATATGAATTTAAAAATAATAAAAAAATGATGCAATACAAAATTACAATACAATGTAGTATCAATTAAATAGAGACAATTAGAAATAGCTGTTGGAGTGCTTGGAGCATTTCAGATCCAAGCTGTTTTGTCTTCTGTGTAATCTGACACTTTATAATAAGCTTTTTTATAAAGCTTTTCTTTGATTTTGATTTTAAATTTATTAAGATCTAATTTCTGAATATCATTTGGTACTTTGTTGTAAAATCTTACACACAGACCCCTAAAAGAATTATTTATTTTATGGAGCCTAGTATAAGGTACTGCTAATTTGTTCTTACTTCTAGTGTTTACATTGTGAATATCACTGTTTTTTGAAAACATTCCAGTATTTTTATGAACATAAATCAAATTTTCATAAATGTATTGTGATGCAACTGTCATTATATTTATATTCTTAAATCTATCTCTGAGAGAGTCGCCAGCCTTTAGGTTATAGATTGCTCGAATAGCCCTCTTCTGAAGCACAAAGATAGTTTGAATGTCGGCAGCATTTCCCTACAGTAAAATGCCGTACGACATTACACTATTAAAGTAACTGAAATAAACTAATCTGGATGTATCAGCGTCAGTTAACTGACGGATCTTCATTACTGCATAAGCCGCAGAGCTAAGTCTATTCGACAATTTAGCTATATGTGGGCCCCACTGAAGCTTGGCATCTAACGTGATGCCTAGAAACACAGTGGTGTCCACAGGATTCACATTCTTATCTTTAATTTGTACACTAGTTGTTACTTGCTTAACATTAGGCAATACAAATCTTACACATTTGGTTTTTCCCTCGTTTAATAGCAAGTTATTTACACTAAACCAGTGAACAATCTTTGAGATCGCATTATTCACATCGTCATAATTTGGGTGTCGTCGTTTCACTTTGAATAAAAGTGAAGTATCATCAGCAAACAATACTATCTCATGACTGTCTTTTACAAAATAAGGTAAGTCATTAATATAAACCAAAAACAAGAATGGACCTAGTATTGAACCCTGCGGAACTCCCATTGTAACCACTGATCCCGGAGATCTTTTACCGTTAATGTCGACCTTCTGAATCCTGTTACTCAAGTATGAGATTAGAAGGCTCAAAGAAGCATCCCTAATTCCATAGTGGTTAAGCTTCCTGACCAAAGTTGCATGTAAAACACAATCGAAAGCCTTGGATAAATCACAAAATACCCCTAGGGCATCCTGTGATTCCTCCCAGGTATCAAATATTTGGATTAAAAGCTCAACACCGGCGTCAGTTGTTGAGCGACCCCTAGTAAAACCATACTGTTTACAATGTAAAAGTTTATTTCTATGAAAATGAATTTGAATTTGGTCTAGCATCAACTTTTCAAAAATTTTACTAAATGTGGGTAGCACAGAAATAGGTCTAAAATTAGAGGGGTCAGAAGTGCTACCTGATTTAAACAATGGAATTAATTTACTATGTTTCATTAGGTCAGGAAAAACACCACAGTCAATGCATTCGTTAAATATGCAAGCTAAAACTGGAGCTATTGCCATAATTACTAATTTAGCGACATCCACGGAATTACCCCACAGATCAGCAGTTTTCTTTTTATTGAGAGTGTTAAATGTTTTTAATATATCTACTATAATATATATATCTACTATATAATAACACAAATTTTTTGAAAACTGAAATTACTTTCACAATCTTTAACATTCTCCTTCAAAACAGATTCAGCTACAGTGGGGGAGGAAATCAAGGCTTTTGTAGTTGAAACTGGAATGTCAGTAAAAAACCTCTCAAATGCTGCAGCAACATCAGCATCAGAAGTCAAGGTTTTATTATCACAATTTAAATTGTACTCATTATTACGACTTCTGACCTTTCCTGTTTCACTATTTATAATATTCCATGTCATTTTTATTTTGTCATTACTATTCTTAATCTTAGAACTCAGATAGTTTGCCTTGGCTAATCGGCATACTCTTTTAAATAACTTTGAATAATTTTTAACATATAATTTGAAGTCGTCGCTGGTGTTATAGTTGCGTTCACCATAAAGTTCATAAAGGCGTTTCCTACTTTTGTGAATACCAATTGTAGCCCATTCATTAAAAGATGCAGTACCACTAACCGAGATCTTTTTTGGAACAAAAGATTTATTAAATTCTGAACAATATATGTTAAAAAAATCATTATAAAAGACATCAGGGTTGTCATTGTATTCTAAATAATTTAATTTTGTATCTAGATTGCTTTTAAAGCGTTCCAGCCGACCTGCAGTTTTTGGCACAACAGTGATATTCTTTTTCATCACTTGCTTACGCTGGTGTGGAAAGCTGACCATTTGGCCACAATGATCAGAGTCCAGGTTATTAATAATTTGCTTAGCCAGTGGTTTTACATTTGTATATATGTTATCAATACAGGTGGCCGAAGTGGCAGTTATTCTTGTCGGCTCCAAAAATAAATTATTCAAATTGTATGATAGAAATAAGTTTTTAATTTTAGTTGACAATGTGGAGTTTTCTAGCAAATTTATATTAAAATCACCGCAAACAATTATTGTTTTACCTACATTGCGGACCTTACGCAATGTCTCATCCATAACTTTTTCAAAAAGATCATACAATGCTGAAGGAGGTCTGTATACACTTATCACAACAAACTGCTCCAACTCCACACAAGCTATTTCTATTGTTCGCTCAACCGAGAGGCTCACTATGTCTTTGCGTTCTTTTAATTTAAACTTTTTACTAACAATAATTAAGGAGCCACCATGTATTGCATTTCAAATTCCAATTCCCTATTGTGCATGACTTGTTATTCACTTCCCGTTTTTTACTTGTTGGCAGACTTAACAATAACTTGTCTGTACAAACAACAATAATGTAATTAATTATAATAGCATGGTAACAATATTTGTACTGGTGGTAATTTTTAACTTTTTGTCTATTTATTTTAAGGGACATTTTGGCTATTATTATATTACCAAAAGTGACATTTGTGTAAATAAAATATAATTAGAATGAAATTCGCGCAAAATCTCATCACCAGCTTTCGCGCGATATACCATTCCAAACCTTTATCGTCAATGAATAGACCCATAAAATATTATAAATGTATAATGATTAGGGCATCGAACCCGGGTTTACCTGACCCGAAAAAACCCGGGTATTTCGGGTTTTCTGGGTCGCAAGAAAACCCGGGTTTGGAAAATCAAAAACCGTGATTTCGGGTTTTTCGAGCTTTTTTACAATAGTTTTCTTGTCGGTATTTTTTTGTATCATAAATATAGTTACGCCTTTTCGAAATGATCTCTTTGATTGAACACGGTCAAAAAGTACCTAACTCCATTGTATCTCAATACATACAAACCTTTGTATGTAATCAAAGATACAAACAAGTTAGTGAAGTTTACTTCTCTCTTAACATTGTTTGCACTAGGCACTAATAATTTCTCTTAACTAGTTGTTAACAAGCTAGGTGGACACAACAGGGTGTGATTGATCTGGTTACCAGGCCACATGAGAATCCAAGAAATGAGATGGCTGATGCACTTGCCAGGGAGGGCTCAGCGACCCCATTTATTGGTCCTGAGCCGTTTGTTGCACTGGCACCGTGCACCATCAACAAGGCCTTTAAGGACCAAATCCAAAACAGGCATAAAACCGAATGGGAAAAGCTACCCGGCATGAAACACTCAAAATCCTTCATAGGTGGAGACGCCCTAGGACGGAGTATATATATATATATATATATGCGGAGGTAGCAAAATGCAGGCACGAACAATCATCGGAGCCCTGACCGGGCACTACGCCACAAAACAAATGCTCCATAGAATGCAACTAGCAACAGACAGCTTGTGCAGGGCATGTGGGGAGAAAACGGAGTCCATGCAACACTTACTGTGTGACTGTGACTCCCTTGCTAGGAAAAGAATGAGTCTCTTGAGATTCGCCTACCCGAAACCAGAAGATTTTAGGCTCTTCGCCCTCAAAGACATTGCCAAACTTATGGCAGTCGTTTTCACTGAGGAAACAGAGTGATAGGACGGGGTTGCACAAAATATCCCAATGGGTCGACGTGCCGCTGCGAGAAAAAAACCTCTGCAGGCCCCACTAAGATAAGATAACATGAGATAACTAGTTGTTTTTTTGTTCGAAACTGATTAAATTAATAAAGCAAGTTGCACGTTATTCGTGCGTTTGACTCAGATCAGAAATGACATATGTTATTGACATGCAACAAGGCCCCTAATTCTGTAACGATTCCTTGTTTCAAAACCACGTTTATTCCTTAAAAAGTTACGATATGTTACGAAAAACGTATGCGTTTGACGTTTGTGCGCGGTAAGGTTTAGGTGTGGAATCTATAGATTGCGATACAGAATCAGGGCCCAGGAGCGGTGAGATGCGAATGACTCCCCCGCCATTTTGTTTCGTCAATCCTCCTCCCTCTCTTCAGAAATCTCCTTTACCCATTTCAGTGGACCTCAGCATTCTTGGCATGGACATCGGCCAGGAACTGAATCCAAAATGCTACATCGAGTGGTTTTTTAACTGCCTCCCGTAAGTTGGGTATTCTCAATAAGGTGAGGCGGTTTTTCACTCCCGAGCAGCGCTGTTTGCTGTACAAGGCTCAGGTGCGATGGAGTATGGAGTATTGTTCCCATCTATGGGACGACCCCGCTAAATGCACTTGATAGACTGCAAAAGCGAGCGGTACGCATTATTGGAGATGCTGAGGCAACAGCCTCTTTTGAGGACCTCCAGCTGCGTGTGCGTAGAGACATTGCTTCTCTCAGTGTCTTCTACCGAAATAACTACGGAGAGTGTTCTGAAGAACTGTTTAATACCTATTAAAAATATTTTTGTGATTTTGAAAGTAGGTACTGTTTAATTGGTATGAATCCTTCCCTTGTTTTATATAGGTACCTTCTCGTATTGACTTAGTAAATCCATACTAAAATACAGATTCCTCATATTTAAAAAAATATCAAAAAACCCGAAAAACCTCGAAAAACCCGGGTACCCGGGATTTGACTACAAGAAAACCCGATACTCGGGTTTTTAAAAATTGGACCGGGTTTCGATGCCTTAAATGATGAGACAGCTATTGACCACAATATCGCCCAATTGTAAACGAAAACGTACATAGTATGTAGAATGTTACAATAACTTAATGCATGACGCATTTGTGTGCAATTCAAAAATGGTTTTATGAATAATAAACATTTAAATTTTTTTTTATACAAACCCCAAGTTTTTTAAACCGTTTTCTTTATGGATTAATTATTGGCCCTATGCACTATTATTTCCGTACAGTTTAATTGGTGTGCACTGAGGGCCTAACTTAGTATGGCCACCTGGCATTCCCCTTCCCCGGTGAGTCTTGTCTTATCTTACATAGGTTAAGCGTAAGAAAATGTAAACAAAAGAAATGGAGGATCGAGGGCCCGAATTTTAACAAGGTCATAACTTTCAAACTACAAGAAGTGGTGACCTGATCTTGCTTTCACAAATTTTCACAAATTATTTAGTAGCATATAGGATAAGCAAACAGTAGCTGTAAGTTAATGGTTTCATTTTAATTGCGAAATAAACTTGAACGTATATGAGTATTGAGGGCCCATATTGAACGACTGTTTACAAAATAGGACAACGTTTTTCAGTAACAGCTTGTTTCCACAAATTTTGTTTGGCATTACCTTAGATTTTGGCATAAAGACTTTTTCTGTAGTGTCCATAGTTTATCCGGTACAGGTGGGCCCTCAATCCTCTATGTGAGAACTGAAGGCCCAACTATACAGTCCATAGCTCGCTTATTTGACTTTCACAAAATCTGATTCCAACTGTCACAATTCTTGGGGAATGTTCACTAAATCCTAAGCACATTTTCAAAGAGTTTTAACGAAGTGGCCCTCACACCACACGCAAATAAAGTATTTTATATCAAATTTAATATGTTAAAAAATATATTGCGGAGTGGGTTGGCTGGAAAATTTCAGTCCAGTATATGATTAATTAAATATTAAAAAAATATTTTTTTTAAACATTGCACTGGTTTGGATAATAGATAAATTACATAGGTACCAATCGAAGGTATGGAGCCAATAGAATATGCAAACGTTAGGTTGACTATTTTTTTCTTGTCATAACATTGGGTAGGCAGGTGTAAACAGGTAAGTTAATATTAGTAATTTGCAACCGTCTGGTTAAATAAATAAAATTTATGTTTATATAAAGATAATCTCATTACAAACACACACACACACACACCAAACCAGTGCAATGTAAAAAAAATATATTGTTTTAATATTACATTAATTATTAAATGTACTGGACTGAAATTTTTCAGCCAACCTACTCGTGATATATTTTTTAATTTATTAAATTAAATATAGAATACTTTTCATCAATTCCCGGTGAAGGTCGTACTATACTCGGATCTTAGACTACTGTGCTATTAGTACATACACACCACACAACCCACCCCCTCTTCTTCCTTTCTTACCTTCCCGCTTTCCTTTAGTATCATTTTTTTTATTCTACACTGGGTAAGCGCTTGCCCTTATCTCACCTGATGGTAAGTGACGATAAGGCCGAAGGTGGAAGCGCGCTTCACCCGGAATCCTCAACCACTGAGGAACTGGCTATCATATCTCAAACTGTCGGAACACAACAATGCTATAAACATCGTTGTTATGGCGACAGACTTAAATAAGATGGTGGTAGCTAACCAGGCGGACTTAACAGCCCTACCACCAACCAAACCGAGCACACAAAGATGTACCTGAAACCGGTGGCTTAGCCACTAGACCACAGAGGCGGTTAAATCATTAAACCATTTTTAATAGCGAAATTAACAGTAAATCGTTTTATTATTTTTGCATAGTTTGTAAGTACCTATAACGAAATTTTGTGTAGGTACCTATGTATTACCTCAGGTGGAAAAGGTGCAAGAATTGATATTAGAATGATTGGCGCCAACAGACATACTACTCCTCTCCAATGAGTAGAAAAAAATAATTTCAGCTTTTGTGATATGGTCAATAGAGGCTCATCGTCTCTGGAAAATAAATATATTAAGTGTAATATGTATTCAAACATAAATAAGTCAGTATTATTTCTTCCAGCACAGCAATGTTACAAGGCAACGGTAATAATCGTCAGACATAAAATACTAGGTCGTCAAAGCGGAATCCGTATGAATACCATCACACAATCGTCATTATGCCACCAAGCACCATCCTCATTAATGTGTTCATGTTTGAAGAGGATTAAATCTGTAAAAGCATGCCTGTAATGAGATCTTGATGGTATTAACCATTATAACAATTACTTACAATAGAAGTAGCTTTATAGCCTATAATATAAAGACTACTGAAAAAATTCCCACTGCATGTGCATGAATACTCGCCTATGACATGACCATAACTAACTTAAAATCTTACTTACTTGGAATCTGACCTACTTGGAATCTGACCTACATCGCCATAATCACTTACCTGGTGTCGTTTTCTAGAATCTATCCAGGTTTGATCAGTTACACGGAAAAAATAACAGTTACATTGCTCGCTAGCCTTAAGCTTGAAATTACATATGAAATATGCAATTACATAAGCTACATTTGAAATTATCCATTATATACATATAAAATTACTACTATTATCTCCGAAGGGTTAGTCAGAAACTAGGCAATGGGGACCGTAAATGCAGTCCTCTGCCATAGTCCACTTTTCACAGCAACTGCACATGTGCTTAGCGTGACAGGTGGTGAGGCCATATGCTGCTGGATGTATGTGCAGTTTTTAGTCCGTTAGTCGCCTTTTACGACACCCAAGAGAAGAGAGGGGGGTGGTAGTATTCTTTTACCGTTACGCGACACGAGTTATCTGTTTAACAAAATACTAGGTAGGTACTTACAAAGGGATTGACTCCGTGTCAGAGTTAGCGATTTCATTGTCTTCATTCTCAGCCATTTTAATTAATATTTAGTTGCAATATACAGAATAACTCGAGTAATCGTATTTTTAACCACTAAACTGAAAAGCGCTTGTAAATCGCGTCGGCTTTTGGTGTTCGCAACGACAACATTGATTTTGGTTCACAAAACAAAAAAACTAGATGGCGCTAGTTCCATTTTCCGTTGCGGCCTATGAACTGTATAAAATTATTATTTTTTGATGCAAATTACAAATGGCAAAAATATGTTTAAAAATATCCACGAGCAGGATTCGAACCTGTATCTTTGAGATGGCGCACTACAAATTATGTTATCGTGGCTTTTATCCAGCCCGCCAAAATTAATCAACATTTTTTTCAAACTTTTTAAGTCAAAGGCGCCAATTCAATGTAAACAATGTGTGTTCAATGCATGGACGTAATGTTTGTAGTATATTACGTCTATGGTTCGCTGGTGTGACTACGAGTCGGACAGAAAAATTATAAGGGATGAACTCTACTAGACCGGGCCTCACATTATGCAGCTCGCAGACAGCGACGCGACCTCGGACGACTCGCAGAGCCCCAGCTCGGAAGAGTCTGCGGTGGAAGAGAATAATAAAGAAAAAAAAGAAGGAGACATGCTATGACATTTGAGTGGGCACTCCGTTTGGTCACCATTCGAATTACATTTGTATAGGTGGTTTTTGAATTTTGTATCATAAATGGTGAACGGTTTCTTTTTTCGCTAGATTTTTGACGTTTTGGCAACTTATTTTGTCTCAAAATAACATTTTAAACTTTCTTAAAGGAGTAACAGTAACTGGTTACTCCATGATCATGGTGCATGCAACTGCGCCGAAATATCAGGGACTCAAAACAAACAACTCAAAATGGTAAAAATCCCGTTTTATCATAAAAATTATTTTGTCTCTATTCTTTCAATGTCTATGGCCTATTTGAAAAAATAGGACAACTAACGAATCTCATTTAGTTCCTGATTCACTGGACTCCTGATTCACTGGATTCTTGTTTCGCCGGATTCTTGTTTCGTCGGATCTTGTTTCATCGGATCTTGTTTCGTCGGAAATATTAATATACAATAATATCACCTAGGTAAAGAAAACATGTAGGTATATTTATGTATTATTGTATATACATGTATGTATTATTATATGAATTATTATTTTGTTGCCAATATCGGACATAACTTAAATTACCTACTTAGAAATGGGTGTGATTCTTATTTTCAAAGAAATGACGATTTTGTTATCTGTTAACGTAACAGACGTTATTAAATGAAGAACAACAAAATATTTTTATTAATGTACCGAAATGTCTGCTTTTTATTTAATAGATAGATATAGCCACGATATTTCTATATTTTTTCCTTAACAAAAAATCCGACGAAACAAGAATCCGGCGAGTCAGGAATCTGGCGAGCCAGGAACTAATCTCACATTTGGACTCCTTCTAAGCTTTAGTTATTATTCTATGGACCGGGCCGTACACGGGGCGTGCCGTGTGCGTGACCCGGACGGGGCCCTGATTTTGATTTAGAAAACGTCCGTCAGATGCCACTTTCGTCAGACCACTTCATTTTTCCGTGAAGGTCAGAATTTGAAAACTGGGGACGAAACAGCAATTCTCATGACTCCTTGTCTGTCAGATTCCGCTTTCGTCAGATCACTTCTTTTTACCGGATAGGTTGTAATTAATTTAATATCGATATAATCGAAGTCGAAATATTCATCCAAATGTAATCCCTAGTGCCATGGGACCACGGGTAAAGACTCGAAAAAAAAAGTTTAGGTGGGTACTTAATTAAAACAATATTTTTATTATTTTTTGAAGAGCAGATGTAAGCACCTTTACATGTTTAAGTTTTATTTTAAAAATTAAGTATGTTTTAAAAGTTAAAACATTTGTTTGACTTGGTTTTTTTATTTACACTAATGAATGTGTAAATAAAAAAACCAAGTCTGTCAAAGAAAACAACAGTATTTTTATATCAAACAACATTTAATAAACATAAAACTAAAAGTTAAGAATGTTTACGCTAATACTGCGTAAAATCTTATTAGTTTCAGAAAACAAGACTGATAATAACCAAATAAAATCCCTTTTTTGAACTTAGTAGGCAGTTACCTAAAAATGTGTACAACTTTATATACCCCAATGATAATATGCAGATACTCAGTAACGACGAAGACAGAAACGTACCTACACCGGTTTTAATAACAATTCAAAACAATGTAGATGTCAAAATAAATTAAATTACAATAAGTCTAAACAATGATATTTCAATGTTAACAAAAAGGATAGGACTTTCAAAATAGGATGATTAGGAGTTTCACCAGGGTTCTCTTGGTAACTGCACGTGTTGTGGAGATTATTTCTTATTCAATCTACCGTACAATCGTTTACAATACATTACAATTGAAATACAGTATACTATAACCTTAGATTAAAACTTATCTAAGACTATAACAAATACTTCTTGAAAGGAAACTGGCGGGTTTATGTTCATCATCCTAAAAACTTAGATGTACTTAATTAGTCATAAAGATTTTACTTTTAATTTTAAATAATAAATAAAGTTATGTTTTGTTTTGATTAGGATATGAATGAAAAAAATTAATTGAATCAGGCGTTACTTTGCGGAAATAATGGTGTTGAGAAAAGAAGACAAAACCCTCAAAGTTTTCAAAAATCTTAGAAGGCTAAATTAACAGAAATCCGTAAAATGTAGGCTTCTTTCTTTAGAAGTTTTAGTGCTTGAAGTCTTACACTGAAGTCGTACACTTCAGGCCAAATCCAAGTATACTTTGGCGAAATGCTTTACAGCGAAGCTACTAATTAAGATAAATAGTTAATACGATTACTGCTATCAGATTTAGAGAAAGTTTTTAACCTTCAATAAATTGGCATTAATGTTAAAGTAAAACAAAATATATTAAATTCAGAGCAAACTCAATCAGCCAGTCGTCCAATCAGGCATTTCTAACAGGGTAGGCCATATAACTGGCGCCCAAAATGACACAGCTAGCCACGTGATTATGATAGTAGTTATAGTAGGTCCGAGTCCAGCTTTTATCTGAAAACCAATAAATAATGGATACAGTTACAGTAAAAAACAAATCGCAGAGAAAATACATCAAACATTGCAGTTTAATATTTTGCAAGTCAATAAGAAAATTCTAGTGAAATGTTCTAAGATTTTGGAAAATATTGTTAGGTAGTGATAATTCGTTGCGAGTTGCTCGAGTGTGTCATGCTCTCTCAAAGTTTCTCTGTGGTGGTGGCATGTGCGTCTCGGGTCGTTACGTTCCTTAAAACATGGTTGAGCGAAGCGATGACTGATTTACATGTCATAGGTACTCGTGAACAATCAATCATATTTTTAACCGACTTCAAAAAAGGAGGAGGTTCTCAATTCGGCTGTATGTTTTTTTTATTTTTTTTATTGGTAGTATTAATAGTCTTATACACTGAAAATAGACGACAATCTCAGGCGGGAATCGAACCACGCACCTTCCGTATTCCGGGCGGCTGCCTTAACCACTTGGCTACCGAGGTCTGGTTTTCACCCGTTGAAATTTGTCAGTGCTTGATGCTTATGTTTTTTAGTCAACATTGCTTGATCAAATCTTAGAAGTTTTCACCTCTGAGATCCGAAAGAAATACTTTTACAAATATTTGAACATTCGGTTAAGATGAAGCTGCGTTATAGATTATTTTATCGTTTTATTAACGTTTCAATATACTTAAGTAAAATTTTTAAACCCGAAAAAAGACGACAACTCAGGCGGGAATCGAACCACGCACCATCCGTATTCCGGGCGGCTGCCTTAACCACTTGGCTGCCGAGGTCTGGTTTTTACCCGTCGAAATTTGTCAGTGCTTGAAGCTTATGTTTTTTATCAAACCTTAGAAGTTTTCACCTCTGAGATCCGAAGGAAATATTTTTACAAATATTTGAACATTCGGTTAAGAGGGTTTATTCATTTCGGTTTCCCATACAAACTTCCAAGTCGAAATTTTAAAAAACCATTAAGTCAATTTTGATGATACTTTGCATGCTAAAAGTAAATACAGAGATGTAAATAGTTTGTCGAAAAAAATTCTAAAAAACGTTTTTTTAACTGAGTTATTGCGATTTTAAACTTTCTATAGTGGACTTTAAATCGCAATAACTCAGCTAAATAAACCCTTTTTAAAAATGTTTTCAACAAACTATTTAGATCTTAATATTTTACTTAAGCATGCAAAGTTTCATTAAAATTGGCTTATTGGTTTTTAAAAATTTCGACTTGTAAGTTTGTGTGGGAAACCGAAATGCGTAAACCCTCTTAAGATGAAGCTGCGTATATAGATTAATGTTTTTTATATATTTTAGCGCTTTATTAACGCTCAAATATACTTAAGTAAAATTTTAAACACTGAAAAAAGACGATAACCTCAGGCGGGATTCGAACCACGCACCTTAAAAAAATATATTCTTAAAATATATAAAAAAAAATTAAGTATTGATAGTCATTTTTTTCTTTTTGTTTCAAAGATACTGTAAGACGTTGTATATTTTATTTTCAATTGAAATGTTGTTGTCCTGTTCTCCTGTTCTTTATTAGATATTCTTTGGAAAATGGAAATTGTCCTTCTATGATAGAGAGAGCATTTTCCAATTTGTATTGACACGGTAAAAGAAAGGGTCAAAAAGTAATGCCTTTGCTGAGTTTCTTGCCAGAGTTCTTCTCAGTACAAGGCTCCCGCCCCATAGTTAGACTTATGAACCGATGGCATAGCGACATTCATAAGTGCTCAATAATTATTATTGTAGCCTAAATTGAATAAACAATTTTGAATTTGACCTTATTATACATTAAAAAATACATTATTTTTCTTTAACAGTGTGGCCTTATTTAAATGATACAGTGGAGTCTCCATTGTATCCCAATAAGTGCTACGTGCTACTGCGAGATGGAGACCTATGCAGGCCCCACTAAGAATAATAAAAAATAAAAGTACTTAAGGGGGTGCCGCGCGAACGCAAAAAAATACATAAGTCTTAATAATGAACTTCAAAGCAAAATTAATCATATTGATGTTAATTATAAAATCAATTCTGCTTTGAAGTTTCAGACCTAGTAATTTAATTAGAGCAATGTTTTAATTCTGGAAAATGTGCAAAACCATCACGCGTTTGTGTTAAAAATAAAAAAAATAACTTTTATCCTCTTGTGTGTCAAGCGGCCTCCTGGAGGCGCTATCTGTCAGACCCGTATGTGTCAGATGCCTCCTGAAGGCCGCTCTTTACCCCGTCATATTTAGAGTTGATTTGTGCTCATAAAACTATTGCTCTTTCTTTTATCTTTGTTTTAATGTATAGAGTGGGACAAAGACGGCATTACAACGCCACAGATGTTTTGAATACGGCAACGAATAGAGGATCTGCGCGTGCCTTTTTATGTGGGTTCGACCCGTGTCTGTTATCGCCCGGTACTTACGCGCCACATCTGGCGCATATAAAAATGTATGGCGAGGTTTATTCTGTTTTAAACGTGTATTCTACATTGTAAATGTAACAAATAATACTCATAATAATTATTACACCTTTCATGCTTTTATTTATAATTAAATTTATTATTTTATAACCTCCTGACGCCCAATGTACAAAAGGTTTGACAAATCCACTACGTATACTAAAGCCCAACGCTTTCTAAATTGCTTTAAAATTAATGCCCACTGTCCAATACAAATGACAAATAATATAACTCTAATTATATTAAAATTTCGCGCTTTTTGAACCTATTAAACAGGCTGAATGAATGGTGTTCACATCCAGATAGGCAAAAATAAAAGAAATGTCATTGTCATATAATGTCAGTCTGATGAAATATTGAGGAAATGTCGGGTCGCGTGCAACGAGGTAAGTTAATCAGTGATTATCTCATTAATCAAGTAGTGTTATGGTATTTAACTTTGATATTATTTGAATTTATATAAATGCAGAATAATTAATTGTTTTAATTTTAATTTTGAAGTAATTATTTTCAAAATAACACTTTTTGTACAACATGAAGGACATAGGGCGTTAGATACATGAATAACGTGATTTTATTTGTCATTTCATAATGACATTGGGCTATAGTGGTGTGGCAATTCGTTTTACAATTTTTACAAAAGAGGCCCCAGAACCCATTCCGCTAAAAAGAAGAAGGGATATGACTAGCGTGCCTCTACCATCGCTAATTCAAGAAAATCTCAAGCTAAGCATTTGCCCACTTTTTCGATATTACAGGGTAGATGTCGCGAATGCCATGAAAATAAAACTTTCTTCGAATGCTCTGCGGGCAATGTACGTTTGTGCCTCACAAAGAAAAGAAACTGTTTTCAGGCCTTCCACAGCAGTTAAATAACTAGCCAAAGATTTAGAGAAGTTGTATAAGTTCATTTTTGTAAGAATATTTCATTTTATTTGGAGTTATAAGAGTTTGCATTTGATCTCATTTCAAACATGGATAATTTTAAGAAGATTTTCGTTTTTATTTTGTTTCTCATAAGTGATTCAAGCTTTATTTGATTTGAGTAGTATAAATTGTAAAGCTGTAACTTTGTTGCTCACATTATTACTAAATACATTTATTAAAAACACAAATTATTCTTAACAACTTAAATATTAGCCGCCCAATGTCCTTCTAAAATGACTATTTATATTTGAAAATAAAATATCGCGTCTCTATTTCAGAACATGAGTACATTATGAGAAAAATACAAAAAAAATTTAATGCCACAATCTTAAAAAAAAAACACTTAATCTTGGCTTGGGCGTTTATGATCACGAGACAAATGTCATTTATATGGGACGGTGGGCGTCTTTAGAGAACAACACTTTATATGATTGGGCGTCAGGAGGTTAAATCAGGAAAAAAAAAGTACTTTCACCTACTTTAATGTATTTAACTAATTCAGCGCATGGTACAAGTGACTTAAAAATATGTAAATTTTCATAATTTCGTGCAGGACCACCTTAATAGTTTCTCCTACAATAAACTATTGTACATACATACATATACATACATATACATATACATATACATACAATAGCGCAACAGCACTTAGTCTAAATCACGAGCGACTTCGAGTTCGGTTCGTGAAGATTATTCATCGCTTTCTCGGACTTAAAATTTTGGAACCTGAAAAACGTATGAATACTATCTTTTCTTCATGCGTACATACATATAATAAGACTATTATCGCCGAAAAGCAGTCGTCTGCCCGTAGTCCACTTTTCACCAAATAGCCACTGTGCTCAGCGTGACAGGTGGTGAGCCCATTGCCGCTCTTTGCTGTTGGATGAATGTGCAGTTATAAGCATTTAGTCAGTTAGTTGCCCTATACGACACCCAAGGGAAGATAGAGGGTGGTAGTATTCTTTCACCGCTACTCAACACGTTTATTTATTTACGTGATAGTTACTAATATCTCACCATCTTTTGTGTGGATATCTTCGCCGCACTCTGCACTATCAGATTCCCAGGCGTCCCAACAGGTATCATAAAGCAGTAGGATGCGGAGAAACCGGCAACGATACAATACCATAGAGGGTTTTTATTAATCTCTTTGGCCTAAGAAAGGAGAAAACATAAAACAAAAAAAATATTCATAAATAAATGGTACTGAAGTGAAACAATTTTCGATATTCTACCCGTGGTTCAATTGGCTAGTTCACCTAGGTGGGTTATATGGGTTATTTGAGTACTAATCTGACTCGTGGTTGACATGCTTGATTTATATTGTCGTAACATGATTAGGGTTGATAAGTTTTAGATGAGTAGGTGGGACACGAGTCAATGACTCACATGTTTGAACTATGGTTAATTTTACCCATAGTCCACCTAAGTGGACAAGCCAGGTGGACCATAGGGAGTCTTAAAGACACATTTAACTTACCACTTGCATTGCTAAAGGGGCCACGACATTGGCAACCGCCACATTGGAAGCGAAGTTGGTTATGAAAACTACCACAATAATTAGAATCATTATGATGACAAGGTTCGGAAGGTTCTTCAGCAATTGCATTTGCTCTCCAATCTTTTGGTTCAGCTGTGTCTTTTTAGCGGCTTCGGATAAAGCAAAACCTCCACCTAAAAATTTGTTAACCAGAATGTGTAAAAGATTAAATTATTATTTTTACAAACATCAATCAATTTCCTAGTTGTTGGGTTCTCCTAGTAGGCTAAAAGTTGCGCGATGGGATAACTTAAATTATAATCAGGTAGTCAGCGAGACATTTTATGAATAATCCCTACAGATTCATAATAACTCCTAATACATATAAGGTATCATCGTTCTAATCAGACCACGTCAGCCTACTGTTAGAAATTGGCCCCTCCAGTGCATGCCACTGAGTCTGATCTTGATTTTCCTCATCCAACAGCAGCTGCCAGCCACCCTGCGTCCATCATCGCTCCAGCAATTCGGACGGCGTTCCATTACATTTGCCCGAGTTGCGGTCTACACTCCAGAACACGTCTACCTACCCTAAGGGTTGTCGATCCTGAGGTTAATACTAAAAACTTTGTATCATGTTAGTTTTTCTCTCTCATCTTCAAGTTGAATTTCCCTTAGATAATTATTACTTTAAGACGATATTTTTTTAAGACGATTAGGTGCAGATGGATTTAATAAGTCACAGAATCGCTTACCTAAAAGAAACATAAAACTCCAAGGCATTTCAATGTTCAACTTTTTCCAGCCTAGCACCGACTCAATCCTTCCCTTTGGAAGGTCTTCATGGACTGCAAAACGCTTATGGTTATTATTATAGTCTTGCTATTATAGTTTACACAGCACGGTGGTGGTGTGATTCTGCCCAGAATCCTACTAATATTATAAACGCGAAAGTTTGTAAGTATGGATGGATGTTTGTTACTCTTTCACG
Organism: Scoparia ambigualis; assembly: GCA_963921215.1. Taxonomy (NCBI): domain Eukaryota; kingdom Metazoa; phylum Arthropoda; class Insecta; order Lepidoptera; family Crambidae; genus Scoparia; species Scoparia ambigualis. Next base: position 22,406,362 of record OY992509.1, read on the forward strand.
TAAAAACTACTGAATGGATTTGAATGAAATTCGTCATACAGATAGTTCATAACCTCGATTAACACATATAATACTTTTTATCCCGATATTCCTACGGGAACGGGAACCACGCGGGTGAAACCGCGAGCGGCCGCTAGTATATCATATTTTAAGCTAGTCTGTTAATGTCTTATAGTAGTCAATAAACTATCTCAGTGAACGTTATTCACAAAAATAATTGCTTAAAAGTTGATTTACTTACATTTAGCAGTGCAGTTTTTAAATATGTTCAAGGTTGAGGGCAAAAAAACCATGAGAAAGACCACAAGCATTGCCAACGCAGAATCACGTATACTAGAACCAAATAATAACAATAACGATAACCTTGGAATAATTATATATTTTAACAATAGATTTATCTGCCCTTCAAAAGAAATTTTGGAAACCATTATGTTTACCTACCGTGAAATCTTATATCTTTGCCCGACTTTTTCAGTTTTTTGAAGATTATGGAAAAACTATGCATCATATTATGAGTATGGTACCTTAAACAAAATTTTTAAGCAGCAAATGAAGTTTTGACTTGGTTGTACAGAAAAATTTAATATTGAATATTAAACTCACAAAGTGACAAATAAGACGCGGGCAATTTTACCTGTACTCTCTTAATTTTTTTCCTAATCTACGTTTTCTCGAGAACTATTCCATGTCTCGCTATGACAAAATATATGTGATAGAAAATGGTGCAAAAATATGATTCAGTGCCCATTCTTATGCACAAAAGTAACATTTTTTTTAAAGGTGGGCAATGTCACCTTACCTTTGAAGCTTAATTTCATACAAGTCGTTTTCTTGACATAGGGTTGACACCAGTAATAAGTATTCGTAATAAGAAATTACATAAAAATATTAGCTGTTTCATTAAAAAAAATGTATACATTGCTACTTATACGCAATAAACAGCAGATTTTTTTATTTCTTGGTTTATCCCATAAATAATATCAAAAATATATTAATTGATTGGAGGTAATAAAATGTGTCAACCCTGACAAACCTGGGCAATGTTTAAAAACAATGCTACACTAGGTCCTAGAACATTGCGCACTGCGATAATCCAGAGATAAATAAGAATTAAAATTTAAATACAACACTAAACTGTAGTTTGATTAGTTATTTAGATGTTACCGGAGTATCATTTACCTGTAAGATGTATTTCTCTGATAACAGATTTGGCCTGACTTCGACACAGGTAACTTCACATACGTCTGTAGAACAACTGAATGAAGTGAAGTGAAACAACTGAAGTGGTGCCATAAATATAATAGACTTTCCCCATAAAATTGCAGAATGTTTCTATTTCAATAAATAAGATGACAATAATGACTTTTATAACTTTTCGGCATTTTGCCAAGGTTCTCTACCAGGGGCAAAGATATAAGGTTTCACGGTACACTCAAAATTTTTTTAATGTATAAGTAAAGAAAAGTGAGTATAGCCCACATCCTGTCCAACAGCTAGGTAAAGAAATCGATCTTGGCAATCAAGTTTTCAAATTAAATATAAATTTAAACAAAAGTAACAACTAAACAGTAAAATAATAATATAATTAAAAATAAACGGTATTTAAAAAAGAACCCCGTTTCAAAGGTATATTACCATTTGTTAGTCCTTCACCACAAAAGCATAAATTCCTTGTAGCGATTCACCGAATCGCATTTCACATCCAATTAACAACATAGAATCTTTTACGTGAAGCAATTTTTCGCGTGGCTTTTTACATTAGTATAATTAGTATAAAGCATTTCATTTTTCGTGTAGTATTTTACCCTACACGCATTTCGTCGCGATCGATGTTTGTTTAAGACTATTTGATTTGACGCGTTAATTGAGGGCCGCACAAAAATTTTGTAACATTTTTTTTAAAACTGGTTTTGTACCTATGGTTTCGGTAACTGTACATATCAAAATGTATATAGGTACAGGATGTCCCAGAAATCAAAGTCAAGCCGAAAATGGGCAATAGGCCTAGTCGTGTTAGTTATTAGGAAAATATGAAAAAAAATCTTGATCATGTACTTAACTATGTACTTCTCAAATAAGGTTTTAAAAATAATTAATAATAAATCCTAAATATAATAATAATAAATCCTAAATAAATTTAAAAATAAATCCTATAAATTTACACCCTGTGATGACCTTTCAAGTCCTATGAGTGACTACAAATAATTTTTTTTGTGTGATGTAACCATGAATAAAAAAAATATAGTTAAAAATTAAAACATATCTACCTCAGTTGTAAATAAAATATTAGATTTGTTCCCAACATTGCGATTCAAAATAATTACATCAACCAACTTTAACCGACTGTACTTAAAAAAAATGTACTACACTGTTTTGGCAAGTAACATGGCACGTTTAGTCTGAATTCTAAAATGGTATGATACTTACTAATTGCTATTTCTTAATTTAAAAAAAAACAATTTTTAGTTTTCTTTAGTTATGATTTTTATTAAAACAGATTTACAAGGTTCTAGTATAACAAACGTTCGAACTGTTTGCCTTCAGCTGCAACGCAAGCTCTACATCTCTTTAAAAATGATCGCGTAATACCTACTTAAATCGGTACTGCGATCGATCTACCCGTATCAAAGTTGGATTTTCCACGTGCTATTCGTTAGTCATGAGAAATTTAGCTCTTTGAGCAAAAAAGAGCTTTAAAGCTCTTTACCCAGTCAAGAGCTATATAGCTTATGTTGCTGCCTTAAGGTAAGGAAAGCGATACACGAGTAAACTAGGTAGTTATAGGCGGTTAATGATACGTTAGGTACACTCGTGTTAAAACCTCCGTTGTAGGTTTGTAAGGTAGGTTGTAGGTTTTGGAAACATTATTGAATTAAACGATTGATTGATTTTAAAATTATTAGGAGACTAATTAATGGGAACACGCTGGCGGAGAAATACTTTTAAATGTGGGGATATTGGGCCATAACCATAACATAACCCACCACGCTGGCCCAATGCGGGTTTTAACGACTGTCACCTTACGACAACAACCGGGACCAACAGCTTATCGTGCCTTCCGAAGCACGGAGGAGCTCGAGATGTTTTTAATTAGGTCACCCATCCAGCGACCCGGCATTGCGAAAGTGGCTTAGCGAGCAAGATCGCAAGCCGAACGCGCTAGCCGCTGCGCCATCGAGCTTCTAGGCCGCGTAGGCCGCAAAGGCGCCCGACAAACTGGCGACAGAGACGAGACAGACGACTCCAGCTGTCGAGAGAGAGTCTGAGAGTGATCGAGCTTTGAGTCGAGCAATAAATCGACGAGAATTTGAAATTTGTTAGGTACTGTCACCCAGCGAGCTGTCAAATCAAAATTAATTCGAAATTATTTGGTCTGCCATGCCGTATGTAATTATCATTCACATACGGCATGGTTGCTTAATTATATTTCCTCTTTGTAGTATTGTTGTTGTTTTTTAATGAAGTTAAATAAATAGACGGATTTGTTTTTTTAGTTAAAATAAGTTAAAAAAGCACTCGTACTGTTTTGTAATCGAACCAATAGCAAACGCCCTTTTGTCCTATATTTTGTTCCTTATAATGATATTGTAAACATCGATCTTTTTCACGGATTCGTCAAAAGGTATGTTTTTATTTTTAGCGATTTATGTATTTCTGGTTTATTGCTATTTGAAGTAGGTGTTTTCTTCGCGTAGGTGTTTTCTTCGCTTAAGTATTGTGTTATGATGCGTTATCCATAACAATAACCGTATTTTTGATACATGCATCTTTTGGTTGCATCTTTTTAGCAGTTAGTGCTTTACGTTACTGTTTACTTTGCTTTACTGTACAATGTGACGTCACACATTTAAAACAAATTGTGGAGAGGCGTGCCATCTTTTCGTGGTTCATCTCTATTTAGTAATTAGGTTTTCACCGAACATTAACAAAATGCCAAGATAGAAATTTGGAGTCATTTTTAAAACTGCAGAAAAACGTTATATTTTATTGGGACTTCTTAAAATTAATTTTAAAAAAAAGAAATGTGTATAAGTACTTATACGATTTACAATATGGAACCTTGTGTAGAAAGGAGGGAAAATGTTGGTATAAAATGAAAAAGTTGCAATCACTAACGTTTAAAACTCCGATTGTGTTATTTTAACTTACCAATTTAAAAGAATAATTCAAACGTTCGTGGTTATAACATCTACTTAAAATTATTAACTGATATTTTCAACCATTAAAATTAACCGTTAAAATATTTATAATTAAACTTTTAACGAATTTTAATATTTTAAACAATTAACACCATCTCTTTCAACCACAAAATACATTCACAAAACTAGATAAAAACTCAAAGTAGGCAGATGTAATTGAAAGACTGAAGGTGGGCAAGCAGCCCTATCGCGTGTTTTCGTAGCGCGCGGCTGTAGGTAGGCATTTTTTTCAAAGATAGAACCGAGTTATATTACTGTTATATTATACAGCTTGTATCAAGGGGGGCCAGCCATATTTCACGTACCTAATTTTTGAAAATAATACGAGTTTATCGACATTATGACAACCTTAATCATCAGCTGATTTTGGAATAATGAACTCTGTCTAGTGTTACTTCCTAAAGTTCAACTTCTTTGCCTCTGCTGTGACCCTAGTATTTTTGTGCCTATTGTGCTGACTCCGCCCTCCATTATTTATTTTTGATAAAGTTTTAAGGGTTCCGTGTTGTTATTTTTTTCACTAAGAACATAAGTTACGCCTGCCTAATTTTATTAGTTAGAAAAGAAAATTGAGACGTTTATTTAGTTAATTATTCTCTGTTCCTATCACCAGGTCAGATCAGGAATGTGTTATCTATCAGATAAGTACTTTTGACGGTTAATTAGTATGGAGGTACGAATCCAAAACATTTATGATTTTGAGAAAATTAAATGTAAATGTAAAGAGTCGTCTGAGTATTGTTCATGAATTGAATGGCTTGTCATTCGAAACGCACTGAGAAATGTCTTACTTCCCATAGCATTTCTACTTTGCTTAGACTGCGATTCTCTAAGCGACATTTAGACGCTGCTGCGCGCATGGCTGTGATCTGCTGTGTCTTTCCAATTCTATGAATACGAAAGAGACAGAGTCCATTCCTTGCGCTGCGGCAGTCGCTACTACCAAGGCTTTAACTTAGAGAATCGCCCTGCTGAACAATAACTAAAGCATTATTGTTCTGAGGCTTAGACAAGTAAATATGTTTGTAAATACGGGTTTCAGCACTGAACTAAACTCGCCCGTTTACACGCAGTAAAAATAACAAAACTGTCACCATGTAACAGATTTCACTGTTTCATAAGTTACAATGAAAGTAACTTTTATGTCGGCTCTAAGAAAACAGAAAATAATATTGTTAATAATTTGAACAGTGATAAAAAAATGACTAATGACTAACTAATTTAAAAATATTGCTGGTTTGGGTAACTTAAGTGTAATTTTGCGATCTCTGAAAAGTACTAGGAGCCACTCGGTATGGGCGGAGTCACAAGAAAGCGTGCGCGTGCGTCTTTTTTTTAATGGGTTCTGTAGCTCATTTTATTTTTCTAACCGCTTTGGTTGAATCTGTATAAAAGTAAGCATTCCTGAAATCCTAACTATTTGAATGAAATTTTATTATTTAAACTAAGTTTAACTATGTTGTACCACACAAAGTTTCAATACTTAACACATTCGTTAAGTATTGAAACTTTGTGTGGACCTAAACTTTTACAATGCAAAAAAATTATCTAAGCGTTATGAAACGCTAAAATATCTAAGAAGTGCAAACTTCTAAGGTCTGATGAAGCAACAGGATAAAGCTAAAAACATACGCATCGAACGCTGACAAATATCGATGGATAAAACCAGGGCTCGGTAGCGTAGTGGTTAAGGCAGCCGCCCGGATTATGGATTGTGCGTGATACGATTATGTTTGACATTTATTAATGTAAAAATTTATCTAAGCTTATCTACCAATAATTTACAGTTATTATCAAGTCTACACAATCATTATTTTCGAACCCTAAAAAGTACCAGGAGTAGGTAGTTAGTAGTAGTAGGCATTTTGAGGCGTAGAGTAGTAATAGGCGGCACGGTCCCACCCCACAGTGTTACTATTAACACAGTGGGGCGGCGTTAATAGTAACGCCAATCTTGGTAGGTTTATTTGCCTACAAAAATCGTAGGTGTATAATCGCAGTCGTTTGTGAAAGCTTTCAGAGTGCACACCTATACTACTTTTCGTTTTTTTTGCTGTTTGGTTTCGATTCGACTACCTATTAAGTTAAAATGGCATTTCTAAATAATCAGGAGTATTACGACTCAATGGAGAGAACTACCTCGAGCACTTGACCAATTACGTTGAAGAGCAGCTTGAAGAGTTTCCTTTGGCGGAATATCATGTAATGACCTTTCAGCATGACGGTGCACCACCACATTACGCGCGACAAGTGTGCGAATATCTTAACCTACGCTTTTCACAGTGGATTGGCAGAGGAGGGCGCGTGGCCTGGCCACCGCGATCGCCCGACCTTATTACACCTCTTGATTTTTTTTATGGGGGCATGTTAGGTGTTTGTTGTACGCCTCGGCTTGCGATACTGCCGAAGAAATTAAGGATCGTACCACAGCCGCCTTTCTGAGCATCACACCACAGATGTTTAAATATGCAGAAGAGTCCGTTTTGGTCGGGCGCAAACTTGCATCCAGCGACAAGGCGGGCATTTTGAGGCATTTTTGTAAATTGTTTATTGTGTTACGTTGTAAAGTCAGGGCCCTGTCTGCTTTTACTAATCTACAAAGCGGTTCGCAAAAATTGAATAATACTTACCTGAAATAATTGTTTTTGAATGATCGGGTTTCCAAAAATAGTAATCATTGGGGCTTGTTACACTATAATCCATTTTTTCTTCACATTAAAGACATGGAGCCTTGGCTGACACATTACAAGACACACTTTTCTTGCATTTTCAATTAATACACCTTTCTAAATCAGTTTTAGTAAGACTTAAACTTAAATCTAAAGAGATGTACGTAATTCCGTGTTTTACGTTTTGTATTTGACATAACACCATAGACAAAATGACAGCCACCGTAGCGACGCCTAGCGGTAGCGGGGCGAAGTGGCTGTCAGCTTTTAGTTTCACATAAAAGATTCAATTTTAAAAATAGCCGAAACAGTTCCAATAATAAATTACATAATAAATTAATATGTTTAATAATTACTTTAAGTAACTAAATTTAATTCAAGCAAATCCGGAAATAGAACTATTTTTTCTATAAGGACTTTTATCTAGAACATTCGAACGGGAGAAATATTTTTTATATGGATATTGTCTCTGCCCGTAGGGGTTACCAGAGATGAAACTAATACTCCCTAATATTAAGATAGGGTAATTAGTGAGTTAAATATCAAAAAAAATAATTTTAAATTAAAGAAAAACGCATTTCACATTGCTAAACGTTAATTTTTTTCTAGGTCTTGTGTTGTAATTGTTGGCAAATTCTGTTAGCAGAGGGCGAGTTGTGACAGACGTCATATTTGACGTTTTGATAGTTTGAAGGAAAAATTCTCAAAGAACTGCGTTGTTATTTATTACCCCACTTTAAGAGTAGAAATCATAAGCTGGCCTTCGATTTATAAGACTTCCGGCGAAAGGAAAGCTGCCGACTTGCGACGCCGAAATGATTTCATTCTCTGGCGTGAGTGGTGTGGTAATGTGTTGAGAGTAATTTTAAAGAGGTACGTGTTGCTTGTGAATTGATATTAGGGAAGTAACAGGTTTGTTGTTGTGGAGCGTGTTGTAATCTACCGAAATTTAATTAATTGCAGGGATCCGTGCCACAACCGACCGGTCGTGACGCCGCTGGCAGCCACGCGTAAATATAGGATATCCCAGCACGTAAGTATCACAATGTCATTGTTCCTAAATGTTTTGCTTGAGCGCTGCTAACCAATTGACTGTCCTCTAGGAATGCAGACACTAGATTTTTCATGGTGTCCGTGCTTTGCCTTGTCGCCAGGCGACGCAGGGCTCTTAGCCATATGGCGGACGTGTCAGACCTCATTGCAAAATGGATATTGCATCATCCAACAATAGTCTAGCATTGATTAGTTTTGTTTAGTGGAATATCGTAGCCGTGTTGTGCCTTGTGTACTAGTTAAATGTGAAACAACACTAAAATTAAAACATGGTGTTAAATAGTATTGATATAGTGTTAGTTTATAGTTGTACAACAGCGCTGGGAAGCTTTTGATAACCCTTAGCGCTGCGAGTCCCTGATTATGATAGGTTGCAGCCCCAGATACACAGATAGCAGACTGCGTGACCCCAATTTATGTAACAGATTTGAACTAGGCGTGTAGTGTTATAAAGAGGCCCCGTGTTGATAATTTCAGATGCTTCGAGAGGCCCGTCTCGCCGCCAGGATTTAGAGCTGGCCCTAAAGCCTGGACGCGAGACCTGCTTCGTCGGGGTGCCAGCGGCCACCTGCTGCCAGTCGAGCTGTCACCGCCTAGCGGATGAGCAGGCGTTGACGGTTTTTTTTACCCAGTACTCTGGGATAATTGTTTTTTAAACTGGAACATTTTTTGAATTAAGGTTTCGACACTTTAAGCTTTATTTTCCTTTTACGTCCAACTACACCAAGCGTTGGTGAAGTTGTGAAACATTTGAGGATCTGCGAGTTCGACCTGTGTGAAGTTGAACAGTGACGTCGTCTGCAGGTTCGGGTCTACTTTTAGATCCTGGCGCCCTTTAATATTAATTTTATATCGGTGTAACCCCACGGTTCTCTAGTGTAGTAGCTTTAAACGTTTGATGGTTTTGATACGGTTAAACTGATTAAAACATTTAATTTAATATTTTTTATGTACGTAGTAATTTAAATTTAATTTCAACATCATACTCCGGACGGTACTGGCTTTATCCCAACCTTCCACGACCATAGCTGAACTATTAGCTGGCTGGTTAGGTAGTAGTAGGAACAGTATTATAAAATTTATTTGAAATTAAAATTATCACCGACCCGCTTGGTCACTTTTGACTCTTATGATTTTAGTGTGTTTTAGGGGGTGATATAGCTTTGGAATAAGGTTTAGATTAATTTAAACAGTAAATTATAGTTGGCAAAATTATTAGAAAGTTTATTGGACTTTCATTTGTGATTGAACCTAGGGTCAATTACGACTGATAGTTTTTTTTGGTTATTTCGGCTTAATAAATAAAAATGTGTAACGTAAATGTTATTAGTAGTTAGTTATTAGTTCCTAACATATTATAAGGAAAAATTGTGACTAACCCCCTCTTTTGAATAATAGTAGTGAAATAAAATTTATTTTATTGTTGTTGAACAAAATTTTAGGGTGTGTTCTTTTACAATATACTGCCTAGCTGTTGAACATTTGATGGTTTTATTTTGTAACAACCCACTGAAGCTTGCGTTTGGGATTTTCTTCTTTTCCCCAAAAGGGACAAAATCTCAAATGTAACAATTGTGAAGTGCAGTGCACTTTTTTATCACAGTTAGAGTGCTACCACGTGCTACACTACACTCAGTGCTTCGCTTTACCTCTCAAAGCCCCAAGCGGCAAAAAGTGAATTTTTGTGTGCTGTTTTTATCGGATTTATCTATTGTAACTATTATTGTACTTTGACGTTGCATCCTCGAGATTTATATTCACAAAGTAGTCCACTCTTCAATGTACCAGGCATCCAACACATATTAACAGCTATCTAAATGAAATTTTATTAAAAAAAACATAAAACGTTACCCATAGTATAGACACAGGCACCATCTAGTGAATACCAACCGTGTGCACGAGTTTGTCACCCGCGCTGTCATCGTCATTCGCTTTTCGTGTTCGGTCATCCGCACATCGTTACCCTAAAAGTGTTTTGTATAGCAAAAAACTATGTGCAAAAGGAAGCATGGATAATCATTATAATTATACGCATGTGGAAAAACTGCGTAAACGACGATCGCCAAGTAAATCAGGTCAGTCTGTGTTTTATATATTACATTTTGTCGATGTTATGATTAAATTACAAAGACAAACGATTTTTTAAAAACTATGTGATTCGTTAGCGAATATACGACTCAGAACCTCTTAGTGAGATATTCAAAGTAGAAACGTTATTGAAATATATTTCATAGTACGTTTCCTTCTTAATTTCGATTAATACTTTCGCTAGTGCCTTTGTGGTTACCCACATTTTTTGACTTTTTCACTATTTATCGATTTTCAAGAATATATAAGACGATTAGCTTTTTTAAATAATAATAAAAAGTAAAAAACACATAAGTAGTACCGTAAAGTGATTACGGTCAGTGCTAGTATGAAATCTAGTATCGTGACGAGACTACGATCGATATTAGGGGTACCTACCCTATGCTGTGACGCGATTACGGTAATTCTATTCTTCGGTCATTCTTTCCAAATGACTCTTTGTTTGCGCGAGGCAGTAGTTACCTACATTCTATTTTATTTTTTTACTTATCTTTTTTTGAAGCGTTTTTTCGTATGCAAGTGTTTTCTACAAAATCCTACAGTGCCGCCTTACATACTGCACATTTATCGTTACCGTGATGTGATTACGGTCAGTGCTAATATGAAATATAGTATCGTGACGAGATTACGATCGATATTACGGGTACCTACCCTATGCTGTGACGCGATTACGGCAATTATATTCCTCGGTCATTCCTTCCAAATGACGCTTCGTTTGCGCGAGGCGGTACCTACATTCTATTTTATTTTTTACTTATCTTTTTATTTGAGTGTTTTTTTGTGTGCAAGTGATTTCTACAAAATCTTACAGTTCCGCCTTACATACTGCACACTTACGTAGAACCGTGACGTGATTACGGTCAGTGCTAATATGAAATCTAGTATCGTGACGCAATTACGATCGATATTACGGGTACCTACCCTATGCTGTGACGCGATTACGGCAATTCTATTCTTTGATCATTCCTTTCAAATGACTTCGTTTGCGCGAGGCCTCTCGCCTACCACAAGGCTTAGTGACTCCGATTTCAATAAAGAACCGTAAATAACGGACGTATATAAACCTAATATTGAAAAAGACTTACGATCTGTCATGACCGTAGCACAAGTACACAGTCCGGATCTTACCCAGACCATCCAGGACGCTAGGGATACCTAGTCGTAATAATCCAAGCGCAGCAGAGGAGTTGCCAGTTGTAAATCCAATATCGGCGGATTTTCTTGACGTTCTTGGAGTTTCTAAAGTGAAGGAGGTACCATTGGGACCCAAAATACCAGAAGAGGTCTCTAAACGCTAGGGAAATGGTATGAACAAAGATAATAAAAAAGAACTGTTAGCAACAACTTTGATACCTGTTTGAAGTTGACCAATTATGCTGCATTTACATTATGAAAATACCATGAATAGAAAAATGCTTACACTACCTGCCTACTCTTGATAAAAAATTCTTGTCAATGACACAAGATGTTAAAAGAGACGCACACTCTTTTGGAGAAAATTTGGGAGAAAAGATAGAAGCTGCTAAGGCCGCTGAAAAATCTGGTTTGCAAATACGGAATACTAACAACATTGGACCGTCAACCTCACTAAGAACTACGTCGCCCAGCAGGGAAAGTGGCAAGACCCATCCAAGCAACAAAGTCATGGGTTGGTTGGTCGCGGGCAACATCTTTCGATATGCCCTTTAGAATCATTAGCGGTGGTCGTTGTTTCGCCTATTCGGCGGCGAAGTTAGTGCTCGAAATATGACGGGCTATTGTTTCCTCGCATTGCTTCCTGTCCTCAAATTCCACCCTCAGTTTTGCTTTGGGTATGGGCTGGATCTTTATAGGTGCATATTTATGCCCCCGGAAGGACATCTCCTTTTTCCAAAGGAGAACCACATCCGGAAGCTTGAGCTTGCAGTCACAGGACGAAACTATGAATGCTGGGTGGGTTTTGAGTGTCAGTGCAGCAATGGTGGCGTAGGTGGGAGGAGTTGGGAGGAGAGGTCTAACTTGGAGGGAAGGTTCGGCTAACGAGCTGTGAGCCAAGGGATGTTGGCCCTTGAGAGCGGTCGTCAGCATGTTGCCTGAAAGGCGAACAAGATCCTCAAGCCGCTCATTCTGCTTGATCAGCTCGTCAACCTTTTCCGCGATTTCTTTGCGGACCTCCATGGCCATCTCATTTTGGACGCTAATGAGGGCCTCCGTGCTGTAATCGAGTTTAATGCCCCAGCTCCCTGACGCTGTCGTCGCTAATCTGCGCTGGGAGGGTGAATAAATCCATCCTGTTTACCTTGTCCAGGCACATCCCGATTGTAAAAGCAGCAACCAAGCAGATTTCCTTGTTGTTTTTTGTATCTGACTTGCCCGCATTGATCGCTGTCTTTATCCGGCTACATTGGTGTCTAAGCGCTGCCTCAAGGATTGGGTAAGGGTTTCTTTGTTGTCAATGATATACCGTATATTTGCAGGAATGGTGGAAAGATTACCACCATAGATATTTTTTTTACGAGATAAGCACAACTTGTAGTTTTTCGGTTTTTGCAAACTTCGCCAAATACTTAAGAGGACTATTTATTACATCTCGACTGTGATTTTTGCGTAAAATGGCCAATTTTGGCGTTATGGATCTCAGAAATAAAAATACATTAACCATTATGACTTATTGAATAGCGTAGAATAGCTATTGGAATAGTGCGTAGCGGCCTCGCTTTTTGTAAATGTTGCTTAACTGTTTAATTAAACCCAAAATTGCAGAGAAAGATTTTCATAAAGTGCGCGAAGGCACTTTTTTGAGCTCATCGATTGAACTACTGTTCTAAGAAAGTGAAAAAAAATTATAATGTTATCTCTTATATAGTCGAATAGTGCGTAGCGGCCTCGGAATTTTTAGATATCATTGATTTTAAATAGAAAAAAAATCTTATTCTTAACCAAAAAACTTCGAAAATCGCTGTAAGTTAACTGTGAATATCTCTTATCTACGATAATATTATTGAGCAAAATTTATACCAGAGTAATTTTTACTTCATGAGGAATAAAGATTGTATAATGAATTTATTATCCTATTTCGATAAAAACGATAAATACAACTGCAAAATTATTACAAAATGTGAAAATGGGCATTTTACTCAAAAATCACATTCGAGATGTTATAGGCCTCTTAAGAGGTAAGTAAATTTCTCCTCTTGCTCATCCACTCGCTATGTCTCTGTAAACTGTCGGATCTTTCAAGCTCCTTTCGCTCATCAGAAGACAACCTCAGTTCATTCAAAAAGGACTTCTTTAGATCCTCAACTCGTCAGAGCTCATGTCGGGCTGTTGGCAAAAAACAAAAACAAAAACAAATCGGCATCCCTGAAAACTATGGAAGTGATACCCATAATTATTTTACATAAAAAAAACACATCCGCCATCTTGGATCTTGAAATAGATGTTGTATTCGAAATCGGCACCCCCGAAAACCTTAAAAATAATATCCATAATGATTTTATATCAAAAAGTTGCATCCACCATTTTTGATTTCGATAATAGCTAATTAAATCTTGCCTAAATATTAGCGAACTCTAAAATGGCGTTTATCCATAAAAAAACAACTGAAAAAGACCTTACGCATTTATTACCTTTCAATTGTAATAAAAAAAAACTAAAATTGACTACACGCGTTTTAATACCTGACGCGTGTGTCCCCAGTGGAGTGTATGGCAAGCAAGCCCCAGTCGCGCCGCGCCCCGCATACCCCTCACGATTGCGCTGTCTAGACGTGCCCGTTGGCCGACTGTAAGAATTATATAGACTGTGGTTCCACGTTATTTATATATCAATGAACATAAGAATAATTTGAATTTCTAATTTTTTTTTTATTGCGTAATAAGAAACCAAATGTAATGTCAAATCAGAAACGCACACAAAAAACACACGCACACAATAAGAAACATACCTACGAGTACATTGCCTACTATCAAATTTATTATAATGCATAATATTCACAATAATTTATGAATATACTTACTCAATTTCAAAACTAATGATCACAAAAGTTTGCAACGAGAACACTGTGCACTAATTTTATTTAAGTACACTGTTTGACGCGATCTGTCAATGCGGCGCAAAGCGACGCACGTGCTCTCACTTCAGAGGGACGGCGTGGCCGACTAAAGGCCCCACTTCACGTAGCGGTAGCCGACGTGTAGCGGGGGTGATTTGCGCGTCTGTGGTAGGTATTTAACGTCTGCAGATGCATCTGCCTCGCATTCGACTGTTGTCGGTTTTTGTGGCACGCATCAAAGGGATTCGGCGCCAACGTCCGGCGTCTGTCCTGTCCACACGTCTGCCGGCGCATCAGTTTGTTCTGAGTTGCGCTTGAGAGTGCACGCGTGCACACACGCCTTTTATATCATATTAAACAATTTAAGATGATATAAAAAGCTGTCGTGAGATTTACTAAATGTATAAGTAAGTATGTGTAAATAAACAAATAAATTACTTAAATAACTTGATGTGATTGATTTTAACTATTAGAATTGCGAGTGCGAGCGCGAGTTGCGTCTGCCCAGAATGAACATAGACTGATCGACCTACAGACGTGTGGATAGCTCGTGGAAATTCATCTGTCCGCGAATGCATCTGCCGACGTGAAGATGAGTGGCCGCGAGCGCGCTCGTACTCGTATTTGAAAAGAGCGCGCCGCTTCATAGTAATTTGTATGAAGATTTTGAGTGAAAAAATTGGGCTAGTTTGTGATTTTTTATACAAAATATGAATATGCTTATTAAAAAATGAAGATTTTATGGACTTTAAAGTTTTACTTTATTATTTAATAAAATTTATTCAAAAATTATTGATAATTACGACTCAGTTGTTACAATATGGGAGTGCGATTTACACGTTTTAAGTGATTTTCTGATTTTTTTTACAGCTATCCATAAGCATTATCTTAAATTCGAATAATTCAAGATAAATATACATTCATTAGCTAGCTGTGTGTGATTTTTTTAAGGTTGTGGAGCATCGTTTTCTTTATAATTTTCTTACATTCCCGACCCTCGATTGCCGAAGACTGTCCTTAATTGTTATCCTTAAAATTTAAGACAAATGGTTATGTTCACTTGCCAGTGGGCGCCTTCCGCTCCCTACCATTTTTTAAATATGCTTTCCGTGGCAGCCTATAAGCACATGAGTAAAGAAACGGTACAGAGAGAAAGCTTCTAGGAGCATACGAAAATCCATACCTAAAGTAGTAGGGTTGCCAAAGAGAATAAAATAAAATAAACAAACTTTTATGAGTTTTTTATTAGGTATGTAGACAAGATAAGATATTAGGTAAGTATAAGTATTTACAAAATGATACTCTAAATACAGCACGTGGGGATGTTGAACCATAACCCACTACGCTGGCCCAATGCGGGTTAGTGAGTTTATAACGACTGTCATCTTACGACAACAACCGGGACCAACGGCTTAACGTGCCAACCGAAGCACGGAGGATCTCGAGATGTTTTGATTGGTCACCCATCCAGCGACCGGGCATTGCAAAAATTGCTTAGCGAGCAAGACCGCAAGCCGAACGAACCGAACACTAAGTAGGTATATTATTTTATTACTGCATAAGAAATAGTATTACCAACCGGAACCATTGGCTTAAAGGTGATATTGTAACAAAGGTGTAAAGGTTGTGTGCACTTGAGTATATAGCCCTTTCCCCCCCCCCCCTCCTCCCAATTCCTATTCCTTCCTTAAACCTATTCCTCCCTTAAAGGCCGGCAACGCGTCTGCGATTCCTCTGGTTTTGCGGGTGTCCATGGGCGGCGGTGATTACTCTCCATCAGGTGACCCGCCTGCTCGTTTGCCTCCCTCTTTTATAAAAAAAAAAAAAACAAATATATATATATGACGACAAAGGCGGCCCATGTAAAAAAATACTTACACTCTGAAATTAATTTATGTTGACGAGAGCATTTTGAAATAAAAAACTTTCTTATTGAAATACAAATATTTACAATTTTTACTGCATAATTAAATCGATAAAAGTGTGAAAATGGGAGAATCTATAAAAAAAATGCGGTTGCTTTTTCGACGCTGTCCGCTTCCTCACACGAATTTCATCATTAAAAATATGTTTACAATCACACCAATTATCTAGACCAAGATTCTATTGAAACTTGTTAATATTGTAAGATAACTGATAAATATACATAAACATAAAAACACACCCAGACCTGAAATCAATTTAGAAAAACAGTTTTGCTCTAAACTGACCCGACCGGGAAATGAACCCGGGACCTCATAGATTGCGCGACGCCAGACCAGGCATGCTAACCACTTGACCACGGAGTTCATCATTACCAGCTATATTTACCTACATTGAGGAAAACTTGACATACCTACTGCATTATTTCGTTCGCATAATAATTTCAAGCTTTTATGCAAACTATTTTACCGACAGTCGGTGATAGATAAGGTTAAAGTAATGACGATTCGGGAACAAAACAGCAAAATATTTGTAGATTCACCCAATTAGTTACAAATTATGTAATAAAAATAACAATTAAGTAGGTACTTAAGTTAAGCAGAGTCTCCTGCGACACTGTTTTCTGATAACATAACCTAACAACAAACCTCTAACAAACTAAACGACCATATTTTGTTAGATGTTAGGTGTTAGAAAACACAAAACAGTGTCGCAGGAGACCTGTGTGTGACCCGGCTTAACATACATACCTACATAACATAAAGGTTTGTGTGACCTACTTAAACATATCTAATTTTAAATAGGTATAATCTGGTTTCGATTTACTTACCTAGTAGACTCCTTGGGATAAAGGTAATTGATTTTTTTTCTATTATTATTCATACAAATGGTACAGTAAAAAAACTATTTTACAAGTCCAGAACTAATTATTTACACTTTCATAACTCTTTACAGTTTATTGTACTTAAAACAATTTCGTAAAAAATATACAGAAACACAAAACAAATAAGACGCGCGCTTCGTGCAGGCCCTCCGTTTGTCCACTAGCCGAGCGAGCGTAAACCGGTTTTATCCAGTGGCGGCGCGTACGCGACGCAGCGGCTAGTGGACACGCACACATGCGCCGTATGCTTGTAGTAGTTGACTCGCGACGGCGCGGTTGTATGTAGCTGTCACTCTGTACCATTTCTTTACTCATGTGCTATAAGTAAGGCAGAACCTTGTTATATATAATACAAAATGCAATGTTAGCATGTGTCTTGTTGGTTGTCCACATAAATAAATATGAAATATTGTTTAATAAGATAAAAGAAACCGTACCAACGAAAAAGGTACATTGCGACTAACGATATTGTCTAATACTGAAATAGACGATTAGGATACAAAGCGAAAATTTATCACACGATCGAGGTGAAATGCTACAAATACTAAAATTCACAAAAAAAAATTACGATTGAGACACAACGCGATAGTTAAATGCCCGATCGTAGTGAAATGCGACTAAAACTTTTAGCGACTAAAAAAGTAAACGATCGAGACACAACGCGATAATTAAATTAAGTTTGAGGTGAAATGCGGTTCGGTGAATCTCTACAAGGAATTTATGCTATTGGGGTACAGGACTAACAAATGGATATTAGGGTTGCCTATGTTTTATACATACACATATTTCATATTATTCTAAAAATCATAGATTTGCTCGTGTCGTATGTCAAGGTGCTTTGGCACTTTATTGGAGCCACCGTACCACACATGATACTTTTAGCATCGGCGATCGGCGATTGGCGATTTTGGGACTGGTATGGCGTTTTGGACACTCTGCGTTCGATTGCAGTATCGGAATCGCGCGTTTTAGCTTAGATTAGCTAGCTTTAGATTCAGTCGCTGCATTCAACTTCTAAAAAGTGTCTAAATCGCCGATCGCCGCGCCGCTGCTAAAAGTAGCATGTCTGCTCTGGCCCTTAGTTCGTACGTTCGGAATACATACTACTTTTGATCCGCAATTCCAAAGAACTCCACAAGCTTGTCTCCCCAACCGGAGAATATTTGTGGTGAGCGGCAGAAGAAACAGATCATCGCCCCAGCAAACAATACTAAAACCATCTGAAAGAAAGTATAACAATAATAACATCCTCCCGCTCACACATTTTATCTTTTTTGTTTTCTTTAAAAAAACCGCTTCTGTTCATACTGACTAAATCCCATTACGAGAATTTCCTAATGTCTGAATCTCAATAATGCCTTAGTCCCAAAATGCCTGAAACTCGAAAAGACTTTGTCTCCGTCAGAATGGCTATGGCCTATGGCATTTGGCTGTGAGAGTGGAATGAAAAATTGCTACATATTTGCTTTTTATTTGCTTCATTTATTAAATAATTGCAAAATATGATATTTTTTTAGAAATCCGCAATTTTTTTGACCAGCCATCGTGACGTCAGGTTGACTGGTCACCTCCTAGTTCTGCGCAAAGTAGGGTTTTTTAAAGTGTTTAGCGGCAATAATTGCTACATAGATACTTCATTTATTCATTTCAGTATTATTTATTAAATTAGTTCGGTAGAAGTGCCTGGACAAATTGTATAGGCAAAAGACGAAATTATACGAAGATAACATTCAAATTTATAAAATAAGTAACTATGTAGTAATTATTGCCGCTGAACACTTTAAGAAACCCTGCAAATTAGCGCAGAACTAGGAAGTGACCAGTCAACCTGACGTCAAGATGGCTGGTAAAAGAAATTGCGGAGTTGTAATAAATTATCATATGTAGCAATTATTTAATTATGAAGCAAATTTAAGCAAATATGTAGCAATTCCTCATTCAACTCTCACAGCCAAACCCAGAACAAATCTTATAAATGCTATTTATCTTCTTACGTTATACATGTACGAAGTTAACACTGAAATATATAAATGAAGTAACTATGTAGCAATTGTTGCCGCTAAACACTTTAAAAAACCCAGCAAATTAGCGCAGAACTAGGAGGTAACCAGTCAACCTGACGTCAAGTATGGCTGTTCAAAAAAATTGCGGTTTTCTAAAAAAATATCAAATGTTGCAATTATTTAAAATATGAAGCAAAATAAGCAAATATGTAGCAATTGTTCATTAAACTCTCACAGCCAAGCCCAGAACAAATCTTATAAATGGGGATAGCAATTTTTGAGCGTAACACACTCAAAAATCCTATATCAAAAATAATTTCTGAATAAATCTACTATTACATTGTTTATACATTACCTATGCAACGTGTCATATAGATTTCATTATGTAAAAACCACGTAGATCCGAGTGATTTACCCTAAGGATTTTCACGCATAACATATTTTTTAAATCACCCACGTTTTTAATTAGATTCCTACATTTAAAATAGACAAATCATTTTATAAATGATGAATTAATGAAAATTTTAAATCACATCGGACGGAAACTTTTGATTATAAGGACGTAAGTTAGTACGTAACACGCCTAACAAAATTTTCGCTGCGCTCCTTGCGAGGGGCACTGCACTGGACTGGCTAGGCATAGATGAATCGTAATTGGTGTTTGCGAATCATCAGTTACGGCCGCAGCTTGCAGGTAGGTGGCCGTGACGCTGTTTTCCCGCTCTTTTAGTGCCGAGTAAGTTCTACAATTTTAATTTTTTTGTTTCTCAGTTTTCAGCCATTATTATGTCACATTTTTGCAATATTATTGAACTATGTTTGGTAAACGGGTTTTGAAGTGTAATACCTAACTCCCAGATGTAAATAAACAGTAACAAACTAGCAGGTTATATCATTTCAATGCCGAGGAATTTCAAAATATATGCTTTTTAGTGATTTCCATGGTGCAATTTCCGTGTATAAAACACCATGGAAATTACGTAAAACCCGTGGAAATTACCTTGTTTTATTTATATTTATACTTTTTACCAAACATTTGTTATTTTTATAATTATGTCAATCCACATGCTTAATGTCATGGGAACAATTAATAATAGATAAGAAATTTGTAACAATATTATTACCTATTACCATGTTCCTACTTTGAATATCTTCTGTAAGTTTATAAATAAAGCTACTATAACTACTACTACTACTACTACTAAGTTTTACTTTGCCGTCACTGCGTCCCTGAAAACAGGTCATGGGCAGGGACCATAATTTTTAAAAGTAATATTTATAAGTCAATTTTAATAGTAAATTCATAATCAGTGCTGTACGTGCGTAAAAAATACCAAACAGCCTCGATTAAAATTGGCTGAAACGGAACCTAATCACTAAAGGTACGATTCAAAATCAATCATGGCAGATCTTGACAAAATTTATATAAGAAGAGGCTTGGCTTCCTCCGTGTGGGGACGCGGACGCAACCGGCAGGTCGCTCGGCGCCCGGGCGGCGCTAACCTTAATCCGGCTCCTTATCGACGCAAAAAAGCGGAACTGCTGCAACCCACAAAATGTAAAATGTCCACCAGAACCAAAAAACTTTTGACATTTCGGAAAAAAATCATATCTTCTTTATTATTAAACCTACAAGTGCCATTTTTTGAACACTTATGTATTGTTCGAGCTGTTTTCTAAATAAATACCTAAAATCTTCTAGAAGTTACTTTTGACTTATGTTTCTGTGGGTAACAGCATTAGCACATTTGTTTTTGTTACGATAAAACGCTGTAAATGAAACAGATAATTGTATGGGCGACTCGAAATTAAGTATTTTCCTATAAAGCCAAATTGCAGTAAGTACTTATTACAATATATTTAAATAGCCTTAATTTCGACTTAAACGCTGTATATCTATGTATTCAGGTGCATTAAAATATCATAACTGTCAAAAGTTAGAAAGGATAGTAAAATTAAGCGATGTAAGTATAAAATGACATTTATTTAATGTCTTTTTAAAATGTTTAGGATAAAAATCACTACAAATCACATTGAAAATATTAAACAGAATTCAAAGATAACACAAGAAACAATAGTTAGCCATTTAGACTTATTAAAACATAAATAAAAACAGCTTAAACAAAACAATATCACTTCTAAAGTTTCACTTGAGTTGTACCTACTTAAAATCAATTTAAGCAAAACAATCATCACTTCTCGTAAGTGCGGACTACGGTACTCCCTTTCTACTCCTAAATTTTTTTGTCCGTAAATCCATAACATGTTTACTATAAAATTCAATAGCCATTATGTTCAAAACGTCGAAATTTTGTTTTTTATAATTATCTTTCTTTCTAATACTACCTATTCTGTTCTAATATCGAGTACTAATAATAATTCATCATTATCCTAGTCTTTTCCCAGGTCATTTGGTCGGCTCTCTGTATCATTATGCACCATTTTTCTCTATTTTGCGTCAAATCTAGACTTACGCCCATTGTCTTCATATCCTTATTTATTGTGCTTGTCCAAGTCGTAGGTAGGCGACTTCGATGTCTTTTACCCTCGGCAGTGTTATCTCTTAGTCATGTGCTCGACATCTCTGCGCATCACATGGCCGAACTATCGCAGTCGGCTCTCGCATCTTCTCTTGTATTGGCGCAACCTTGAACGTGCCACAAATATATTCATTACGAACCTTATCTATTAGCGTTACGGCCCCAGCCTACCTAAGAATTCGCATTTCTGTACAATGCATCATAAGCTCCTCTTGCTTGCGCATCGGCCAGTATTCCGCACCACACAGAAGGGCAGGTCGAACTGCTCTCATGTAGATATTCCATTTTACTAGAACAGGCATTTGCGAGTCACAAAGTACCCCAGTCAGTGCTCTCCACTTTTGCCACCTAGCTTGAATCCTGTTTTCTATGTCTTCGTTGGTCATCGCTTCACTTGTTATACGGCTCCAAGGTGCTTGAATTTGGAGACTTTATTAAGGGGAAATTATCTATTAGTGGTACGATCGCATTTACGCCAGAGAAATTGCAATGCATGTATTCCGTTTTTTTCGGCTTACTCTGAGGCCCCGGCTTTCCAAAGGGTTGCTCCACAGGGATAGTTTGTTTTGCAGGTCTTCAGCAGATTCCGACACGAGTACTATATTATCGGCATATAATAGTGTCCATGGAACAGGACGTTGCAGATCTTCAGTGACGTATTTCATGACCGTATTAAGCAAAAGTGGGCTTAGTTGAACCCTGATGCACTCATCTACTACGAGAAGACATGTACGACAATGTAACCACAAGTAGCCTTGTGGTTACATTGTCGTACATGTCTTTTACTATATCAATGTACTGTTTGGGAACGTGCTGTGCTCAAAGCGCTGACCATATAAGATCTTTTGAAACTCTATCAAATGCTTTTTCTAGATCTATAAAAGTGAAGTGAAATCATTTCCAGATGATTTATACTTTTGTAAGAGCAGTTTAATAGAGTGAATGGCGTCTATGGTTCCTATGCCTCTTGAGAAGCCACATTTGTTTGGCGTTAACTTTATAAGCTGAGATAGTCTTCTAGCTATCATGGTTTCCCAGAATTTTAAGGAGTGCGAAGTTACCTTTATGGCTCAGTAGTTCCTTCTAGTAGTCGCCTTTATTTTTATGGCATGGCATTTTACGATCTTCTATAACTCTATTCAAAAAGTTTGCTAGCCATACTATGCTGGTATCGAATACTTTTCAAGTTTTAGAGTACTTTCAGAGTTCTAACTACCGGATTTTCATCTGGCCCAGTCGACTTGTTTTTTATTCGGCGAAAAACAAAATGTTACTTCCTTAGGTGTTGTTGGTTCTATTGGACCAGTTACCGCATTTTACCTTATGTGAAGCTGACGTGTGGTAGCTAACTGGCTAAGCCTTTGTTGTAGGGCGATCAGTTGTGCTGCTTTCTGTAGGTGTGGTATACATTTTTTCTGTGGAATTCAGCGGAGATGTGTTGTAGACATGTAACATCCGTCTAATAAAATAAACTAGTACCTTGGGATTTTATAGAGGGTCAATGTCGCCAAAGTCAAGAACTTAAAACATGTCTGTTTTCTTACTCCTTCACTTATAGAAGGATAGCTCCTGAAACATGAGTATAATTTAAATAAATATGGTATCAATTCAAGCTCACAGTAAAGTCTTTAAAATGGTACCATTTTCATTAATCTTCACCAATCGTTTAGGTCTTAAGATCTCTCGAAACAAATCACAAATAGGTTATTATACACTTTTGTACACTATATCTAAATTTTTTAAGTAAATACTCGCTTCGGAAGTAATGCGATGGTATCGTTTGCAAAGATTCTTTAAAATCTATTGCATGTTCCATTTACTTCCTCTTTAGTTTGATTATACCCACCATTTATTCCACTATCATTAGTTTTCGCTTGCCCATCAACCATTGTTTCTAATACGAAGAGAATAAATCGTTGAGATACGTCTAATGTATTCAAAATATATTTTTGACAAACTTTTATTCGTCCTTCGCTTTCACTAATAAAATAATCGTATTGGATGGCTTTCTAATATATTTTTTACAGCACACTGAGTTATCCAGTCTTTTCTGCTTTGGTGACTCTTATAGTTTAAAAATATGAAAATAAACTTTAGCGTCTTTCCTAAGGTGTTTCTTTCCACACTATTTTTCACACTTGTTTTCTATCCATAGATTAGATTTTATTGATTTCTCTGCTACTTCAACTAATTTTTCTTTATTGTTGGCATAAGATTCACCCACTTCCTTCTTTTTCTTATTTTCTTGCCGTATATCAGTTTTTGTTTTGTTTTTATTTTAATGTCTTTCTTTATCTTTTTCTTTGCTTTTATTATCTGCAATGTATCCACATATTATACACATTATCTTAATTTCAGTACTAATAGATATTTATATAGATTAAAATAGTGGTCCAATAAAATAATTAATACCAAATCCAGATTCGAAACATTAATTATCTAATTTTATTCTAATTATTAAAATTCTTTCCATTTACGTTTCACAACGGCTCCAGTCAAGCGGAGAAAATCGGTTACAGCAAACACAACACACTCTTTCGTCTGTCGCGTAGTGACTGAGTGGCGCAGTAGCCGCCGGTTTGAGGTGCGGGCGTGAGTTTTAATGGCGGTAAATTCACATGAAAATGCCAAAATTCTACAAATTTAGACTTTTTGAATTGGCGTAAACGCTAATTGTCTATATTACCATGCTTGTGTGAACTGTAGTAACCCACGACAACTAACAATTTCTTAACTAATAAATGTAGTAAACGTGGAGCGTTATTATCTGCAACCCGTACCGTTCAAAATTTCAACAGCGCTGGTTACAGCGCTGTTGAAATTTTGAACGGTATATACGGTATAAACGGTTATAGTCTTACTGATTGTATTGTAATTTGCTAATTGTGTTTCTTAAAAATGTTCATTACTGGCGACATTTTAGTGCATAAATACTTCCAGCCAAAGTGGGGAAATGTTTAGTTTTCAAGATATTTTTATTTTGAGGTTATGTTAGGATATTTATTTAGGTTATTTTTAGGAAAAAAAAACAAATATTCTATTAAGTTACCATTACCGTACCCCCTCCACCCCGCCCCCCCCCCCTTCCCCCAGATATAATTGAATGAAGCTAGTTTTCTGTTGTCTAATAAAAAAATAAGACAATCAATACGCAAAATAAAACAAAAATAAAAGCAGCTGCTTAAAATGTCATTTGGATTAAATAAGCGATCTTTGGCTTTAAAAAATGGCCGCATCCAGATTCTTCTGCGTTTGCGTCTCCGTAATATTAGTACGAGCTACATTGTACTGGCCAAGAACAACGAGTCCTCTTCTGAATACATTTCGTAAGAAACTGATGGAATATAGCCGGGGTTAATCGATCAACGTCGATCGATGGGTTAGACGAACGGTATCCGTCGATCGATTAAAGCTACCAGACCAGTCGATCAACTTCGATCGACGTTGATCGATGCCGTCGATCAACGATCGATCGATTGGTCTGGTAACACCCTAAGAAACACCTAATCCATTTTATTATTCTTTTTTAATAAAATCGGGAATCAGGTTATAAAGTTCATTGGGCATTTTGTTCAGATATTTGATCCACGGCGTACATAATCAAAATAGGGCACTACGCAAATAATTTTGGTTTTCAGGCATTATGGGACTAAAGCATATTTCAGACATGTAGGAAATTGTCGTAATAGGATTTAGTCAATATGAACCGGAGCATAAAAAACCGGCTAAAATCTGTTTCGGATAACACTCACCCCCTCCCAAAAGGAAAATTTTCCCATTTTCTTGGAGTCTTCCTGGATAGCCTTCTTTGCAGCAGCTATCCCTGCTGGCGTTATGACAGTTGCCTTAGCTGCTTTACTTTTAGGCCTAGAAATAAATATTTTTTTCATAATTGCTTCAGATCATTATTTCTAGCAATATCTATCATTATTTTATGTTTTCCAGCAATTTCAGTATGAAAAGGATAAAAAATCGAACATGTAAATTCTGTCAAAAAAGTTTCGGGTAAGTACGGATGATTTATTTATTATTCCAAATTCAATTGTTTGTTTTTTTTTGTTGTTAGGTTGGCACAACTGTTATCCATTTTGGCGCGGAGTAAAAGTTGCATTTGTTATTTAGATTAAATACAGTGATAATTTTAGTTAGTTGATATCTAGTGTGTATTGCGTATTTCATAATGGATAAAAACATTGAACAAAGAGTTTGTCTTAAATTTTGTATCGCCAATGGAATTTCGTCTTTGGAGTCACTGAAAATCTTACAGAAGGCTTACGGTGAATCGACTTTATCAAAAACACGTGCAGAGTGGTACAAAGTGTTCAAAAGCGGTCGAAATGTGATGGCTGGTTTGCTTCGCTCTGGTAGGCCATCAACGTCTTCAACTGAAGTTAACATCGCAAAAGTGAAGGAAATGGTGACTGAAAATCCTCATTCAAGTTTGAGAGAGATAGCCGCTTAATTTTCTGTGACTCTCAAGTCGATCCGTACCATTTTAAATAATCACTTGGGTATGAAACATGTTGCCGTTCGGCTAGTCCTAAAAGACCTGAATTTTCTCCAAAAACTTCGCATATGAGTCGCTGAGGACATGCTAGAACGAGTCAATTCCGACTCAACATTCATGCAACGCATTGTTTCTGGTGACGAGACGTGGGTTTACGAGTTTGACATGCAAACTAGTCAACAAGCTTCGGAGTGGCGTCTTCCGGCTGAACCGAAACCGAAAAAACCACGCCAAAGTCAAAAAATGCGGCGTTTAAGAGAGCAAATTCGACGAAAAAAGCCAAATTTGTGGAAAGAAAATTCTTGGATTTTGCACCACGATAATGCGCCTTTGCACAAGCCCATCATTGTGAACGAATTTTTGACCAAAAACGCAACAAATACCATCGAGCAACCTTATTCACCAGATATGGCTCCATAGCCGACTTCTATCTTTTTTCAACGTCAAATTAACACTTTGTGGCACCCGTATTAATTCGGTAGAAGCCATAAAGGAGAATTCGCGGCGAGAACTGAACTCAATTCCGGAAAAAGCGTTTAAAAAATATTTTGTTGATTGGATTATTCGTTGGCGTAAGTGTATAATTGTGTAACCCACCAACCCGCATTGGGCCAGCGTAGTGGGTTATGGCCCAATATCCCCACGTGCTATTGTTCACGTGGGAGACCTGTGCACAGCAGTGGGACGTTTATAGGCTGATGATGTAAGTGTATCAGTTCTGAAGGAGTATATTTTAAAAGCGATAAAATAAATTGGGATAGGAATAACCAACATTTTGTGAATTATTGATCTTTACCCGGTACTTTCTTGACAGAGTAGTATAACTTGGCACATAGCAATCTTACAACTTTTATGCAATTTTAATTATTACTCCAAATGGCTAGTTCTAATAAAACGTACTATTTAAACGGACAACAATGTATGGAGCCCGAATGATCTACTTTGCATCGTTATTAATAAACATGGAGTAAACTTGGACTAACAAGTCATTCCTTACGCATAGATTAACGTGTTTGCAATGGCACATTATAGCTAGCTAAAAAAGAAGGACTTCTTGGCGGGAAAGTGTTGCCGTCATGTCTGCAGTTTTGTTTTATTTTCTATAATTTGTGTTTTGTCGAATATTAATGTGAAACAATAGTGGATTATTTACTGTTAAGTGTTCGTGAACGTGCATAAGTGTTGGCAAATAAAACAAAACAGTGCAACATCACTTTTCAAACTCTCTCAAGAAGTCCGTTCAAGATTTCACTAAAGTTCCACATCTTTACTGGAACTCAAGGGGTTTGGGGAGGAATATCATTTAGCATTAATCGTTCATATTATCATCACTTATTATCATCAGTTTAAGCAAAATCAATGAACTCTAATATTACGACTGAAGGACTAGTATCCATGGTCAAAAAATAAAAAAAGCCAAAAAAAGAATGAGTTTTAAATTAACTCTACGATATTAATGACATAATTTTGACATTTAGAGCGATTAATAATTCTGCGTTGTCATAACAACGAATGGCCAGTACTCGCGGCTGACCTGTAAGCTCTATGACAGCCGTCACAAAACAGTCACTACCTACCTGACAGTCAGATGTAAAATCGATAATTCAAAAAATTATCACCTTTAATTTTTTGAGCTGTTTGTTACTATTTTTATTTAGAATACAGAATTTTTTATTTAGAATAAAGGCACTGATAGACATGCTACTAAATAAGTATGCTTATTAGCATGCTTATTACAAGCGTATACGTAATTAGCATGCTATTACTAGCAACGCTTTGACAAACATACTACTAAGTAGCAATTGCTCAGTAGTGGCATGCTTTCGTGCTATTGTTGCCGTTGATGAAGGTTTGGTTTATGGGATGAAATTGTAATTTAATATTATAAGGTAAAAATCGTAACTAAAACAGCTCTACAGTCTGCAGACTCTACTTTCGGAGTAAAAGTTAAACCTCGGCGATACATTGATTATAGCCTGACCGCAACCGCTGTACCGCGCCTTAGGTATGCGCGGGTGGTGGGGGGAGTGGGAAGTAAAGAGCATGAACTCACATGAGATTCGTAGTGTCAGACAGATCCTACGATATCGAAGCACAGTTTATTGAAGCTTTATATTTACGAGTATAATTACATCCAATCCGTTTTCGTCTAGTATGATTTTTAGATAAGTACAATTAAAGAACCAATATAAATGAAATAAATCTTTAATTCTTGGAAATATATAATATAAACTTTCTTTGTTTGCTTTTCTTTTCTTAAAATACTCGGCCACATTAAAAATGACAGTCTTGATTATCTCGAGATAATGCACGACCCATTTTTTAGATATTTTATCTAATGTGCGTCTGACACACTAGTTGCCGCCGTGAGCGATGACGGCAGAATGACAAAATGGAGCAACTGTTTCGCCCCCCCGCCTCGCCGCTCGCATACCCAAGGCGCGGTACAGCGGTAGCGGTCAGACTATAACGAAAGAGTAGGGGTGGAGTACTGTCATTATGGCGTTTGTAGACGGCCATTTTTCTATTGTTGCCGTTGATGTGGGTTTGGTTTATAAGGTGAAGTTTTAAATTTAATATATCAATGTAAGTCTTAACTCACATCTCAAAAAATTAAAATCAATCGTTGTTTAAATTATCTATTTTACATCGGACTGTCAGGTGATGACTGTTATATGAAAAAGTGGGCACTCGTTAAGCCCCACCAAGCCGCATTGGGACAGCAGGGTGGGTTTTGTTCCATTTCCCATGTGCAGTTATAAACTGATGATCATGAGGAGTGTGAATATGATTATATTATTTTTAAAAGTAGATCTTTAAAAAATAATATCTTTCTTCTCTCTTCTATTGGTGTAGAAATATAAAAGTTCAGTTTTTACAAATACAATATTCCAAGAATATGCACCTCAACAATCCAAAATATGTAATGGCCATGTACATATACACAAAGAACTCCAGCACAATCATGTATGGTACAGCAAATGCAGAGAACAAGGGGAAAGACAAATATTCCGGGGCCTTTGGGTATGCACTGGAAAAAATCAAGTTATTTTCAAATATTATGTAAACATTTATCAATTAAATATCATTTTTTTTAAATAAATCGACCTCAATAAAAAATCGAAAAAACGAAGGCAATCAAAATAATAGTGTTGTCTTGAATAACTAAATGAAATCCCTACAGTAAAACGTATAATATATAATAATATACTAATTGCTAATGGTTTTTTTTTAATATACGTAACACACGCTATGCGGGACAACGGATGACCATAGACACAGAGACGGATTGCCTTTTGCGAAATTAGGAGGCTCGTCTCTTGAATAAGACATTCGATAAAAAGATGTCCGAAATAGCAACTTACGCGATAAACAGACCTTTGAAAGCCAGGTTTGTTCCTGTTCCAACCAAAGTTCCAATTCCACCTGAAAAAGAAAAAGAAAATTATTGAAAATAGGACATTAACTTTTTTTTATTGAGAAACATCTATAAACAATGCGGTCTTATTTACTATTTACATAGTTTTTATATTATCCTGACATTTAAAACCCTTTACAGGGTCCGTGGTCACAGGGTGACTTATTGAACTCGATTAAACGCGAGTTAATCCGTAAAAAAGTGTTTCATTTCAATGTGTAGTGCTCGCTTAAACCTCGGAAAACAATATGCGGTCTAATTAAAGTTTCTAATTTAATTTTGATAAGAGCAAACGTTTGTAATAGCTGTAAGTGTTCCTATAAAATAAAATAAAAATAAATAAAATATAGTATACTTAAAGTATACTTACTTCATTAATATTATACTACATTCGCGTTAAAAATGCAGTGAGTCATCAGTGCAACTGCATCGTAAGGGAGTATTCACCGTGGTGTTCTTATTACTAACAAATTATATTTTTAAGATTTATTTTAATGGATTTATAAAGGTGAGCGGGGACGACCGCGGAAACGTTGGCGATACGATCTCGATGCCTTTGTGGGAAACTGGTGGAAAAGGGCCAAGGATAAAGACGAGTGAAAGGGTTTAGGGGAGGCCTTTGCTCAGCAGTGGGACAAAATAGGATGAAAAAAGGTACTCCCTTTCTTCCCCTCCGTATGAGAAGGACTAACTAGCAAAATGCCCTCGAGGCATTATCGACTTAAAAGTAAAACGACTAACTAGTAAAACGTCTGATATTTGAAAGAGACATACAAGTAGAACGTCTGATATGAAAAAGCGTCATGAAAAGTAAGGGTAAACCACGAAAAGATGGCACGCCTTTCTACAATTTGTTTTGAATGTGTGTGTGTGCATACGTCACATTGTACAGTAAAGCAAAGTAAACAGTAAAGTACTAACTCCTGAAAAGATGTAATCAAGTACCAAAAAGACGGTTAATAACGCATCTTATCACAATACTTTAGCGAAGAAAACCCCTACTTCAAATAGCAAAAAACCAGAAATGCATAAATGGCTAAAAAGAAAAACATATCGACGACAGAAAACGTAATTGCTGTAAGTAGCAAAAGCCACACTTTTCAATAGGACCAAAAAAACTTATATATATAAACTTAACCATAACTCTTGAATTTTGAATCGCAGAAAGATGAAATTTTGTACATAGGTATAATTAGATAGTAGCCTTCAAACACTTATGTCAGAAAACTGTTAAAGTTATAATATACAGGTTATTTGATACTTACAGCAATTCATTTTTTATATTCGGAACATAAGATAGCTGTAAGTTGTGATCAGATCTGTATAGCGAGAAACGTTTTATAAAAATGTTTTCAACAAAATATTTAGATCCCTGTATTTTACTTTAGCATGCAAAGTTGCATCAAAATTGTCTAATTGATTTTTAAAAATTTCGACATGGAAGTTTGTATGGGAAACCGAAATGCGTAAACCCTAAGAGGGTTTTCAAACAGGTTCGGAAACAGAATTCTCAAATCTGACTTGAACACCGATGCATTGTAAATATTTTTCCTCAGAACAATAACTAAAGCATACAAGGAGTGCTATGGACATTTGAGTGGGCACTCCGTTTGGTCACCATTCGAATTACATTTGTATAAGTATCGCTTTTGAATTCGGTATCGTAAATGGTGACCGGTTTTTTTTTTCGCTGGACACTTGACGTTTTTGTCAACTTATTTTGTCGCTTTTCTTTTAATTATGACCCATTTGAAAAAATAGGACAACTAATACGAGTCTCATTTGGTCTCCTTCTATGCTTTAGTTATTATTCTATGATTATTACGCACACACATTTTTTTTACTTTTAAATAATGGCTTCGTGGGATCAGCACATTTAGCCAGTGTTATGTTTTTATTTTGTATTTATTAATTAAGTTTGTTATTATTTTTTTTACATTAAGCGGATGATAATGACTGATAATCAACGCTTAATGGTAAATGATTTTCCCCCAAACCCCTCAACCATACCCTTATCATTAAAGATAAAGACAATGATAAATTAAGAGATAAAATAACTAAATGTATCCATGACATAAATAATTGGTTAAATGATAATAATTTAATTATAAATATACAAAAAACGAAAATGATACAATTTAGGACGTACAAACAAAATGACATCAAATTGGACATAACTTACAACAATGAACGTATTTGTGCAGTAGAAACAACTGACTTTTTAGGCTTTACAATTGACCAACACTGTAACTGGAAGGCGCATATTGACAAAGTGTGTTCTAAATTAAATAGGTTTGTATATGCACTCAGGCGCTTAAGGCAAACAGTGTCTATGGAAGCAGCTATTAGTGCATACTATGGATATGTCTCGTCAGTACTAAGCTACGGATTACTACTATGGGGTAACTCAGTCAACATTTTGCTAGTTTTTAGGCTACAAAAAAAATGTATAAGGGCTATATGTAATGCTTGGAGTACTAAAAGTTGTAAACCTCTATTTCAAGATTTAAAAGTACTCCCACTCGCCTGCATGTATATTAAAGTTATATGCATATTTGTAAGGCAGAACTCAGGTTACTTTCCCAAACACTCTGATGTGCTAATGCGACACACGAGACATAGGGATAGATTATTTCTCCCGAAATGTAAGCTCGAGATGTTTAAACGAAATGCCTATGTTCAGGCGATAATAATATTTAATAAGCTGCCTGATGAGATAAAACAGTTGCCGTATTATATGTTTAAAAATAAGTTAACAGCTTGGCTATTAGAGCATTGTTTCTATACAATTAAAGAATATTTAAATTATAAATAGACTTATTAAACTGGACATAATGTAACACACTATTAATATGTAGTAATTGTATTTTATTTAATGACTTGTTTTTGTATTGATTTGTATTAATTTTCATAGATAATTAGACTTTTAGTTAGGATATTTTTTGACATTTTATTTTTATCGTGCTATTTTTGACTTATTAATTAACCTTATTGACATTTTTAACCTCTTTATTAAAGTTTGAATTTTTGCAATTAAGGTATTAAGTTACGTACAGAGATATATTATCTGTGGTTATGATTGACTTCGACTTTGAAAAATTGACATTTGCATGCTGTTTTATAATGGCTAAACATGTGCACATTGTAAATTTTGTACCAACCGTAAATTACCGTGTTTTTGGCAAATAAATGATTATCTTATCTTATCTTATCTTATCATGTGACAAAATTTCGTGGTTGATCTTTAAAGGAACTGGTACACTGACACGGAAAAGTGACTAAAAACAAAAATATTTAAAAGTATTTTTTATTATTAATAAAACAAATAATTAAACGATTAAGTCCGTATTTGAACAAATGTGCATACAAATAAAAAAACCATAATTTAGGTGTGGTTGATAAAATTTGTTTAGTAACGCATTATTTTTTCAGAGGTTTTAGCATTGTATATAAGATGACTGCTAGAAACCGCAAGAAACTTCAAGGGCTGGTCAGGTCAAATGACAAAAAAGGAATTTGTGTTTTTTTCATTTTTAATTAAATAATTAATTTCGTGAATTTTAATAGGATAGTCATAAAGGACATCATTTTTTGGGTCTCTTCTGAAAGTGCCGGCCATCAAAAAAAAATGGTACGTATTGTTAGAACTAGTCATTTGGAGAAATAGTTAATATGGCACAAAAGTTGTAGGATTGCTCCGAGCCAAGTTATACAAGTTCGAAGATTCATCATTTTCATACATTTATTGATTAATAAATTTTTTTTCGTATAAATAGAACAGATGATGACCCCACAGCTTTTGCGCTGCAATGACAATTGCTTCAGATCATTAGTTTTAGCAATATCTATCATTTTTTAATGTTTCCCAGTCCCAGCACTTTCAGAAATCAATAAATGTATGAAAATGATAAATCATCGAACTTGTATGACTTGGTTCAGAGCAATCCTACAACTTTTGTGCCATATTAACTATTACTCCAAATGGCTCGTTCTAACAATACGTATAATTTTTTTTTTGTTGGCCGGCACTTACAGAAAAGGCCCAAAAATGTATGGAGCCCGAATGATCTCCTTTCTAGTTAATTTAAAATAAAGGTATATTAATAAGTATATTTATTATAGTATTGTAATTGTAAATATATATGTATATTTATATCTATATTTATTTTATGTATATTTATAGGTTTGTCAAATCTGATGTAATGGTTGGGTTGGGTTCCGAAGTATAGAAACCTCTATCGAGGTTTCTATACTTCGAAACCCACTTAAAAGCACAGAATAGATAATAATACAAGGTAAAAAGAACACATATCCGACGCCAAGTATAGGCGCGAAAATAAGTCTGCAGTGTGCGAACTTGCTCTCGAGGGACCCAACCATTACATCAGATTTGACAAACCTCAAACACTCGCCAAAGAACAACGATTCATTCCTAAGATGATACGCGAGGCTATTAAAATTAATAAACATCGAAATTTCAACTATTATACGAATAAACAATATGCCAGTAACAAACAATACAACAGTATTCGCAATTCCAATGAGAGACTGTTGGATCTGGTAATAAGCAGATGTGAATGTGTGGTCTCCAAGTGTAAGGAGCCTTTAGTTGATGAAGATGCCCACCATCCTGCATTGATTGTGTGTGTGCGCTGTTTTTACCCCGGGAACTTCATCCTGTACCGCGAACAGTACGAATATACCGTGCCACTGACTATGAAGTTATTAACAATGAACTAAACTCTATTGATTGGAAAGATCTTCATGAATCTACTGACATAGATGTTGTTATCACTATTTTTTATGATGCAATAGACACGGTTATCTCGAAGCATGTACCTGTTAAGACATTCAAATATGATACTCGGTACCCTCCCTGGTTTTCACGCGCTCTTATTAAAATCATTAACGAAAAATTAAAGTACCATAAAAAATGGAAAATTTATGGCCGGCGACATGATTTCGACGTTTTTTGTCTCTTACGTGATCGACAGAAGAGAGTACAGCGTGAGTGCTATGACAGATTCATTATGAACGCTGAAATGAAAATAAAAACGAATAGCAAGCATTTTTGGTCATTTGTTAAGTCTAAAAAGTCTACCTGTGAATTACCAGATACCATGTTTTTGAGAAGTAGTGTTGGCAACAATGGTGTGGAGATAAGTAAATTGTTTAATGACTACTTTCAATCTGTTTTTGAGCCTCCTACATCATCTTCTGCGTGCTTACCTCGGGTCACAGCAAGTACTAGGATCCTTGAAACATCCATCGGATCCGTTGAGTTGTCGGTTGCCTTAGTTGAGAAATATCTCAAAAATCTTGATATTGCTAAGGGTTGCGGACCGGATGGGGTTCCTCCCGTATTTTTAAAAACGTGTCATCGCTGTCTCGCGTTCCCTCTGTTTTGTCTGTTTAATTTATCTTTAAAGAGTGGTAAAATGCCTCAAATTTGGAAGAGGTGTCAGGTCATCCCCGTATTTAAATCTGGTGATAGGCATAACATAGAAAACTATAGACCAATTTCTAAAATAAGCACAATTCCAAAGATGTTTGAGAAAATCATTTACGATAGTATTTTTCCTTTCATAAGACCCTTAATCATTAATCAGCAACATGGCTTCATTGATTGGAGATCCACTGAAACTAATCTCTGTGAGTTTGTCCATAAGGTGGCAACTTCAATGAATGATGGTTTTCAAGTCGATGTAGTGTATACGGATTACTCCAAGGCATTTGATAAAATTTCACATGTCATATTGATACAGAAACTTGGTGGAATCGGTATACACGGGGACTTATTGCGTTGACTTGAGTCCTACTTGAGAGAGAGAAGTCAGGCTGTTACAATTAAGGGCTTCTGTTCATCGTTTGTCCCTGTGCCATCAGGAGTTCCTCAGGGCTCTCATCTGGGTTCACTTCTCTTTAACATATTTATTAATGACGTATTTACTGCATTGAAGCATTCAGAAGTTCTAATTTATGCCGATGATATGAAAATCTTTAGAAATATTAATTCATCCTCTGACAGCGCTTTGCTTCAAAATGATCTTAATGACCTCTTAGTGTATTGCAATGAAAATCATCTCCTGCTCAATTCAAAAAAATGTAATACTATCTCGTTTACCCGTAAACCTAATCCCATTAAATTTGACTATCATATAAATAATGAACCCATTGAGAGAGTGACCGAGTTGAGAGACTTAGGAGTTTATCTAGACTGTAAGTTATCTTTTAATAGACATATAGACCATATTACAACTAAAGCTTTCCGGATGCTTGGATTTGTGCTCAGAACTAGCAAAGATTTTAAACAGTGCTCCACGCTTACACTATTGTTGAACGCCTATGTGCGTTCCGTTTTGGAATATGCATCGACGGTATGGAATCCTCAATATCAAATTTATATTGATGCTATTGAGAAGATCCAGAATAAAATGGTTAAGCACCTTAATTTTAGAGCTTTGCGTTTTAACCAATCAGTTCCTTATTCCCATTCACTAAAAGATCGTCGTACGGAGAGAGATCAAATCTTCCTTTATAAGATCTTAAATAATAACGCTGATTCTCTATTTCATCTTGAGAATATCTTTTTGAGATGCCCTCGGACAAGTTCTCGTTCTCTGAAACTGTTTTCGATACCTTTGGCTAAAACCAATTACGTAAGTAATACTTTTCTTTTTAGATCCTGTACCATGTATAATAAGTCATTCATTGAGGTTGATCTATTTAATTGTAAGCATGTTGTACTCATAAAATTTATTAGCCCCTTTTTTAAGGTTTGAATTAGTAACTTTAATTTACTTTAATTTATTCTAAAATTTTTAACTTATTTTTGAAGTAATTTTATTAGTCATTGTTTTAATTTGGTACCTGTATTTTTATTAGTAATGTTTTATTTTTTATCAATTAATTGCTTTTTTATAATTGCAATTTAATCAAATTTAATTTATATACATTATTACTATTGAATTGAATTCTTGCGCATGTTATTGATACGTACTTATGTGATTGTTTTTTTTTGTGGAAACTTTGCTGATTTGTGTTCTATGTATATTTTAAAATTGTATGAGTTACGTAATTGTTTGTTTCCCTAATAAATAAATAAATAAAAATAAATAAATAATCCTTTTACTATGAAAATCAAAATTAGGGCAAAAATCATAAGCCTAAATAATATTTATGCTTACTGAAATAGTATGCCAAAAACAATTACTTTA
This sequence comes from Scoparia ambigualis, assembly GCA_963921215.1. NCBI lineage: Eukaryota > Metazoa > Arthropoda > Insecta > Lepidoptera > Crambidae > Scoparia > Scoparia ambigualis. The sequence goes on from OY992509.1 coordinate 22,442,895, forward strand.
GTCAAAAATTATAATTACAAAATATATCCCTAAATCGTTATGCCAAATTAAATTAGGAGAGAAAAAAAATAGTTGAAAAAAAGAAATCCCCAAAATGTCGAAGTTAATAATTTCTAGTCACAATACATAAGAAGCAAAAATGAACTAAACAAACGTCAACCTTAATGAACATTTTTTTTCTTCTACTTGGTATTTACTTGGTACAACTTCTACCTAGAAGTTGGCCCGATCATGTTTGCAACCTAATGCCGCATCCGCACGCTTGGCACTTACCGCAAACTCCAAACCTTTACAAACGTTTGGATTTGTGATTTGTTCGATGGATCAGCTACAATATATGTACAAGAGCTTGCAAACCAAGCCAAACGCTCTATCCACACGTTTGAATTTGTGACGGCTTGTTGAGGTTTGCCAAGTGTGTGGTCGCGGCATAATGCTTCTAACTAAGAAAAATATAAAATATAAAATAAAAAACTGATTAAAATAATTAAATATGTAACTTGAAAAATTATCTACACGTATTGTAAATAATAACGGTTATTTATTTATATTAAAAGCGTTAAAGAATTTTGACATGTATAACCGGTGGCGGAGTGGTGAACGCAGTCGCCCGGATTTCCGAGGACGTGAGATGTTCTCTTTAGAAAGTGACAAAGTCATCTAATTAGAGCGGTCTCACTCGGTTTGCCTTTTTGGTTACAGTGCTCAGTCCAGTGGCCTGATTCACGTATTTCGTAATAATCGAAATGTCGTTTACGTTTAGAAGTCGTCCTATTGAAAAACAGTCACAAATCCTTATTCACCTGTCATTTCGCTAGAACGATTACTCGATAGGAACGCAACTCAGCGATTTGTCAACTATTTAAACTTAATGTTGCCATTACAGTTCTACCAAATAAATTCAAATACTTTTTGATAACAATACATGCAGAATTATTATTCTTTTTTTTTTTTATAAGAAAGGGAGGCAAACGAGCAGGCGGGTCACCTGATGGAAAGTAATCACCGCCGCCCATGGACACCCGCAAAACCAGAGGAATCGCAGGCGCGTTGCCGGCCTTTAAAGGAGGAATAGGTTTAAGGAAGGAATAGGAATTGGGAGGGGGGGGGGGGTGGAGGAAGGGGCCTCCGGAACCCTCACTGGTCGGACGAAACACAACAGCACCAAGTGCCATTATTTCACGCCGAATATTCGTGAGAGGGTGGTATTACGAAATAGTGAATACGAAAAGTGACTTAGCGATCAAATCGCGTGCATATCGTTGAAGTTTTGTTACGTGAATTAGGCTACTGTTAGTGTATTACGTCTATGATAGAACACGAATAGTGAGTTTGAGTCATAGATATGAACATAGAGTATTTACCACTAGGCATGCACCCTCAAACGTAAGACTCTATTCTTTATTAATAAATACCTACAACATAAAAAGAAATACAACATAATCTTAAAACTAACATATTTATATTAACAATAACTTTCTAAATTTAGAATAAAATAAATAAAGCGGGTCGCGCATCATCGTCAACAATCACATATTTAGTCTATCTAATTCATCGAATTTTTTAATCATTGACAGAAGGGCTCTTTTTTCACTGGCGATTATAATAAATATTAGTTTCCTTTTGTTCTCTCAGAATATTATAAACTTTTTAATAGTTTTCTCGGACATACCGCATGCAGTTGCTGTTTTGTGTACTATAATGTCCAGAGTCGTATTAAAATCAAAATGTTTAAAATACTTAAAAACGTTTTAAATTACTTTTCTTTCCACGCTGTGTATTAGGTACCGAAACACTTTTATTTTTACGAATAGGTGAGGTATTCATTTTTTTTAAACTCCATCTACACACAAAGTACAGGACATAACCGTTGCCGTTCGTAAGTATGCGTTCAACTGGTCACTGTGAACTTGACTTTTGATATATATGACTCCCTTTTGAACAATCAACTAGTTGGTCAAGTAGATTTGTTGCCATCCGTAACACCCATAAAGAGTGTCGTAAATGGTATCCGAGTGGTACCCTGTGCGACATTTTCTAATAATAATATATCGAGTTATACAAAGTTAGTAAAACGCAAGTTACCTTTAGACAAAGATTCTTCTGTTATAGGAATGTCTAGAAAAACTCTTATCTTTTCTGACAAGATAGGTCAGAGCCTGGGTCCGCAGCTTAAATCTAAACTCAACCACGAGCTTATAAACTTTTTCAAACATTCACTAATTTAGCAAGTACATTAAGCAAGCAGGAGTTGCATCATTCAACAAATGCTGTAATACTTTGTGGTGATAGTCTCACAATAAAAAAGCGTGACCTTAAAAAGCATAGAGAGTTTAATTGATATGTAATCTAAAACTTATTGTAAAATAATAGTTTGTGCCTTTCCCTATGCCTGTAACTTATCGTGGAAACAAAAAAAACAGATCTTTGATTTGAACTTACTTTTGTATAACTCCACCTATCGTCAAAGTGACAGTATTGTATTTTTTGATACAAATAAATTTATATCTAGTTTTAAGTTGACTACTGATTCTATGTAGGTATTTAATATAAAAAGACAGGTTACAGATAGCATCATTGCTAGCATATAATTTAAAAGACACAGTTATAAGTAGTATAACAATGTCGACACAAAATTATCACACTGTTAGTATTTCTACTAATGTAAATTTAGTTGATAAGTCTTGCACAACCTCTAGTTTAAACTAAGAGGTAAGAAAAAAGCCAGCCCTATCCAAATTAAAATAGTTCATCAAAACATGCAGGGCCTGGCCCGCAAAGAGTTAGAAATTGAACTTTTTTTATTACATGAAGATATAAACATTTTATGTATAACTGAGCACTGGCTTAAAGATAATCAGTTAATTTTTAATATTAAAAACTTTCAGCTTTCCATTGCTTTTACTAGAACAAATGCAATTCGCGGCGGATCCTTAATATTTATTAAGTACTGTAAACATAATATTATGGAACGAAAGGATGTAGTTTCCCTTTCTATTGAACGCGTTATTGAGCTGTCATGTGTCGAGTTAGAGAAATTTATAATTGTTTGTGTATATCGACCTCCTTCTGGTAATTTTAGTGTCTTTGAAGCCACTATGGAAGACGTAATTAAGAAGATTTGTAAATATAAAAAGAAAATAGTAATTTGTGGGGATTTTAATGTAAATTTATTAGACAGTCATACAACTAGTGTAAGATTAATCTCGTTATTTAAATCATTTGATTTGGATTACCAATTTAGAGAACCGACTAGATTACAGCAACCACTGCAACCTGCTTAGACAATTTTTTTTGTAACTTTGCACCTGAGTCTAAGTCCATACTAACTAATTTATCTTCAGATCACTGTGGGCAAAAAATAGCTTTTACTGAATATGGACACCCTAACTCAGAAGAAATATCTTGTAGGCCAGTGACAGAGAAACGGGTTAAAATTTTCAAACATAACGTAACTGCAAAACTTGCATGTTTACCATTTATACAGGAAAATCCAGATGCTCTTTACAAGCATTTTTTTGATCTTCTAAACGGTGAATTTAATAAAACTTTCTCTATTAAAAAGTTTAAAACTAATATTTCAATGAAATTTGGGGATTGGGCTACAGCTGGTTTGCATAAAAGTAGGGCTAAGTTGTATGACTTATATGAGCAGAAAAAATATAATAATAGTTCAAGTTTTCTAGAGTATATCAAAAAGTATTCGAAAACTTTTAGGAAGGCGTGTGCATGTGTCATTATTTATAAGTAACCTTGATGACCTCCTTGGTCGAGTGGTATGTACGCCGGTTTTCATGGTGTCGCCATCTCTGAGGTCCCGGGTTCGATCCCCGGTCGGGTCAATTTAGAAATTATTGTTTTTCTAAATTGTCTCGGGTCTGGGTGTTTTCTATGTATAATAAGTATGTATTTAAGTACTTTAAGTATGTTTATCCGTTGTCTAGTAACCATTTAACGAGTTTCATAACGAAGCTTCTCTTGGGCTAGATAATTGGTGTGAGTGTAGGGAAGTTTAAGTAAAAAAATTAAAAAGTCTGATAATAAAATAAAGGCAACATAGAACTGTATTAACCGCAAAATTGGTAAAATAAAGCCACGTGATACTAAGTTTTCTTTAAGAATAGGCAATAGCATTTTAAGTGAAGACAATAAAGTTGCTGATGCTTTTAAACAGTTTTTTTACAAATATATAAATTGCCACAACAATGTTACTAAACTCTTCACCGAGCAATGCAGAAATTCTGTTAAAAAAGTATGTACCCATGTGTAATGAAGAGTTTAAATTTAAAAACGTAAACTGTAAAGACGTACTTAAATCCTTTTAATCTTTAAAAATAAAAAACACTTGTGATTTGTGGGATTTTTCAACAAAAAATATTAATAATATTATCGAGTCCATTGCGCCTTTTCTTGTAGTCATATTCAACAGCTGTGTTGACGAAGGAGTTTTCCCAGATCTCATGAAGCATAGCAAAGTTCTGCCACTTTCCAAATCAAGTTGTAAAGATGACCTGAGCAATTTTAGACCTATTTCGATTTTACCTACTCTTAGTAAAGTTTTTGAAAAACTTATTTTAGATTAACTCGGCTCCCACTTCGCTATAAACCACCTTTTTCACAGTGAACAGTATAGTTTTACCATGGGAAGGTCTACTACTGATGCAGGTGTAGCTCTACTAAAACACATATTTGAGGCTTGGGAGGGATCACAAAATGCTATTGGGGTGTTTTGTGATCTCTCCAAGGCTTTTGATTGCGTTGAATATAACACCCTTTTAATAAAGCTAAAGCACATTGGAGTGCACTCGGATGCCTTGAAATTGATTCAATCATATCTCAGCTGCAGAATCCAAAAAGTTAGCGTGAATGGATCCATATCATCCGGATCTTCTGTGCTAATGGGGGTTCCACAAGGGTCAATACTAGGTCCATTTTTATTCTTTATTTATATAAATGATTTACCATTTTATGCGGAAAACTTTTGCAATATTGTTTTGTTTGCTGACGATACATCTTTGATATTTAAGACTGATCGAAATAAAAATAGTTTTGATGACATCAACAGTGCCCTAACAGATGTGTTGAATTGGTTTACTACTAATAATCTTCAATTAAACGCGAAGAAAACCAAATGTATAAATTTTACTCTACCTAACGTAAAGAATATTATAGTAAATAAAATTAAACTGAATGGTGAACTGTTGGACCTTGTTGATTCAACAGTTTTCTTAGTTATTACCTTAAATTAAAAAATACAGTGGTACCCTCACATTAGCACCCTTGCGGGGAGACTTAGTCCAGCTGCTTACGCTGTTAGAAAAATTAGGCATTTTACAGACGTGGAAACTGCTCGATTAGTCTATTTTAGTTACTTTCACAGTGTTATGTCCTATGGTATTCTACATTGGGGTAAAGCAGCAGATATAGAAACCATTTTCATTTTACAGAAAAGAGCAATAAGGTCCATATATAACCTAGGATCACGTGACTCCCTTAAGGAGCTGTTTAAAGAAATAAATATTCTTACAGTCGCATCACAATTTATTTATAACTGTATTGTTTACGTGCGTCAAAACATTTCTCATTTCAAAAAAAATTGCGATATACACAAACTAAATACTAGAAATAAGTATAAACTTATAATTCCTATATTTCGACTTCAGAAAGTTTATGGATCATTTATGGGACAAAGTGTCGTATTTTACAATACAATCCTGAACGATGTTATAATTTTGCCCTTTGACAAATTTAAGACACATGTTAAGGACAGACTTTTAGAAAAGGGCTATTACACTGTAAGCGATTACATCAATGACAAAAATGCATGGAATTAACATTCCTCTAGTTTCGCACACATTGTTCTAATGCGTTCATAGTGCCCGAGTAAAACTTTTAGATTAACTTTTGTTTTATATTTTATTTTTTTATATAATTGTTTTATATACTTAACTGCTTTATTTTATGATAATTGATTGTATAATTTCGTAACGACATATGTTTTTGTAAATGTCGTTACTTCTATATTATTATAAATCTGTAGAGTTTCTTGTGCCCGTTCTTCTCCACAGCTAAAAGACTTCCTGAATGGGTGGGGGTGGTGGGTGGGTTCCTATGCCTATCCATCCATCCATTAAAAATAACAAATTTAGACGATTCAAAATTCTTATTTTAAGCTTACTGAATAAAGATATTTTGATTTTGATTGGATAAGGGGCGTAGCTAGGCCGGCGGACAAGTATGACTTACTGCATTCTTAATGCAAACGAACTATAGTGACCAAACAATCTTGAAGGTTTTAGAGGGCTAGCATTAATAAAATTGGACAGTAAGCTAAAATAAAAATAAAATTCAAAATATATTACCAACTGTCGCAGAAAAAGTTGCAGCGCAGAAATAGCACGTAGTTATATCGGAGGCTACCTGTTCACCAACTGAGTTAGTTTCATATATAGTTAGTAGTTTTTGCTGTAAATAAAAACCGAAGCTATTTACATTGTTATTACATACATACATATCACACTAATATTATAAAGGCAAAAGTTTGTGAGTGTGTATGTTTGTTACTCTTTCACGTAAAAACTAATGTATGGATTTGGATGAAATTCGGCATACAGATAGTTTGTAACCTGGATTAATAAATAGAATACTTTTTATCCCAATATTCCCATGGGAACGGGTACCAAGCTGGTGAAACCGCGAGCGGCCGCTAGTAGTAGTAATACATAATATTCACGACTTTTAACCCCGAAGGGTTAGTCAAGCAAAAGCAGTCCACTGCCACTGTCCACGTTTCACCAAATGATAACTTCACATGTGCTCAGCGTGACAGATGGTGAGCCCACCAGCGCTCTATGCTGTTGGATGTATGTGCAATTATGCAGTGTTTAGTCCTTTAGCTACCTTTTACGACACCCAAGGGAAGATTGGGGTGGTAATATTCTATTAATGGACCGCAACCAGCACAGCATAACCTGTATTCATTTAAAAAAAAACTGACTTTCTAATTGCGAAAGTATTTGTCCTTCCTTGACGTAGTGTTCTTATACATAATTATAAAGCCTGTGTCACCCGGAGAAAGTGTAGCTTCCCAATGGTGGAGATTTTTTCAAATCGGTCTAGTAGTTTCGGAGCCTATTCAATCCAAACAAACAAACAATCAAATCTTTCCTCTTTAGAATATTAGTATAGAATACTCATATTCTCTAGGGCTTAAAAAACGTCAATGAAATGGTATCTTTATGACTTAGTACTATCAGCCTAATTGTTATTATTGTTATAAGGCTGATAGTACTTTTTCCCACTTTATCCCGGAATAAGTATGAGTGTGAACAGTGAAATGTGAAAATGCTTAATGTTTTGTCCGTGTCGCGTATCGGTGTAAGACTACACCCCCTCTCTTTTTTTGGGTGTCGTAAAAGGCGACTAACGGACTAAAGACTGCACATACATCTAACAGCATAGAGCGGCGATGGGCTCACCACCTGTCACGCTGAGCACATTTGCAGTCGATATTTGGTGAAAAGTGGATTAAGGTAGAGGACTGCTCTCGCTGACCTCATTGCCTTGTCTCTGACTAACCCTTCGGGGATATAGACGTAGTGATTATACAGGGCGTCCCACGGATATGCCACATGGAGGGAAAGTACCCTGAATATTGTAGACGGAACATTTTACTGAAAAAAGACATTATTTGAATTAAAAAAAAAATTAAACTGCATTCATAGATATTTAAATAATTACATGGTTGAACCGGGAATCGAACCCGTTACATGAGAAAAATAATCACCCTATAGCTATATCATACCGATCGAAAGACTTCATCATAAGGATTATTTTTTGCTAAATAACATAGTGTCACAAATAAAAGGAAGACCATGAATTTTAACATTTTCAATACAAAATTAATGGATTTATCAAATGCTCAAAATATTCAAGGTACTTTCCCTCCATGTGGTATATCCGTGGGACGCCCTGTATAATATGTGTATGTAGGTAAAGTACGGTCGGGGTCACCGTCGCTTTACCACTTTGCAGCGATTTTCGTATGAAGCGCACCGACCGCCCGGGTACGTGCCCGTACCAAATAGACGACGCGGTGTGCAAGGGATTTTGACCTTTGTGGTAAAGCGACAGAGTCCGCCATTGTACATGTATGTTTTGTACTTACTCCTTCAAACACCCTCAAAATTGCAAAGTTTATAGGCACCATCATGGTAGTAGCAGCTGTATTTGTAATCCACATCGAAACAAACGTGGTTACGCAACACATGGCCAAGAGTAACCTAGAACATCATACACGTTTTTGAATGGTACAGAATGCCTTTTGCCTTATGATCTTTTAGTCTAAAAATTGATAATTTAATTAAATTTCAACGCTCATATCTATCATCTAAACCAAGTTAAGCGTCATTTAAGGTTGTTTTTAATGCATAAGAAGATAACGGACAAACAAACTTAATTCTTTACAAGAAACAAGTTATTTCTAAATTTACCCGACCGGGATTTAACTCCTGACTTCAGAACCGAACTGATCGAGTGGTAACGGAAGTCGCAGAGATCTTGTTTTTAATTGTACTCTAATTTTTAATTTGTCTGGCTGGACTAACTAGTCCAGCAATAACCAGATCGATGTGACATGCTGATGTGTTATTATTAACCTGTGCTTTTCCAGGTTAGTGCCGTTTTTCTGCAATTTCGATTTCACCCGAAAATTAAAAAATAAATTGTAGTTGCGTTTTCCTCCGAATTGTTGAATGGTACAGACGCATTCAAAACTTATTTTTATTTATTATTTACTTATATACTAGCTGCCCACTTGCGACTTCGTCTGCGTAAGCACGCACGAAAAATAGGGCGAAGTCGTGGTCGTCATACGGTTTTGTGCGCTTACACCTTTGGCCTTATCGTACTTACCATCAGGTGAGATAAAGGTCAAATGTTTACCAGTATTTAAAAAAAAATTAGAACACCTCGCACCCCATGACGATTTTCCTAAAACATTTTTTCGTTCAACTTTGTCCTTACAATTACAAACAACAAAAAAAGAATTAGCCAAAAAGCAGCTGCTATAAAAGCCGTAAAAATTGTTTTTCCATAAGCAATCATTGACGGTTGCTTCATACATTTCCAAAAAATATAGTTAGGAAAGCATCATCTTTGGGACTGCTAGAACATGAAGAAAGCAAAAAGCACCTTAAACTTACTATGTGTAGCTTTTCTTCTAAAATAAGTTATAGAGGATGGTTGGTTAATATTAATGGAAAGTAGGTAAGTCTTAACTTGTAGTTAGAATTATTAATAATTTTGAATTAACTTTAAATATAACTTTAAACAGCCAAACTAATGACAATATATTCTCAAATCGAAATATTATTTTATCAGTTTTCAGGAGGAACTTATTACGAAATTTAACGATTATTTCGTTGGAACAATGGCTTGAACCCTCAGAATTGATTACCTACACTGTGGTGCTGCTTTTAAGAAAACCACAGAAGTGACCTAACCTAAGTGAGGCATTGAACGAAAGATTTAAGCGATATACAGGAAACAATCCAAGTTTACTGCTGTTCCTGCAAACTTTGGCCATGGATATTATACTACTCACGAGTTCACGACAATGTACAAGACAGGTATAATTTATAAACCCAATAACAAATAATATTATTATTATGTCACACCAATGCATTAGTGTTCAATGGTATTGATTTATTGTACACATACGAGGATTACGGTCTTATAACTCATAAACAATAAAACAAATTAACAGAATAAACAAACATTAACCTCCTTTCAGGTTCCAAATAAATGGATAAAGGTACCCGTGCACGACAGAAAAACTATAAGTGTATAAAACGATATTCACAATCGACTCACGAAGGAATATAAAAACAAATAAATCACAATTTTTTATGTTTAACAAGTTAAAAATGTAATTTTACACATTATTAATTCGTTTTTCGATTTTATTTAGGTTAACTTTAACTATTGTGATAAAGAGCATGGAAGATATTTGTATGGGGCTTGGTATACCTACCTTAGGTTACCCTACTATGGAGATATCAAAATATGGTGGCCAGTGATGAAACGTATGGCAAAACAAATACAAAGTCCATTTAAACTAAAAATGTATTTTGGTAAAATCTTGAAAACGATATACTTTCGGAGATATTAATTACATTTGTTTTGAAAAAAAATCCAAAAACGTCATCATATTAAAGGTCTCTCAATAAAATACCTATTAAAAATCTAAATATTTTTTATTTAAAGAAACAATGAAATCAACTTAGCAATTGGTGTTATTAAGACCTATAATATGATGAGAAAGGCATAAACATATCTATTAGTGTCTTTTTTAAATTTGTTTCGAAACAAAAATAATTAATATTTTCGAAAGTATATCATTTTCGAGATTTTATTTAAATACATTTCTAGTTTGTATGGACTTTATCTATCGACTGCCATATGTTTTATCACTGGCCAATGTATTTTCATTTCTTCATAGTGGGGAAAACTTTAGGTAATACCAACCATATTCCATGCTCCATGTGAAAACACAGCTGAATCATAGTAATTTATATTTATAATATTTTCGGGTGAAAATGAAACTTGGGGAAAAACGCCACTAACCCGCATTTCCAGTATATATTTTCCTATTAAGTTTTATATATAAAAGAAAGAAAAGAGTATTAACTTACTTTAGATGTGAATATCCTATAACTTTTATAGCGAAATAGGCCAATCTTTTATGCAAACCAGATTGTTCTATGGAATATGCCAGAAACAAACTGCCAACGAACATAAGAATAGTATCCTGCAACATCAATAAAATGGATTATTATAATTATGGTATTTGACATAATAATTATACAACTGTTGTAGCTCTTGTAAAATTTGATCGCACTACAAAAAATATCATTTATGTCTGAGAACTTGTTGGATGTAAAATTATGAGGTTTTCAAAATGTTACAGCAAATATCCATTCTACAATAGTTGCTTTTGTAGCAGGTTAGGTTCACTGGGGTTCTGTTGGTTAACTCGTAGCCGTGCCAAGACCATAATAATAATAATAAGGTTAAGATCTATTATTTTCCATATCTTTGATCAGAAACAGGCAGTGGAACATTTTAAATTAAGCCGGCTACACCACATATAGGAAAAAACAAATTTTTTTTATTCATTTACGGTTAAGGTAAATTTCACCCGAAATCCTCAACTACTGAGGAACTGGCTATCTTATCTCTAACAGTTACTGCCGTAACACAACAATGCTATGTTTTGAAATAATATAATATCATCTATGCTATCGCAAATCCGTAGTAATGTAAACAATTTGCAATTGTTCAGTCGTCGCTACCGGACACTACAACTATATTTTTGTATGGTGGCGACATCAAACCGCAACCCTGTCCATCGACAGTCACGACCAGTGTGACCACTCTGCCAAGAATGTCAGACTAAGAAGAAGAAGTCCCGTGCCGTCAAAAGAAAGTTTCTACTTTTGCGCAGCGTCTTATAAACAATAAATAGATCAATTAAGATAATCTTACGTTAACGTATTGTTTAGCAACTTCCCCAGACGTCATCACACTGGTCAACGGAAAGATGATTAGCGGCAAGAATGACGTCACAGCCAACGGAATGCATTCAGTCACCCAAAACGATGCCATCAAAATCAATGTGTAACCACACCATTGATAGCTCTGTAAAAGTAAATATCATTATCATCATTGAGTGCAATCTTCATTATGAAATTTGGAGGACAGTTGACATAATACCTTTTATCATGTTTCGAGACAATAAACAAACAAGAAATGTCTTTTCAATGCACTGGCCGCTGGACAAATAATTAAGAACGCAAAATCATTTCGTTTTAAAATGGTTTTAAATTAAAAATTTAAAAAAGATTTTTTTTCGATATTTTTGGGAGTGTTTTGTCGCCATTTTTTCAAGTCTACAATTACAAGTTGATAAATATTTAATATATATTTTTTTTTATATAAAAGAAAGAAGAAAACGAGCAGGCGGGTCACCTGATGGAGAGTAATCACCGCCGCCCATGGACACCAGAAAAATCGCAGGTGCGTTGCCGTCCTTTAAGGATGGAATAGGGTTAAGGAAGGAATAGGAATTGTGAGAGGGGAGGGGGAGAATTGGGCCGATGCAAATGTATGAAAATGATGATTCGATGATTCATCATTTTCATACATTTATTAATTTCTGAAAGTGCTGGGACTGGGAAACATAAAATAATGATAGATATTGCTAGAAATAATGATCTGAAGCAATTGTCATTGCAGCGCAAAAGCTGTGGGATCATCATCTGTTCCGTTCATACAAAAAAATATTAGGAATCAATAAATGTATGAAAATGACGAATCTTCGAACTTGTATAACTTGGCTCCGAGCAATTCTACAACTTTTGTGCCATATTAACTATTTCTCCAAATGGCTAGTTCTAACAATACGTACCATTTTTTTGGTAGGCCGGCACTTTCAAATATAGCCAATAAAAAATGATGTCCTTTGATTGTTATTTAATTTAATAATATTAGTTTCAGTTTGTGTTCTTAATTATTTGTCCAGGGTTTGTGACAGCATTACAACATGAGTTATCGAACTTTTTATTACATAAAAATAATTTAAAATGCCATATGGTTTAGTAAGTCGGGTAGGTGAGTATGTTATTGAAATGAGTAGTTCATGGCATTAATAAATAATAAAAAATTAGATTATTAAATTATTTATATACATATAAATAGATTTCATACATTGTTTTCGGTACGAGCCGTTCTTAATTCTATGACCTTGTGGTCATATAATTAAGAACGGCTCGTTTTCACATAAGTACAACGTTACAAAACTTTTGTTGACATTGTGTAACATCGGTTCTAGTGGATTTTCTTGAAAGAGTAATATATTTATATATTCTCTTCTGTAGAAGCACAAGGTTAAATGATCGGAGGGCCAGGGTTCAATTCCTAAGGCGCAAGCCAGACTGAAGGGGCGCGCCGCTTCTACAAAATGTATGAGAGTGCCGCAGCGTAAAAAATAAGTACTTATTTTTGGCGGCTCGGCGCGCCAACGGCTTACCAGAAGCGCCCCATTAGTTTCTGTTTTACGAAGTGTGTTTCAGATTGTGATCACGCATGTACCACGCATTTGGCCAGCGCCCGCCCGTGGTGATCAGGCCATATCTATCAATTGGCTATTTGACAGTTGTAACAATAAAATATGAAATATATCGGAAATGGTAGTTTGTGATTTAACGATATTTATCCAATAGTTTTTTTTTATTATTTACCCGAAACACGGGCGGCCATGATTAAGGTTCATGTGACGTCACATTTCACAAAATTATCAAAAACTATCTGTCAGGTTTCAAGATAAGTTTCTATAGGTATTTATTGAAATGTGACGTCACAGAGCAAAATGTCACGTGACCAACCGTTCTCGCACGAAATTTTAAATCAATGATGAGAGAATAGAAGAAAAATATGTTTTTTTCTGATAAGTAAAGCTTTTTCGAGAAAGAAAATATTGTACAGGGTATAATATAAGCGTTTGTAATTTTTTAAATACTTTTTTCAAAAACTGTCAAGTAGCCAATTGTAGAAAATACTTAATTTTAATAATAGAAACCTTCGTTAAGCAGTGGAACATAGTATATACGCTGCATTTAAAAAGTGCATCCGTTCAAACACAAAAAGAAGTATCTTAATCGGTTCGAAGGTCTTGGAGTAATCGGCAAACATAAATAAAAAAAATCTCCCGACAAATTGAGAACCTCCTTTTTTTTAAATCGGTTAACAAAACTATTGGGTTGGCATTTGATACGAGTACCCTCTGGGGAAATGGATACCGTGGGGGGGAGGGGGCCTCAAGGGTAGGGGCTTACTGAAACCCCTGATATCGATTTTGGTTGGCGGAAGGTACATACGTATTATTTTTATTTTTTTTCAATTATTTAATTTATAAGTGAAACGAAACGAAAAACAACACGCAAAAAGTAAAGAATAACCACAGACTATAAGCAGACCAAACATTATTTCACAACTACATAGATGAAAATAAAACAATATTTCTACTTCTTTCTCTCCAACCACAAATTAATAAGACTATCTCGTTTCTTTTTACTGTCGCAACACTTCCACATACAAAGACAAAGTGGACCGTGAGGCAAACCGCCATCTTGACAAGCTACAATTATGCTAAAAATCTTCTTCTTCTTCTTCTTCTTTTTGTGCAGTGGCGTTTCCCTTTGGATTTCGCCATATGCTAAAAATGTCTTCCTAGCCTAGACTTGTCAACAAATGACGTACAGGAGATTGCTTTTCGTCTATTTTTGTTTATGAGCCAAAAGTACTAAAATAAAATGGTGAAGTGTAGTGCACCTTTGTGCGGCAACTCCTCTTAAAGAAAAACACCTGGAATTACTTTGCATTGGTAAGTTTAGTTGTGCCATCTAATCTCATAATGGTTTTTTAGTCATTGAGTGATTATCAACAATCTTTCGGCATTGTAGAAGCAGTGAATAATCGTCATAAGTGCAAATCTTGTAAAAACTTAACGTAAAGTAGTTTCTGACAGATTCTTGTGGTAACAATAACCAATTATTTAATAACTCCGATCTCGTTTGACGTTTCATATACTTGTACAATTTTACAGGGCCATATTTATGCTCCAGTTTTATATAATAGGTATATTTTTGAAGATTAATTAGATTTAAGAATGCAATACATTATTTCATTAGGGATATATTTTAATAATGAAATCATTTTTAGGTTTCCAAAGGATGATTATTGAACAAATGCCTGGTTGAGTAATATTAAAAGAGAACATTGGCAGCCCAAATCATCTAGTGTGATGTGTTCAAAACATTTTGGAGCTCATTTACTGGATAACAGTGGCTTCTGTACGGTTCTTGCTCCTAGCTGGAATCGTACTAACAATTTTTGGTTTATTGTACCGAGAAGGAAGTCCACATATCTTTTTTACATTACCTACCTACCTAAACCATCATGAGTTAAAGGAAATATTGACGACTATTGAATTTTACTTTAAAATGTTTTGTTATTAAAGTATTAGTAGGTTTATAATAAATTATTTTTATAATATTATAAACTTAAACCCTATTCTACCCCTTTAACCCTATGCTAGTCGTGGGGATGTATTCTAGTATGAAAATGTGCATAAAAAATAACTTTTTACATTTGTTTTTCAGAATTTATCTAAATCTTTACTAAATGGTCCGGTAAAAAGAAATACCAGTGGGAAAAATGTTTTGAGAAATTTGCAAAATTTACAGAGTACCTCAAGTGCTGTATTAACTACATTATAGGAGTTAATATAAGTATTATTGTTGTACAGTCAGCATCAAAAGTTCATTTGCTAAGAAATTTTCAAATGATTGTTACGGTTGAAATGACCAGAATTGTCTGACATAGCTGTTGAGTTACAATTACATGACCGTCACTATAAGTAATTACATAGAAGTTATAATTATGAACACAAAAAATGTCACATAATTCTGAAATGTTAAATGATGAGTATGTAAAGACATTTACACGTGACTATTACTTTTGCCACCTTGTTTTTGTTTAGTTACTTTTGATGCTGACTGTACAGTATTATATGATATGACATGAAGAAGAGTGGTCTGAGCAGTCTCTCAACTCTGTTACTTTTAAATATACAGAAAATGAAACATTTATTTATTTTCAGAAAATTTCATCATTACTTCCTGAACCAGACTCAGTAAAAAGTATCCCGGATATAATTTTTTCAGGACTTGCAAAATATACAACCTAGTACGTGAAGTGTAACCCGCAGTCAGGGCCGCTGACTACTCGACCACCCGGCGGTCTTATCACTAGTTTTAAAAATTGTGACATTATTTATTGAAATTATTGAAAATATTATTTTTATTAAAAAATACCAGCAGAGTATGTTTTTAAATATTTTTTTAGTTTACTAAACGTTTCTACTATTTCATGCATTTTATTTAAGTTAATGATGTGGCGTCGCAGGCAGATATAGATACAGAGATATAGCCAGCCTGGCACTCAATGATAAATAATTCTACTCGTGAGGGATTTTTTTAAATTTAATGAGTATCTTCAAATCTCTGTATTATTATCCTCTTTACGTATGATATTACTATAGCTGTAAGTACTTGAGGTCCCTTGAGTGCCTGAGTTTAGCCTCTTTTATTGTAGTGTACGTGAAATTACGCCTAATTGGCACGCTTTTTTGTTGTAATGTTATGTCTGCCTCTTTTTATACGTCTGTGAGAATAATGTGAAATAAAATGGTTCCAGTTAAAAATGACGTGTAATGTCATTAGAGAAACGTGCGGGGCAGAGAAGAGTGGGGACGGGGGGGGGGGGCACATCCTCCCCGCAAGGTGGGCTCGGCCCACCATGAAAAAGGTTATACCCCTCCCCCCTCACCACCTTAGCAAACCCCTATTGAGGGTACTTATATCTAATGATTACCCAAACTATTTTTTATGACGTTTGCAAAACATTTATTTAATTATAGAAAAACCTACGTCATGTGTTCGACTTGTAACTCAGTTTAACATTGATAATAAATAGTTTAACTCAATGCAGTTTAAGTTTAAAATACAACGTACCTGTGTCGGTCCTGGCAGAACGATGGGGAGCAATAGCAATGGGAATACGAGAGTCACAACACCTCTCCAATGAACGGCTAAGAACAGCTTCAACTTCTCGAGCTGTGTCATTAGAGGCTCCTCCGGCTTAGCACTTTAAAAAATCAATTAGGTAATTGCTTATTTGTTTTTTTTGTGTTATTGTTATCTTGAAATCAATTAAGTACTTCGTTAACCGACGCGAAGTCTATTAATTTATCAATAATATTGTATACTAGCTTTACGCCTTGGTGGCCGAGCGGTCAAGCGTTCGGCTTGATATCACGGGTTCAGTTTCCGGGTCGGTAAATGTGTTTTGAATTTTCCGATACTTAGTCCGGGCTTGTGATCACCAACCCAAGCAGCAGCGTTTGGGAAAGAGTGATTAAAGCCAAAGACAAAGGCCAATACATACATGAACTAAATTTCCAATATTATGAACATTTATGTACAAAAAATAATAAAAACTTACAACATCTTGACTGCCAATTAATTGTTTGCAAAGCAAAAATAGTTACACGATTTATGTAATACTTTACGCTTTGAAAATTGAAGCTTTATCGTTTTTCTTTCTGAAAAAAATTAATTTTAGACAATGTCAAAAAGAATAACATTTCACAGCACGATTTTTAAATACTGATGAGAAAAGAAGATCGTATAGCTGCCGTACACTGAAAAGTAGCATAATTCCTCCTTGTAGGTCCACAACTTCATGAGCCGAAGAGAGAGATCTTATTCAGAACAAAAAATATTAGAGCAGTTACAGACCACTGTTTTTTCGGCGCGTTTTTTGTTCGTTAATTGTTTAGACGCGTGTGTAGGCGCATCTTTTGCTAGTCTCGTAACTCGTACTTGAGCGGTTCAGCAACATGCCAGTAAAGTAAAGTAAGTATTTATTCGGCGTTTTACATAAGGTAAGGTGGGGTAAGAGGGACGATGGGGGAAGAGGAAGAGCGTCACGTTAATATAAAACTAGAAAGCCTAGCTCTGTGCCTACTCTGTCGATAAAACAGAAATTCGGGTGTAGTTTTCATGTTCTAACACAGATGGCGCTACGACACATCTGTGTGAGTTGAAGAGAGAGAAAAATATCTGTTGTCAAACTACAAAATCACTACTGGGTGATAGATATAATATGTGCATATATAAACGATAGGAACGATTTGTTAGAAGGCTGTTTTTGTTGGAGAGTGCAAAGTTCATATTGAGATTTTACATTCCGACCTAATTTTGTTTGTAGCACGTGTTTACAATAATTTATGCATGTGATCAAAATCTTAAGCTAAAAAATACCAAGTGGGGTAAGTGAAACTACCATAATCGGAAAAGAGGAAAATATGTTTCAGGTGCGTCAAACCTGACTGATGAAATATTAATGTTAATAGGTTATTTATAATCGACATCAAAAAAGAAGGTTATGTTTAACTCGTGTATGAGTGAATTTCAACAACAACGGTTTTTTGTCTAATTTTGGTGAAGTTTTTTATTTCTGGATATTTAATTTATCTTGTAAGTTTATATAGAAGATACTCATATTTTGTTACATAAAATGTATGAAGAATTTATTCAGTGCTGAAAGTTTTTAAAATATTGTCGCCACAAGAATTGGTGTGACACCAAAATTGATATCTGACTCCAAAATTAGAAATTATCAGCACCAAAATTTACTGAAGTCACCAAAATTATAAACCTTGTTATTACAAACATTATTTTACTTAATCAATTTATAAATATTATTAGAAAACTGTTTCTTTATTGGACATTAATATTTTATTAAAATGTTTTACGAATCAACACAATGATATCAATTTGCTAATACAAAGTGTCGAGGGTAGGGCTCCTGGCAGAACCACGACGTCAGTGCTCCGCCAATAAGTATGAACAAAACACGAATGCAACTTATACCCCCTCGACCGGAGATTTATTTATTTGACTCACAAAACATCTATGTACACAATAGTCAATACACAATATATAACAAGGTTACACGCACACAAGGTAATACACACACACACAGTAGGTAATACACATATGGTCATGCACACACAATACACGTAAGGTCCATGCAAATTAAAGTCAGGCACAAATTTATACGCACAAGGTTATATACACGCACACACACACACAGGTACATAAATGGTCAAATCCAAGTTAGTAATTACACGTCAGTCAGATACACAAAGCACAATTTATACAGTGTTTATAAAGTTTCCCAAAATACTCAACTTCCCACACTGGCTCTAAACTTTACTAGGTATATCTAATACTTCTTCAGTTTTCTGATTTTCCATAAGTTTCTGGTTCATTAGCTACTTTAAGCTACTCGGATTGCTGCTTGAAGTGAACACACACAAAGCACAATTTAAACAGTGTTTATAAAGTTTTCCTAAATACTCAACTTTCACACTGGCTCTAAACTGCTCTAGGTATATCTCAATTACTTCTTCAGTTTTCTGATTTTCCAAAGGTTCCAGCTAGTTGCTGCTCGGTAGACTGCTTGAAGTGAACATACACAAAGCACAATTTATACAGTGTTTATAAAGTTTCCCTAAATACTCAACTTTCACACTGGCTCTAAACTGCTCTAGGTATATCTCAATTACTTCTTCAGTTTTCTGATTTTCCAAAGGTTCCAGCTAGTTGCTGCTCGGTAGACTGCTTGAAGTGAACATGAAGACCGAAATCCCGCTCGGCCCTTTTATACAAAAAAGCTTCTAGAAGATTTGAATTATTCTAGCCAATTAGAGAGCAGAGAAGTAGAGGTAGTCGCCCCTTTTCAATTACAAAAATATTCTGAATGCACATTCAGATCCGCTATGAACTGACACTTTAAAATCGACTAAAATTCCATTTATATCCAAACGCTCTAATTCTAAGTTATACAACAAAATATAAGTCTAGACCTATCTTAAAATATATCTGCGCATGCGATTCGTTATAACACATCTAAGCAATTGCATATCTTAGAGCGCTAGTCTAGTTTTTGCGAGAATTATTCCTAAACAATGCTACGTGCAGATTACAATAATTCCGCGCGGCTAATCTTGACTTCACCACCACGTCGGGCGTTATGTCTACCATAATACTACATAAACGCCATTCACGTGGGCTTAGCCGTTTCGGAGGAACAATAAAATACGTTGTCCGACCATAAAACATTTACATGTTTACCACGATCCCCATGTTAGTTTTATCTCCTATTGTTATTCTCTTCGTACTATGCTTACATTGTATGACTAATTATCATTTACAGAGGTTACTTGATAAGCTGCCCATCAATAACAATCGATAACAATCAAATTCGTGACAATTATTAAAACTTTCAAATTACGTAAATAGCAGCTTCATCTACTCATCAAGAGAGGGAGCTGTAGCAAACATGCAAATTCCTAGAAGGCGATGGTAACATTTTTTATTCGTTACATAAGTACCGCGGCTAAAGTTTTCAAAGATTTCTTTTATTTACATTGTATGCGTATACTATCAAACGCAAGCGAATGCGGTATCGCCCTATTGTTTATCAAATCAATCATTATATAAATTCCAATCCCTAATTGATTCCGAAACTAATAGTTACATTAACTTGTTCATTCTCTATGTACCTAACCATTAATTTGATCACCGATTAATCTGTCCGTAACACAAAGCTTTAACAATCAACAATCACAACTTTCTAGTAAACAGTCATTTACACTTCAATCTTACACTTAGTTAAAATAAATCAAAAGATACGATAAATATTGCTATCATCATCATCATCATAGTCATCTGTAATATTTTTATTTGCTAATTTATTCTTCTCTTCCACATCTTCTTCTGTGCCTTCATGTTGTGCTAATATGTCGCTATTAATATTATCAAAAAAAGAATCATTTGGAGTAAAATTTTGGTCGCAATCTACTATACCATATAAAATTATAAGAAGAACCGGCAGATTTGTTTTTTAAGAAAAATAGTTCAGAAGCTTGAAACCTGTATATTTCAGGTTGAACATTAGAACAGGATTATTTTATTATCGACAACAGTTGCCTACTTGCAAATTAACCGATTTCGCTTTAGGACAGTCACCTACTTGCAAAAGAACCAACGTCGCATGTTTCTACCTCGTCCTGAACATTATTTTCAGCTGTGAATTCATAATAACCCATATGCTTCATATGCTCTAAGTTCATAACCCATGACAGCGCCAGATTGTATCATAAAGACAGGCCGGCTCAACACTAGATAATGAACGCATTACTAAGCCGTTGGTAGAAGTCTTTGTCCAAACGACTTGATGAACTTTCATTGATCCCGGAAAAGTTTACAGATTATCTGGAAAAAGTTGATCTTTCTCACTGACTTCATCTTCTACGACAGTTTTAATTTTAACTCCTGGGACAGCTGTCTCAAATTTTTGGACAAGACTGTCGCTATCCGTAGTTTTATTACCAAAAGCAAGTAGACGATCAGCCGATCTTTTGATTACTCCACCGACTCCATCAGGTGCACCTTTTCCGTGCCCACATTCTCAATAGTGCCATGCAACACATTCTTATTTAGAAAGAAAGATTT
Organism: Scoparia ambigualis; assembly: GCA_963921215.1. Taxonomy (NCBI): domain Eukaryota; kingdom Metazoa; phylum Arthropoda; class Insecta; order Lepidoptera; family Crambidae; genus Scoparia; species Scoparia ambigualis. The sequence continues at coordinate 22,464,101 of OY992509.1, forward strand.
TTAACTGTGATATAAAGTAGAAAACTTTTTTGTTCCAATATTGTGCTGACGGAGAATCGGAATAAAATGAATAGTGCAAACTTCTGGAATGTTATCTTCAACCTCTCGCAAAATTAGTATTAATTAATGTGTCCATACTGAAGATGCGTCATGCATGTCAAAAAGATGTACTGACTGTGCAAAATGACTGAGCTTTGGTCTTACCTTTTAACCTATAGTAAATAATAAGTGTGCAGTGTTATTTGGGATCGGCTTGCGCTAAAATTAACGGATTGAACTCCGGAGTCATATTTTGTGCTATAGTAATGGAGAGTGTAATGAAGTGTTCGCGCTATTTAACCTCCATAATCTCTTCCCTAGTAGCTCCAAGAAGCTGTAGTCACAGCGGCCACACTCCGGTAAACCACGTCAGTGGGCAAAACCTAGGAAATGGGGCTGCATCTACGACTATGTGTAGAGTAGCTATCGGAAGACCCCCGATCACACCTGCATCGTTATGGTACTTTTCTTGACCAACGTTGCAAAAAGGTAAAGCGAAGAACCTCAAGGGCGTTTGCTAGGATTCATATAGGTAGTGGTTCACGGCCTTTTTCGCTGCACCCCAATCTCTGCCGATCGTACCGGTTCTCCGGACCATTGGACTACAGAGGGCGGGACGAGAGAGTGGACTTACACCAGCGCAAAGTGAGCTAACGTCACTTTAAAGAACTTCACGCACAGATGGCGCTGGCTATTTACTGATACCGGATCCGAGCTTTAAAAACAAGTCCCGCAGCGATAGGGTGTTGGCAGTGGGGTTAAGGCAACGATGTGTCGAGGCCATAGTTAGCATCCTGCACGTAGGCGGTCTGGAGAAAGTGGTCGCTCCCGGAGTCGATGTAGGCGGGACTCGGGGTTCGGCAGCACGACTGGCGACAAAGCAGCCCTATTTAGGATCGCTCTGCTTTTTTCTGCACAGAGGAGGAGCCTAGACACACTTCACTAAAGTTCTTATAAGTACTAAACATTTATTTGCAGTAATTTGACCTTTAATCCTTCTTATAGATTTATATAAATTTTTATTGTTGGCACAATGCGACATCAATGGTTTCATTTCTTTTTCCAAGTGCTTAACAAAGTCTATAAGTTTTTTAACTTTTTGAACTTTATTAATAATATTAGCAGACTTTTCTTCATTATCTTTTATGTAGATTTTAGTGTTTTTTTCCCAAGCGTAATAAGAAATACTATTTGAGTTATCAAATTATTTGTAATTAAGTAATAACTTTATTTTTACATTGGATGCATTTACGCTGTAAACATTCAACTTTGGACTGGTCACAGGTCAAACTACGGAGAACTTCCGACAACCTTGTTGTTACGGCGAAAGGCGTTCGCAGTACCAGCGACGTAATAAAGGTTGTGGACTGGGTAGGTATGGATAATGAAGTACTTACAGGGATGATGAGTCACAGGAACCGGGAAACGAGCTGACCACGGGCGGCGATGTAGGTTGGTTTCCTGGCGCACAGTCACTTCACTAAACCATAGGCATTCAGGCGTTCTCTTCACTTAAGGTTCAGGGTCACTATAAACTTTCACGGTCAGGCTGTTGCGTGCGCGCGCGGTAGCTAGCTTGCAGAGTGACGCGTGCGCGCGTCCGGTTTCACACTCCACGCGCCAACTTCGCCATACAACGCTAGATGGCGCTAGGCGTATCTTAATACGCTTACAAGACGTCTCGCCCGTGGCGAGTACATCCTCCGGGGCCCAGGGTGGGCTCATCCAGAGGGAGCCTGGCAATCTTGAACACAGGCCTCCGGAGGTGTCCATTGGCGGTGTCCAGGTCCACCACCCGCACGACGCCATCCTTCCCAGGCAGGGTACGAGTAATGCGCCCCAGTCTCCATTGAAGGGCAGGCAGGTTGTCCTCCTTGATGAGGACGAGCTCGCCAACTCGGGGAGGGGAGGATGGGGACAACCATTTGGAGCGGGTTTGGAGTGTGTGGAGGTAGGACTGGGTCCACAGCGTCCAGAAGCGCTGGGAAAGGGCCTGTACCATCTGGAATCGCCTACGTGTGGAAATCGGCCTATCTTCCACGGATAGTTCGGGAAGGGCCGTTAGTGGGCGGCCTATAATGAAATGTCCGGCTGTAAGCGGCTCAAAGTCTGAAGGATCAGACGAAAGTGGGCAGAGAGGTCTAGAGTAAAGGACAGCTTCGATTCGAGCTAAAAGTGTGGAGAATTCCTCGAATGTGAGGTGTTGTTCGCCAATTACGCGATATAAAAGTTGCTTTGTTGATTTTACGTTGATCTCATGTAACGCACCGAACCATGGTCCCTTAGGAACGATCAATAACCAATTAATGTGCTGACCAGCGAGCTTGTACGCAATCGTGTCATTATTCAAGGCAAGAAAGTTTTGTACTTCAATGAGCTGATTTCTAGCGCCTACTGAATTTGTACCGCAGTCCGAGCGGATGAGAACCGGGGCACCGCGGCGTGCTATAAAACGCTGTAACGCCGCGAGGAACGCTTCCTTGCTGAGGTCCGAGACCGGTTCCAAATGAACCGCCTTAGTGGAGAGGCACACGAATATACAAAAGTACGCTTTTAAGAGTTTAACATTACGTAGATTTAACGAGGAATGGGCCGGCAAAATCGGTCGTGACTTGACTAAATACAGGCTGAGGCGTAACTCTATCGGCTGGCAGGTCGGCCATGAAGGGCGCTTGCGGCTTGGCCCGGCATCGAAAGCATCTAATACATTTAAAGACTCGGTGTCTAATAATACGGCGCGCGGACAATATCCAATTCGCGCGCGACAATTGTTGGCGAAGGATAGCGTGTAAAGTGTCAGCGCCAGGGTGGCAGTGTATTTTGTGGTAGTGGTCAATGATGAGGTCTACAAGTGGGCTAGAGCTGGGAAGTATGAGCGGATGCTGCGCGTCATATCGGATAGACGCATGGGATAGTCGTCCGCCAACTCTAAGGAGCTCATCTTTAATAAGAGGTGACAGTCGCTGGAGTCTGACGGAGCAGATTTTGCCAGTTTGAAGGCGGTGAATGTCTTCCGCAAACTCATTGTGCTGAACACTGCGCACCCAGTAAAGTAGGGCATCTCTTCGTTCACTGACGTACAAGGGGCCTGAGCGTCGCGAATCTGGGTGGTGTCTGCAGTTGTGCAGAAAGCGTTTTATACAAGCTGTCACTCCGACGAGCTTGTCTAGTGAACTGAACCGAGTGAGCAGGTCAAAGTCAAGACCGGGCACTGTGACCAGTGACGGGACGTGTTTGGGCTTAAGGCCGGGCAGGGCGTGATGGCCCAGAGCTAAGGGCATCGCAGGCCAAGACTCACAAGGCTGTCTAAGCCACGTGGGAGACCACCATAAGTCAGTGGGTGACAGGGATTGCGCAGACATCCCTCTGCTTGCGCAATCTGCCGGGTTGAGCTCGGAAGGTACAGTCACGAGCAAAAATATGTAAACAATATTAACTCTTAATACAACGGAATAAGTGGCAAAGTGTATACATATTGGTGCTCGTGACTGTACGTGTCGCCAAGTACATTCTGGTGAGCCTGAGCTGATTTTGACTACCCTGTTGGCTTCAAAGGGTTGAAGACGGTGAGGCGGTGTATTGAGCCAGGCCAGGACTATCGTACTGTCTGACCAACATATGTGTTGTTGTATACTGATATGGGCCGATAACTGAACCGACACACGGATCATGAGCTGGGAGAGTAAGGTGGCGGCCGACAACTCTAACTTGGAGATTGTGAGGCGATTCTTGATTGGTGCGACTCGCGACTTGGCGACAATCAAGTGTACCAAAGTATCTCCGGAGGCATCGAGCTCATGGAGATAAACAACGGCGGCAAACCCGGCTTCAGAGGCATCTGCAAACCCGTGAAGCGAGTATGCAGCTGAGCCTTTGTTTGCACAAATGTGCCGAGGGAAGCGAATGCTAGACAACAGCGGCAGATCCTCTGAGATGTGGTGCCACTCCGTTTGTACTTCAGAGGGAGTGGGCTCATCCCATTCCAGCTTCAGTAGCCACAATTGCTGAAGCAGCAGCTTTGCGCGGAAGATAACGGGAGAAACCCAGCCGTTTGGGTCATAAAGTGAGGCTACGGTGCTTAAAATAGACCGCTTTGTGACATGTGTGATGGGGGGCAGAGAGATGCGGTAGGTGAACTCGTCTGACTGAGGGCTCCACTGTATACCCAAGACCTTAATGGACATGGAGTCTGGATTCATGTCGAAGTCCTTGGGCATGTCGCATTGGTTGTCGGTGAATCTCTCGAGCAGCTTAGGCGAGTTAGATGTCCACTTACTGAGCTGAAAGCCGCCCAGGTCTAGCAGACTTATCAACTCGTCCTGGAGTGCTTGGGCGGATTCAGCTGTGTCATGACCACACAAGATGTCATCAACGAAGATAGACTTGCGAAGAACCTGAGCGGCTCCAGGGTAGCGATGGCCTTCATCATCAGCTAGCTGAAGCAGAGTGCGGATTGCATGGTATGGGCTTGATCTTAAGCCGTACGTGACTGTATTGAGGGCGTAGGTGAGCAGAGGGTGGTCTGGTGAGGACCGCCATAGTATCAGCTGATACCGTCTCTGGTCTGGGGCAACCAGCACATTTCTGAACATCCTCTGGATGTCAGTGCTGAAAACGACTGGATGCGTTCTGAAGGACATGATGATGTCCACAATGTCCTGTTGAAGGGCGGGGCCTGTGTGTAGGCATTCATTTATGCTGATACCATTGGAGCTTTTGCAGCTACCATCAAAAACAATGCGCAGCTTGTCCGACCCTGACTTAAATACGCCATGGTGAGGGATGTCGAAGTGAGGTTTATGGGCAAATGTATTTGGGTGACAGGGAGCCATGTGCCCTAAGTCGATGTATTCGGCCATAAAGTCGACGTATTTAGAACGCAGAGACGGGTTCGCCATTAGCTTCTTCTCAATATTGAGGAATCTGCGTAATGCGATAGGATGAGTTTTACCCTTAATTTTGGTTATTTCAAAACGCCATATTACACATTCTTGTATTAGTAGAAAAAATTTAAACATAGAAATTCCCTTAAAGTGGCCAAAACCGGGGCTCCTGCCCTACCATGTATGTATGTTCGCGATTTACTCAAAAACTGCTGCACTGATTTTGGTGATTATATCTTATTTTCATGGTTTCAGTTTCGCGTGGGGGTCGTTGGAGGGGAACCTTCTGTACGGTAGTAGTATTAGTTATTCTGTGCTTGTACCATGACGAATAACGAAACAATTTTAAAACACACAAGTTTATGCTTATTAATTTTTGACGTTTTTTTATGCTTAAGTTTTTATAAAAAAAGATATTTGAATGATTAAAAATGGTAACCTTATTGGTTAGGTACTAATGTTTTCCAAAACTCATTTCAGCCGCTACTTTATTTTACTTCAATAACTCCAATTTATATTACTTACCACAGTATCAATACGATAATTGGAAATCATATTACACAATTCTATGACCACGGCTTATATTTCGGTTCGACGCGATTCTGTTTCGGCGTGCAGTGGTACTGGGGGTAGCAATGCGCATTTGTCTGGCACAGACTATAATAGCTCGTTAGATTAGTTATTAAGTCTTAACTATAAGTTAGTTAACTGTTTTTTTATTATTATTAGTATTGACGTCAATAAGTGCCTGTAAAGGTTTACATTGAATAAATAATTTGACTTTGACTTTGACTTTGAACATATATTATTCACAAAGGTAATTTAATGTACAATAAAACAATTTTTTACAAATTGGATGTATGTGCAGTCTTTAGTCCGTTAGTCGCCTTTTACGACTCCCAAGGGAAGAGAGGGGTTGGTAGTACTATTTTGATGAGCCCATCTCCGCTCTATGCTGTTGGTTGTATGTGCAGTCTTTAGTCCGTTAATCGCCTTTTACGACACCGAAGGGAAGAGAGGGATTGGTAGTATTATTTTGATGAGCCCATCGCCGCTGTATGCTGTTGAATGTATGTGCAGTCTTTAATCCGATAGTTGCCTTTTACGACACCGAAGGGAAGAGAGGGATTAGTAGTATTATTTTAATAAGCCCATCGCCGCTCTTTGCTGTAGGATGTATGTGCGGTCTTTAGTGTGTTAGTCGCCTTTTACGAGACCCAAGGGAAGATAGGGGTTGGTAGTATTATTTTGATGAGCCCATCGCCGCTGTATGCTGTTGAATTTATGTGCAGTCTTTAATCCGATAGTCGCCTTTTACGACACCGAAGGGAAGAGAGGGATTGGTAGTTATATTTTGATAAGCCCATCGCCGCTCTTTGCTGTAGGATGTATGTGCAGTATTTAGTCTGTTAGTCGCCTTTTACGAGACCCAAGGTGTGGTGCGGGAAGCGGTTCAAGTAAACAACTGATTGGTGCAACGTCTTCATTGAGGCTAAACATTAATGATTTATGATATTATTATATAGAGAGTTTACTCTCACACTACATCACCCCCCTAATAGAGAAAAAAAACATAGATTACTTTTTTTTTTATCTTAACACTTAATGAACAGAGGTGCTAAAGAACATTATTCTAAGTATACCTAATATAATAGAAACAATATAAGAAAATACAATTTTCCTCTTACTAAACTACTTATTATATAAATCGAAACAAACTTAATTTTTAAAAGGTTTAGTACGATTTTTATGGATAATCTTTTGTTTGTTGTTTACAATAATTTTAACATTTGGTCCAACCTCTTCAATAACTATATACGGGCCATCATACAATTTCTTCATTTTATTTCCACTCTCATTTTTTATTAAAACTAGATCATCTTTTTTGTAACTAATAGGTTTTACATTTTTATCGTAAAGTATTTTCCTATCTAACTTAATGTCTATAAATCTTTTACGTGCATCTCTGTGCGCTATTTGTAACCTATACTTTAATTCTAAAGCGTAATTATCCATGTTTTACAGTGGCTATAATTCATCTTTTAGTCTACTTGGAATTATGCATGGCTTTCCAAAAACTAGCTCATATGGAGTATAGTTTGTCATTGAATGCACCGTTGTGTTAAACGAAAAACACCAAAACGGTAGCCAATGGCTCCACGTGTAAGAATTTTCTTCACATTGAATTCGTAAGAAGTTTCTTAAATGTTTATGCGTATTTTCTAGCGCTCCTATGCATTGATGATGATAAGGTGTGGAATGAACCTTTTCTATTTCTAATAATTTACAAACCTCCGTCATCGTCGATGAAATGAACTCCGAACCTCGATCTGTTCCGATAGCTCTAGGTACGCCATACCTAAATAAAATTACAAACAAGTGCCCTTGCCACAGTCACAGCTTCCTTGTTTGGGAGTGGGTATGCCTCCATATACTTGGTGAGCTCACACTGTATGGTAAGTATGTATTGGTTACCTTCATCATCCTGCACTAAAGGTCCAACAAGGTCTAAAAATATTTTTTCGAACGCTAAACTGGCGGTTGTTGTTATCACCATTGGCTCCTTGTATGTTGTTGAATGTTTTATTACTTGGCATTTACTACACTTACTTACATAATTCCTTACCTCTGCTTCTAGTCCAGGCCAATAGTACTTACTCTTTATATTATTTACCATTCGATGAACGCCGGCATGTCCGCTCGAAGGCAATAAATGATAGTCATTTAAGATTATAATTTTCATGTCCTTATCTGTAATTCTCTTAACATTTCTGAGAATAAGAAGTTGGGGTCCGGACCACTTTTCTCTACTTCTTGTGTCCTTACACAAATACGTCTCGCGTGAAATGCGACATAAAATTGAGGTTTATGTAAATAACCAGCTGACTTTCTATGTATATTAGACATATTTTATCTTCGTTATTTAATAATTTATTTTTCCTTAATTTATCTAAATCTTTGCCTTTTATAAATTTCATTTCCACTGAATAAATTGATTTCCGTAATATCTCTACGATTTTCGGTTGATCAGGCCTTAAATCTGTAGTTCTATTTTGTTATTCGCATCATTTATTTTTCTACTCCGTGCCCTTGTTGTGACTAATATTTTTTCATTTAAGTTTTTCAAGTCGTCTGATGTTATTGTCTCTCTACTCAAAGCATCGGCTACTGTATTGTTTTTACCTTTGATATAAATTACTTTATAGTCATATTCTTCTAGTTTTAATCGAAATTTCAATAAACGATTTGATGGGTCCTTTATACTAAATAAATATATTAATGGTTTATGGTCTGTCATGATTTTAAATGATTTTCCCAATAAATATGGTTTAACACTCCAAACAATTGATAACAACTCTTTTTGAATTGTAGGATAGTTTATTTCAGCTTTATTTAGGGGCCTACTTGCATATGCAATTGGTTTCAGATCTTTATTGCATAGTACTGACCCAATAGCTACTCCAGATGCATCAGTCTGTAATACAAATTCATTCTCTACGGAAAAATCTGGGTATTGTAACACTGGTGGAGTAATTATTGCATTTTTCAAAATTTCAAAACTTTTTTGACATTCCCCAGTCCATTCAAATGTAACATTTTTCCTGCATAATCTATTTAGTGGAATAGTAATATTTGCAAATTTTTGTATGAACTTACGATAGTAGTTACACATTGCGACAAAACGTCGTACCTCATCAAAAGTTTGAGGTACTGGGTAATTTTGAATAACTTTAACCTTTTGTGGAAACGCCTTCCGGTGTTACAACATGTCCTAGATATAGCAATTCCTTCTTACAAAATTCACATTTCTGTGGATTAACTTTTAAATTAACCTTTCTTTATCTTTCTAGTATTTTTATTAAATTTTGATTATGTATGATCAAATTTCTGCCAAAAATAATTAAATTATCCATGTAAACAATACAACTTTCGAAATTTAAACCTGACATTGCTATGGACATGATTCGAGAGAACGCCTCCGGGCTAATTTTTAGGCCCATAGGGAGACGCTTCATTTGGTATTGTCCTGAGCTATTGTTTGAGCTTGTAGTGAATGAAGTGATGCCCCTACTATTGGGCTCAAACCCAGCTTGATAATAACTTTGACTTAAATCAAGATGGCTAAAATACGTGCAACCAGAAAGAGAGTCTAGTATTTCTGTAATGTTCGGGAGCGGAAATTTATCATCTTTTATGGCTTCGTTAACTTTTCGATAATCTACAACTAACCTTAATTTTTTATTACTATTATCAGATTTTTTTGGCACGAGAAGTATAGGGCTATTCCATTCACTATTTGTGGGTTCAATTATATCATCATTTAACATTTGTTGTATTTGTTTATCAATCTCTGATTTTATTGAGTGTGGTAGTCTGTACGGCTTTGTATAAACAGGGCTAACATTTGGTTAAACGTCAATAGACTGACTCATTATATTAGTTATACCAAGCTTATCCCCATCAAGATGGAACACGTCTGCGTATTTTGCACATATTTGTTCAATAGATTTTTGCTCATCTGATTGCAAATAGGTAAGATTTAAAATAGACAAAAGTTTTCTGATTCTGTCAGCATCAGTCTTAGTTTGACTATAGTGGCATAAATTATAATTGTTCAAATTTTCTAAATCTACTTCAAATGACGGTAAGTCTATCTCTCTAGTCTAGTCTAGTCTAGTCTAGTCTATATCTCTCTTCACTTGTATTCAAAATTTTTATTGGAATTTTTCCATTTTTCGGTTGAACTATACTACTAGCCAAAAATATATTATCAGCTTATTGTTTTTTAATCACGATATATTGATCTGTTAAATTCAAAGCAACACTAATAAAATGAATCGATTCAGATCTACTTGGAATGTGTAATATCTTATTGTTGAAATTATTTTTAAATAAATCTACCTCTATCTCTATATTGTTATTCATCAAAGTCAATTTGTTGCTTAGTAAATTTATATCAGCATAATATGTTTTCAGAAAGTCTAACCTGATAATTCCATCCGCCTGACAAGGCATTTTATCCAACACATGAAACATAAATTCAAACCGTGTCGAGTTATTGCAACACGACAAATTTGTTTGTGGGAAATAATGATACAATTGTAAGCAAGCGATCTCACTGGAATAAATGTTACCACCTATACCTTTTACTAAGGTGTCATTACTTTGTAAAGTGATACACTGTGGGATTCTACTTTTATGTATTACTGATAATGTTGCTCCAGTATCAACTAAGAATGAACAATCTTTATTACCTACTCTAAAACGAACGCATTCTAAACCTTCACATGTTAGTATTTTATGCTCGAAAAAACTTATTTTGATCGTTTAACTCATTAGTTTCTTGTGTCGTTCCCTGACGACCTTCATGAACATCTAAATAATACGTTCTATTTGATGGATTCCGACGGTGTTGGAAACTATACCCGCGGTGATTACCTGGACGGGATCGCCCACGTTGTCCCCAGCTTGCTCGACCACGATAGTGAGGTGTATAATTAGAAGAATTATTACCTTGATATTGATAGTTGTCGTTTTTATTCTTGAAATAGGTATTGTAATAAGTACCTCTTTGATGATAGCCACGGCCAGGACGGTGTTGCTATCTTCCTCTACCTCTAGGCTTACCTCGCATATTCATCATCACCTGTCCAGCCGGCTGGGATGCCTCTTCATCCTCTGCAGCTCGGATGGCATCTTTCAGCTCCTGGTAGTCTCTAGCTGCGATGATTGTCCCCAATCGTCTATTTCGCAGCCCGTCTTGTATAATATTTTCGGTGGTCTCCTCCTTGCCATCCATAACTGGAATCAACGAGCTTGCCGTTCTTAAGTCAAAACCTGCCATGATTTATGATGAATTAGACTCACTGTAACTTAATATTTTACGATAAGTATCTTCTATTTTCTTACACAAAGTTTCTACTAATAATCCCGAATATTCGGTAGTTAACTGTTTTAAATCAGCTTTTTCTAAATATAGTGTAGCACTTCTGTCTAAACACAAATACTAAATCCTAAATAATATAATATCAAATCAAATGATCTTACTATGATCTCACTATAAACGTCCTACTGCTGGGCAAATAAAATTATTTTAGCGAATTGTACACATCTAACAGCTGACAACGACGCAAATAACAGAGCTTGTTTTACTTACTCTAAATATCCTGTCGTTAGCTACTTGTGTGGGACGTTGAAAACGTGTTCCAGCCGGATTGAGGTGGTCTCTTATAATTTGATCTGAAGGTGCTAAAGGTAATTTTTCCTTTAATCAAATAAGGTTGATTAAAGGGAAAATCATAATAAAGAAGAAAGTTATGTATCGCTTATAATTGCAAAGCGATTGTGTAAGCGAGCCATTATTGAGTATCGCTCATAATTTTGCGATTGTGTAAGCGAGCCATTATTGATCTGCGTTCTCTATGGTCTGGTCGTTCTGTTTTTGTCTCTGCTCGACGGCCCTGCCAGTATGGAAGTCCGTCTGTGTTTAAATTAACAGCCATATCGTTTTTTTATGCGATTTACTCTAATATAAAAAGGAGACACGCTGAGTTTTCTTTTCCCGCTTGCCTACCTACCATTACTTACAACGTCGCACTGTTAAAATTCTGCGCGAAAATATAACCCGAAATCTCGGGTTCCTGTACCAGGCTACACCCACTGGGCCTGTGCGCTGTTGCCTGCTGCTTGCTGCCTGCTGCCTGCCCGCCTGCTAGAGCTCGTGCGCGGATCGGCTGCCTAGCGTACACGACTCCGCTTTCGTCCCTGCGCGCAGACTGACCCTGCCGGCCTCCAGGTTCCGGGTAGCTGCAGTCTACGAGGAAGATTAGCTTAAAGCTAAGTCCCCTTTTAAGTCCTATCAAGCGGACAGAGTGAGCGATCCGTGAACCACCCCCTGAGTTCTTGTAATTTCTTTTCTAAAAGGGAATAAAAACTTTGTAACCAATACATTGTTGTCATTCCTAACCTGAAGCACTAAAACACGTTTCAATAGTTTATAAAGTTTATAAATTTCAATACTTTTCTTAATTTTATATTTCCCAAGTACTTCTGACCTTCGCACAGGTCCTAATTTTCTAAGACTTACCCTTATATGTTCTAAATCGGTCAGGAAATTATTTAACTCTATTTTCATTTACTAACAACACATGATTAAACACGAGGTACTTAACTACACTTATAGTTCCTAAATATAGCCCATTTTAATTCATAGTCTCTTTGCACTGAAACTGTAGTTTTTATTTTCACTTTAACACACACGCGCACCTTTATTTAATTTTTTTTTGCGTTATGTAAGTGATAGAAGATTTAAAGACACTTAAACAAGGTTGAGGGGTGGGGTGGAGCACTCGCTAAACTAACGAAGAATTACTCAGGGTCACGGGCAGCATCAGGCGTTTTCGTCATCTCGCTCTCGTCTACCAAACAGTCGAAGTCGCAATCTTCTAATGAACTCAGATTCTATATGTTTCCGCATCCAGTTTTTCTGTTTATTTTTCACCTTCATATACAAAATCACGAGAATAACAATCAATATTACCACGAGGATGGTGGTCAAAATTATGTTGTTAAAGTGGATGTAAGATTCCACGTCCGTAGTTGAGGCTCCGTTGGTACCTCCCGCAGCATTCTGTGCTATGATTACTTCTTTGTCTTCGGTTTTCGAATAGGATTTTCCCATTGGAAGTTCGCAAAATTTCGATACAATCTACGACGCACACCGTGTTTGCACGTAGCCGGTCAGAGTTATAATAATGTAGCCCATAATTATTGTTCCTAACTCGTAGCACTGAGGCACAAAAGAATGCGCTGAATTGCGATATTCGCCCGCTCCTGGCTAGATCGTGGAACTCGGTCGCGGCGGCGCGGGCGCCTGGCGCAGGGTCGCCATGTGGTGCGGGAAGTGGTTCAAGTAAACAATTGATTGGTGCAACGTTTTTATTGAGACTCATATGATATTATTATATAAACTCTCACACGAAAGAGAGGGGTTGGTAGTATTATTTTGATGAGCCCATCGCCGCTCTATGCTGTAGGATGTATTATATATTCTGCCTAGGGCGGTAATACAACCAACCCCTTTCTTCCCTTGGGTGTCGTAAAAGGCGACTAACAGACTAAAGACTGCACATACAACTAACAGTATAGAGCGGCGATAGGCACATCAAAATAAAACTACAAAAAGTGCGCGGCAAAGATAATTTGCGGCGCACTTATAAAGAGGATTAAAACTCATTACTGCCCGCTAAAAGTTTATTTTATAGAAAACACCACCTTTGGTTGCACTCATAGGCGGACCAAGTCGTCCTTTTCAAGTGGATGGGATGAAAAAATGGTTTTATTTCTACTTTCTTGGGGTTTAAAAAAAACGGGGAAAAAAAACTTATTTTTAAAACTTCTTGCTCAAGATTGAAAAATCCTAACTCGACACGCGACGCGACACTGCGCGGGGGGGGGGGAGGGGCTACTACTTTACGCCATCATCATCATCAGCCTATACTCGTCCACTGCTGGACATAGGCGTCTCCAAGAACACGCCACTGAGCACGATCCGCGGCCACTCTCATCCAGCTCTTGTCAGCCACTTTGCGAAGATCGTCGCTCCACCTTGTCTGAGTTCGTCCTACGCTACGCTTGCCGATACGCGGTCTCCACTCCAGAACTCGTCTACCCCAACGTTCATCGGTTCTGCGACTGATTGATATGGCTGGCCTACTGCCACTTCAGCTTGCTGATCCGGTGGGCCAGCAAGTTGAAGTTTAGTAACTTAGTTTGTAAAACCATGGACGTAATATCCATAATTATTTTACAACATTTTACAAAAACAGTCGCGTTCGCCATCATAGATCTCGAAATAGATGTTGTATTCGACATCGGCACCGCTGAAAAACATGAAAATGATACCCATATTGATTTTACATAAAAAAAGTCACGCCCGCCATCTTAGATCTCGAAATAGATGTTGTATTCGAAATCGGACCCCCGAAAAACATGGAAATGATACACATATCGATTTTTAATAAAAGTCACGTCCGCCATCTTGAATCTCGAAATTGGTGTTGTATTCGAAATCGGCACCCCCGAAAACCATAACAATAATATCCATATCGATTTTATATCAATAACTTGCGTCCACCATTTTTGATCTCTATTTTAATAGCTAATTAATTAAATCTTGCCTAAATATTAGAAAATTCTAAAAAAGCGTTTATCCATAAAAAAAATTAAAAAAGACTTTACGCATCTAAAATGCATGTGTTATGCATTAAATATTACATTTCAATTCTCATTAAAAAAAAATTGACTACACGCGTTTTAACCCTTAACTACCTACCATACATTACTGTCACACAACCACCTGACATACGTCTATGAGACCCCAAAGTAAAATGACTCCATATTTCAAAATTTAGCAACAAGGGTTTTGTTTTTAATAAAAAAATCAGTTTACGTACGTATTAAACTCTTTATTAAAAAAGAAATTGCACTTGCTAATCAACATTTTTTTTATTATTAACTCTGTAACCACTTTTTTGACTTACAAATCAACATAATTTGATAATTGAGATATAAAAAAAAATCACAGTGAATAGGAACTTCTGCGTCCTCTTTTTAAATTATTTATGAACTAATAAACGGAAACAAACAAAAAATAAGTTTATAAAATAAAAAAAATATCAAAATTGCAGGCTCTCAACATAGACCTTTTTGCGACAGCTCATTTCACAGATTGCTCGAGCACTCGAGGCAAATTGGGGCTTTGCATTCAAAACACATATATTGCGTTTTGCGTTTTTTGTATAATCGCAATTCGAGCAATTTTTTCTGACTGGTAGCCTTTCTTCAGCACGACTACTCCCGGAACAGCTGGTGAAGTAGCATCTTTGTTTCCTTTGAGAACGCGCTGAATTGCGTTCCTAACGTCACGTTGTAACTTGATGTTAGTTACACGATGCTCCATGTGAAGTCTTGTTATGTGTTAGGCAAATTTTTCATAAACTTGAACCTACTTGCAACCTTGTGTTTCTGAGAGTTAATTGATAAGTATAACACATAGCAGTTATTGGCAGAATAATCAAGAAGTCGATAAAATACTGCCAAAGGCCATCTGCGAGTGCGACGACCAGTGGATCATCTTTGGTAGAGTAAATCAACGTCAATTTTGGTTTTGTTGTAAAAAGTATTATCTCTGATTTTTTTAGTTGTTTTAACAACTTTTGGCTCGTGCTCTTTTTTCTAAAACTCATGTTTTGGATCTGGACCTGGAACTGGATCATTCCAGCCCTACATCAGTCTCCACATCGCTACATTCGTCGTTAGGTAAAGTTTCGTTGTCTGACAGATATTGTTCCAACCACTGCTCAATATCATTGTCATTTAAAGCCATTTTTAACTAAAACAAAAAGAAATACAAATTTCAAAAAGTCACGTTACCACCGACATACGTCTCTCAGACCCAAAGCAGCAGTTTTTTACTCACCTGAGACAAATGCGCGTATGTCCGGCGTCGATGAGTAGTTTCATCGGCACTGAGGTGTGCGGGGAAAAGGTACAGGAACAAACAGGTTCGTACGCGACTCGGGCGCAAATATATTTGCAATTTCATAAGTGACAGGATCTGAGAGACGTATGGCAGGTGGTTAAGGGTTAATTACAATGCGCCACTCCTGACGCGTACTGTGTCCCTAGTGGAGTGTATGGAGAGCCCCAGTTGCGCCGCTGCCCGCCCGCCCGCCCCGCACACTCCTCACGATTGCCCTGTCTAGACGTGCCCGTTGGCCGATTGTAAGAATTAATAGACTGTGATGGTATATAACTTAAAAAGTGTCATTTTTCGTATTTATGGCCGATTTTGACAAAACTTTCAAGTGTTTTTTTTTATATTCTAACGCAAGTGCGGCAGCTAAAGTGTTAATAAACCTTTATTTAACAACCCCTTAGACCCCCCTACAGTGTTAGTTTCTTCAAATTCAAGCGTTTCGATTCAAAAGCCAACCCAATTATTTATTTAAAAATCCGAAAAACATTTTTTACGTTAAGACAAAAACATGTGCATAAGAGAACAATAATTAGTAACATGGTTCACGAGCGAGCTAGCCGTTAGCATAGACGCGAGTTTGCCTAATTTACCGTTTCAATTCTATGTCTCACTCACTCAATACCATATTCTTCGAATTTGAAATGCTCGGCTTTAGACTCGCTATTACACAAGGGTCAGCAGAATAAAGGACAAACTAACTCATGATGATGACACAAATAAATACTATAAAATAAAATAAAGTATCGATACACACTGTTTAAAATAACTAAAGATTATTATATTGACTACATTACACGATTTAGGTAAATAATACATAAAATGTTAAACATCTTTATTATTGAAATTTTGCATTCACAATGCTATATAGATAACGGATAAAATGTTTACTAGAAAAAAATCAACCAGTCTCAGGAAGCTCGAGTGGGATTCGAACCCACGACCTTTGGATTGCCGGTCCACTGCTCTAACCGCTGAGCTACCGAGACCCCAGAAGACTCGTTGAATTTTTCCTAGTAGTTTGATTTACGCTGCAAGCCAGCGGTATTACGTCACTGTGAAGTCTACCCTCACATTCGAAAGAAATACTATTGCAAGTATTTAACAATCGATAAAGACGTAATTGCTTATAAATATCTTTATTATTGAAATTTTGCATTCACAATGCTATATAGATAACGGATAAAATATTTACTAGAAAAAAAATGTTAAACATATTTGCCATTTCATGATATTTACCCATGATATGGGTATTTACCCACATTTTACCCACTTTGGGTATTTACCGGGAATTTACCCGGTAATATCCCATCTCTGCAATGCTTTTAGTTTGAAATCCCCAGTAAGTAAGCCCCGCGACGTCCACGACGACGACGGTGACGACGCGCGACAAAATGACACTCGTCACTCAGAAGTAAGTCCGCAGTCCGTATTTGTCCGCAGCGGCCAGTAAGTACATTGCAAAAACATGTCTTGGTCGTTTATTTTCTCGAAACATGATAAAAGTTATTGACCAGGAAAATAGAAAACCTGGCCATGATGCGGAAAACTAATGGCACTAATTTCTTTTACTGGCAACATTACAGTATCTTTAAAACGTCATTATCATATTACACACATAATTGTCATCTGTTGATTGCTGTCAAAGTATCAGCGCAGACTATTTTTCGAATTAATTAGGCGATATAATGCCGAAAACTATTTATAGTTGTGAGAGAAAAGTAGTTTACAATGTATATAAATATTTGTTGGAGAGAAAGCCCCAAGGATTGGACTCTATTTCTCTCATTAGCCTATTCAAACCTGAGCGGTATTCGCTGCCGCCGTGGGTAAAGGTATATACGGCGCGGTTGCCGCGCGGGTTTCGCTCAGGTATTTAATATAAAGTTCCGCGGCTAGAGCGACCTGCGCGGTATTTCTGCTGCCGCTACCCACAGCGGCAGCGAATACTGCTCTGCCCCCTTACTCTCGAATCTAATCTCAATGTCGATTTCAAAACCGTCAAATAACAATACAATACGTACTCTTGACGCGCTTAAATCGAGATCAGATTGAAATCGAAATCATGTTCATATCGAAAAGATAAGTATCAAGTTTGCTGCTAATAATGTCATCGATGGTGAGAACCTTTTGTGTTTTTGACGTATCGATAAATGTAATGCATAATAAAAATCCAGGATAATAGCTAAAATTAAAGCTGTATCTAATTAATCAAGTCATAACTCATTTTATATCAATAAATCCTTCAATGTTAAGCAGAATTTACAAAACAGTCCATCTTCTTGGAAAGCAAACGTACAACTGAGGCTCCAGTATGAAAGCAAACGGAAAGCATTTCATGAGTTGTGCACCAAACAACGGCAACAACGGCACGCGCGCAGCGCGCACGCGGCTCGCAAGCGGCGCGCGTGCTGCGTATTCGCCAGAATGATAGGTCTCGCTCACAGACGTATAATAAGAAGGTCTCGCTGCGGTCGAGCGATCAATCAACTCAACCAATCATTCATCTAAGTTTATGATATTTGATTCGATAATCCCAAATATTTTTTAAGACGTTACGAAAGTTTGAAACGTTTTCTGTCACTTGAATTGACTATTTATTGGTGGAATAAGTAAAACTCAGGTCGTCGGTCAATTATAGCAAGTGTAATATTTATTTATTTTCTTTCATGATCATGACAGAAAGTGATGTTTTTTTAAATCAGAGACAGACAGACAGACAACGCCACAGACTTTTTATTTTTAAAGCATTTCAAGGCGAAGGCAGCGCTTCATACATCCTGAAATGTTGATGTTGCTTTAAATAACGCAATATTGTTTTAGTATTGGGCTCAAAAAAAGACCACTTCAAAAAAAGCTCAGTATACGGTTTTGATGAGGCAAACGGCAAGTAGAGGCAGTAAGGAAAGTGGTTGGACCGTCTCTCAGATCGAAGGTCCCTAAGTTTAATCCCAGATGTGGCACATCCGTGATTTTCAGTTTTTTGTTTAATTGTCTTCTACTGATTTAACTCTATCGGTCTATGAAACAAACATGTGAAAAGTTCAATAATTATCTAGATTTCGAAGTATGTTCAAATACTATAACTGCAATGTAAATTAAATTCTCGGCCGTAGTATGTCTGAAGTGCCACAACTTGAATGATACGTCTACCCTAGTGTCAGTTGCGTTTAATGTTAAAGTGATTTTGAACTAATTATGTAAATTAATAAAAGTTAGTTTTAATTATTATATTCATTACAATTTATTTCAATTGTCTAATACCCTATCTTAAATTAAACCAATAAGTTTTCCGAAAACAAAATCATTAAATACCACATACAAAATTTGACGTTGAGCAATTCCCCATGTAAAATTCAGTAAGTGCCATTTGATTTGTTAATTGATTTGTATGTTCCGGCGTAAAGTTCAGTAAGTGTAAAATAACATATACAATATTATAAATCGAGTTAATATGAAGAAGTGAAGAGAGTGAAGAAGGCTTTATAACCGTAACAAGGAGAAGACCAAAAAAGGTACTGATACATAATACATCACCAATTTTGAATTTTGAAAGAAATCATAATAAGAAAAATAAGGTTAGTGTGACCAGCCTTCAGCCTTTGCTAAAACAAATGGCAATGGCTAGACTTTTGAGATCCGAACAAGTAACTGGTATTATAAGAATTAAATACAAGAATACCTATAAAATATTGATTGAATTTGAAGACAAAGAACGCGCGGATAAAGAATAAGAAATTTAAAGAGCTAGACTATAAATGCCAAATGACGTACGAAACTACATTTTCTTACGGAATAATAAGAGAAATTGAGTTTGAAACAGTAGATGACGAAATAATGGAGGCCCTAAGTTCTGAGACTGAAATTTAATCCATAAGAAGATTTTAAAAAAATTAATCCAGATGGGACATTGGGTTAATAGTGAATGTATCCGATTATGTTTTCAAAGTTCAACAATTCACGAATTTGTGTATATCTATGGATGTGGCATTACAGTCGAAAAATATGTTTTCCCGGTCACACAATGCTCAATGTGGTGGAAATTTGGTCACACTCAGAGGTATTGTCCAACAAAAAAAAAACACTTTGTCAAACAAAAACAAATGTGGAGGCGATCACAATAACTGCAACACTGTTCCATTTAAGTGCCTTAATTGCAACGGACCACACATGGCCCTTGATAAGAAGTGTCCCTCATTTTTGAAAGAAAAATCAATACGACAAATTATAAGTCAAAATAATGTCTCATACGGAATTGCTCTGGATAAATATTTAAAGGACATTAAAAAAGGTCAGAAGTAATTTAGTCAAAGAATCTGTTACAGAAATTTCAGCTACGAGAGACATGCATAGTACTATAAGTAAAACATACAGTGAAGTGGTATTAACAAAGCCACTAATTCACCAAAAACTTAACTATGATGGGGAGACTGGAAACTGTCAAGAAGAACAACTAAAAAAGAAAACGAATAAGAAGAAAAGCTCAGAATACCGAGGGAAAAATATGAGTGACGAACAGTACACCTACCCTGATGAACTCCGTGATTACTCAATCCCGAACACTACAGAACGCAATGAGAGTAGAATAGAAAAAGAGCGGTATTCGAAGAAGACAGAATTTGAATGGAAGGCTTTCTTTTTGAAATTGAAAAGTATAATTATGTCCAATAATAAATTAGAAGATAAAATAAGCCATTGTTTAAAAATAGTTTTTGAAGAAATAAAAAATCTAATAAGTACCCACCTGGAGCTGACCTGATTAAAATGATTAATAAACTCACATAATGGATAGTTCCAAAAAAGTAAACCGCAGGTTACGTTACAAAGCGGATGAAGAAAGAGATTTTAATATAAATATAATCCACTGAAACTGTCAAAGTCTGAAACCAAAACGCATTCAGCTGGAAGCAATACTAAATCAAGAAACAATACATATAGCCATTTTAAGCGAAACGTGGCTCGACAGAGATGATGAAATTAACTTTAATGGATACAGTTTCTTCAGAAAAGACCTTATGGATTCCTATGGTAGTGTTGCCATATTGATACATAAATTGATCAAGGTTCAGCTATGCGTAACAATTTGCGATAATACCGGAATAGAAGTAATACCCGTAAAAATCTTGAACTGTAAGTGTTTTCTCTGTATACTGCCCCTCCAATGTAACGACATCTCAAGCCGACTGGGATGACCTGTTTTCCAAAGTAAGACATTCCTCGATGATTTGTGGTGAAGTAAATGGTCACGATACTAACTGGTGGCGCAATACGGACACTAGTGGCAGAAAGTTGTTTGAAGCTTCGTCTGAATTTAACTATAGCTCTCTAAATGATAGATCTCCCACTAGAATTAAATTGGTCAACCAAAGACTACAAGAATCTGCCCCTAATGTCTGTTTTGTGTCAACAGATTTAACAATAAACTGTAACTGGAAAATAACTAATGAAAAGCTAGGCAGTGAACATTTAATATGTAAAATGGTGTATAAATACAATGATAAAGTGCAATTATTAGCTAAAAGAAACTATAAAATGGCTGATTGGGTAAACTTTCGTAAATATATATAAATGTCATTGATTCAATCTAATACATTCAGGGAAAATGATGTCCAGTAATCGTACGACTTTTTTATGCAATGTATTAACAAAGCCGCGGAGAAATATATTCCCAGAGTGAGAATATGCTTAAATCCTAGCCAAACATTTGAACCTAAACCCTATTGGAACCCTACCCTGTCTGTAACTATAGCAAAACGACATTAAAGTTGTAGCGATCCCAAAACTTACTAATTAATTCTTATAACATAGTAAAACTAAGACCTATATCCTTACTATCATGTCTTTGTAAACTATTTCACATTATGTTAATTAAAAGACTTGAATGGCATGTAGAAGAAGTCAGATTTTGTCTCAAAACACAACTGGTTTTAGTAGGGCTCAATCAAGCATAGACTGTTCAGTACGAATTATCACTCACATCCAGATTGGACTTACTAATAAAATTCCTACCCTGGTCTGTTTTTTAGACATAGACAACGCGTACAACGATGTAGGTACTTGTTGAACGTGTAATATCCACTCTAGACAATATAGCAGCAGGGTTAAATAGATGTAATTACCTTTGGCACTTTCTAAGCGAACGATACATAAATATTGATCTGACTAAGTGTAAAGTTACAAGATGAACAGGAAAAGGTCTTGCTCAAGGCGACCCTTTATCCCCTTTACTTTTTAACATAGTACCTTACGAAGGCAAATAAACATTCAACCTTAACACCCGTGTCATTCATTTCTATCGGATAACCTTCGGTAAACCATCAACATCTTTAACTATTTCAACATCATTTTCATCTCAACATTAAATGTACGGTTATCAACGCTACATTTTGGTCCAAATGTTCCTCAAACACCAAATGTTCTTCGAAGTTGGGTTTCATGGGCAGCCTGACGACATAACGTCCATCTGGTTGCCTCGTGGTTGTTGACTTGTAAAGTGTTTCACAATATTCATCAGCTGGTGTCATGTTCGTGTTTTGTTGTGTTATTTCTTCCAGCTCCCAGTATTGTGAAATCTCTTCTAGATTGTTTTGGCTGCAACTAGCTCTATCATTGGATGTTCATTACTGTCAACGGACTTGCAATATATAACACATCCAAAGGCCTTCTCTGACGCGTCATATAATCCGTGAAGTTCGATAGGTTTTTCTGTGTTACCGATCCATCGCATTATTCTTATTTTTGCAATATTAGGCAGGCCTTGTTTTAATGTTTCCCATTCTTGTTGTATATTATGAGGTAACTTGTCATCCCAATTTAGTTTCATACTCCACACCTTTTGAAACAAAAGCTTTCCTTTAAGTGTAACCGGAGACAGCCAGCCGAGCGGATCGAAGACTTTTGAAATGTTAGATAGTAGTAATCGTTTTGTTATTGTTGTATTACTATCGCTGTTATCGTTTTTATGCACTGCGCTTAAGAATGAAAATTGATCGGTGCATAGAATCCACGACAGGCCTAGTGTTTTGTTGCCTTCAGCGCGTTTGAAGTCAAACATATTTTGACTAATAAATTCGTTCGACAAATCTTCTAGAAGCCTTTGATCATTGCTTGCCCACTTCCGTAATTTGAACCCACCGCCGCGTAAAAGGCTTATTATTTGTTGTTGTGCCATTTTTGCCTCTTGGATACTATTACCTCTCAACACGTCGTCAACATATAGTTGTTTGTTAAGGATGGGAACTGCAAGTGGGAACTGGTGGCCATCATCTTGTGAAATTTGTTTGATTGTCCGCATAGCGAGATAGGGCGCGGCCTTGGTTCCATAGGTGACAGTGCATAGTTGATAATCCTTAAGATTATCCGATGTTGAGTTGCGCTATACAATCTTTTGGAGATATTGATCCTTTTCTTCCACTAAGATCTGACGATAAAATTTTTCGATGTCAACTGTGTACACGAACTCGAATGTCCTCCAAAGCAGGATCAGGCCTTGCAGGTCTTGTTGCAAGTTACGCCCGCTCTCCATCAGGTCATTAAGTGTGTACCCTAATTTAAGCTTACTGGAAGCGTTAAATACTGTTCTTAACTTGGTAGTCTGGGAGTCCAGTTTTATGACGCCGTGATGTAGAAGATAGCAGCTTGGATCTCGCGGACGCGTACATAACTGCATATGTCCCAGTTGTTCATATTCAGCGAGGAATAGTTTGTAATTATCAGCTAGAGTTGAATTTCTCGCGAACCGTTTTTCAAGCTGTTTAAACTGGGCCACCGCTTGTGATTTGGAAGCCACCAAATGTTCTTCGAAGTTGGGTTTCATGGGCAGCCTGACGACATAACGTCCATCTGGTTGCCTCGTGGTTGTTGACTTGTAAAGTGTTTCACAATATTCATCAGCTGGTGTCATGTTCGTGTTTTGTTGTGCTATTTCTTCCAGCTCCCAGTATTGTGAAATCTCTTCTAGATTGTTTAGGACAGCGTGACAATTGTATGTTTTGACATTGCCTACTAAAATCCAGCCAAGTTGTGTTTGCTGGGCAATAGGGGCGTTAATGGGCCCACGAAGTATACCATCCATCAGAATCTCTGCATAGACCTTGGCGTCAAGTAATACATCTATAGGCCTGGAAATTTGTACTCAGGGTCTGCCAAGCTTATGTTATGTAAATGCGCCCAAGGTTGTTTCTCAAACGTAAAGTTAGGTAAACATCCAACTACTTTAGGCATAATCAGTGCATCCGTAACAAATGTATAATTGTTGAATCGAGACTCGCATATCAGTTGCACAGCCCCCTTGCTTTGAGTAGCCGTCGTCCCGACTCCAAATACGGAGGCGTTTTGGTTGCATCTTTCGAGACCCAAACGCCTTCAACTCTACCGTGGAGAGCAGTACTTCATCGTAGTTACCGGATACATGGTTGGATTTGCGTGAGTTGAATCCTGTAGAATTCTTAGATGTTGAAGTTGAAGGCTGCAGCTCGCTGTTATTTGAGATGTGGTCATTCATTATTTCATGTAAAATCGTGTGATGAGCACTGTTGCAGATTTTACATTTCTTTACTGAAGTACATTTATATTTGTGATAAAACAAACAGTTTTCACAAACTGGCAAGGTTTTTATTGTGTTAACCTTTGCCTCGGGTGTCATGTTCGAAAACCTTTTGCATGTTAATAAAATGTGATCGGGTGTCTTGCACAATGGACAAACACGTTCTTGTTGAGTTTTGTATGTTTTCGCGAATCTAGGTCTTGTTTCAATATGTCTCGGTTCATTTTCCTTTGCAGACGGGCTTTGTTTGATCTGTTTGTTTCTTTTGTGCAACGGCTCTAATGCCGTGAATTTTTCTCCTAATATTATAATTAATTCTTCAAACGATGGAAGGTCACGCTTATTTTTTCGGGCGTCCATGTAAGCTGTGTATGTCTCAGGATCCATCTTTTCGGTCATGATATGCACTAGGAAGGGGTCCTAAGTAGATGTGTTGACCCCGAGGTTGTGAATAGCATGAACTGTTTCTAAACTTACGTCATGCAGCCGCTTGATTTCGTATGATGTATATTTTTGCATATTGGGTTGGTTCATAAAAATCTGTATTTGCTTGGTGAATAGCAACTGGATATTGTTGTACCTGCGGTTCAGTAACTCCCAACAGGTATCGTAGTTTTCTGCGGAAACAGTGAGATGTTGCACGAGGCGCTCAGCTTCACCTTTGAGCTTGCCCTTGAGGTGCTGCATTTTCTGAGCCTTGCTTATAGTTGGATTGTTGTGAATTGCCTCACAATAAAGATCTGAAAACGTTGGCCAGTTTACGTAGTTTCCAGCGAATGTGGGTAGCTCAATGTGCGGCATACCTTCATGTTGATGTTTGACACAGTTTAATTTGCGATGTAATTCTGTTTTAATTTGTTCGTATGTTTGTTCATTCTGACAGAACTCTTCTTCATAAGTTTCATCAGTTCCCTCCAACAGGTTGTCAATCTGCCAGTGCAGTTCGTCCACGGCTCTCCAGCGAGACTGAAGCTGTTGTAGTTTGTCTTCAATTTCCCACCTTTCAGAAAGAACCTCGATGTTAATGCTTTTCATAGCTCTGTTTAATGCTCGGAAGTTAGTCTTTTGCAAACACAGCAGTTCGTCACTTTTCGAAGAAGATGCAGTGCTGCCTTTGACTTTGGAGCCTCCCAGGCCGTCACCGGAGCCCCCTGGGCCCATGTTGTCTAATTGCTTGCTGGGCCTTGTGTTTGTTATAAGATCAATCCCTTGAGTATAAAGTTGCTTAATACCTTGAAAAATCTTCTTCGTGAAGTAATCAGCCGACGTGTCATCCTCGAGCAGCAGGAGGGCGTTGTTAGACACGAACTCACCCCACAAGTTGTTCAATGTTTCCTCTCTGGTTTTTAAATATTCTGACGTCTTCCGATTCGCCGAATCTTTCTTAAAGTTGGTTATTATTCTCTCGATACTGATAGCAATCTGAGATTGTATTTCTAACAAAGCTTCAATGTTGATTTGTTTGATAGAAATTGTAGATGTTTGAATAGCTCAATGAGTCGCTTATAGATGTCGATAAGCGCTAGGTCAACGTAAAGTCCACGAGTCTGTACCTTAACTGAGTCTGAAGAGCTCCTTCTCAATCTAACAGGTGAGACCCGCTGGTGGGAGGCCCGTTAGACCGATCGCATAAACACAGCAAGAACACAACACTCACAGAACTTCACTACATATCTCGAAGGACCAAAATGTAGCGTTGATAACCCTACATTTAATGTTGAGATGAAATTGATGTTGAAATAGTTAAAGATGTTGATGGTTTACCGAATGTTATCCGATAGAAATGAATGACACGGGTGTTAAGGTTGAATGTTTATTTGCCACTAAATTATATAGTATTTTACATGTAATTCAATCGCGCGGAAGGCGACAAAGGAATTGCGCTGTCAGCTTAATATTAATAATACAATGTAGAGTGTGAGCTCGTACAGTCGTAATGTTGAAAATGTTCAAGCTGCCCTTAATGTTTTAAAAGTGCTATTCCAGGAAATACGTTTACAGATATCTACTTCAAAAACGAAATTATGTGTATTTTCCTGAAGCCGCGCAGATACAGATATTGATATCAATATAAATGGGGTACCCCTGGTGGTAGAAGAAAACATAAAACATTTGGGTATGTGGCTAGACAAATCCTTCAATTGTAGAAAAAATATTAATAAGACTGCTGAACGAGCTATTAAGATATTAAATATGCTTAAAATTTTAACTGGACCGTCTTGGAGTGCACCCTGAGCATTTGCGTAAATTATATATTTCTCTGCTAAGAAGTAGATTAGACTACGGCTGCTTTTTGTATGATAAAGCCTCTAAAACTCAGTTAAATAAGCTGGACAAAATACAAAATCAAGCGTTGAGGGTAATTGGGGGTTTATTTGAACCACAACGAATGTGTGTACCTCCATTATTCCTGGTAAAGTATTTCCTCGCTTCTAAATATTGTTTAAAAAGTCTGTCATCGTCAAATAATAATACGAATAAATTATTCGATGAGTTATATATTAATTCACAGAAAAAATACAGGAATAAGAAAAAGAAACCTTTGACAGCATCAGTGTTTAACGAATTTAGAGACGAGGAGATACATATATATATGTGAGAGATTAAGAAAAGAGAGTTAAGTGAGAGATTAAGGAAAGAGAGTAATGATTTTGATCAATTTATATTCATAAAAACCAGATCAATTGGCAGACAGTAATAATATACACACATTTAGTGTTAATTATAATTACAGTAATATCAATTTATTAATTAGCCATTTGGCAGTTTACATAATGAAAATTGGTACTTACTACTATTTCTTGTAACATACACAGTTATGTGCTAAAATACATAATTTAGTTACACCATTATAGCATACCTCAATACTATGTCGACAATCAGAGCTCCGTCATGCTCCGCAGTTGAGTACAGAATGCCCGGAAGCGCTAGCGCATGACCTTTTATACTGAAGCACAAACAAGTCGCTAATGACGCATGGCGTGGGGAGCGTGGCAATGGGCAAGCACTGGTTTTCTTATTCATATTAATTACTGCGATAAATTTGCTTTCTTCAAACATTTGTTTTTAATGCTAACATTAATAGTAATGTATTTGTTGTTTGGGTTTCGCGGCATTATAATATCCAAATTAAAGTACCCCTAAATCGACCGAGACGCAAAACCAATTCCTTTAGCACAATAATTAGGTATTTATTTAAAGAAATTATAGTTAATTTAAGCGTCTCACAACAATCGAATGCAACTAAATTATTTAGAGGGTTATTATCAATAAGCTTCGGTCATCTAAACACCAGACACAACCAGCGCTCTCAAAGTGTCGCCTCGAACTAACTCTCCGACCAAGAGAAAGCATTGGATTGCTGTCAGCTATTATTTTAAAAAATTTAAAATATCTTTGTCTAAATCCGGTACCTATTGTTCTGATAATAGGTCTGAGCATCAAAACTAGTTGTAATTAATCGAAAACGAAATTGTGTAGAATAATTGGAAACACCTTTTCGAACGCATTTTATATGCGATTGTGCATCTAGTACGCAGATGACCGAAGTCAATAAGGTAACGAATAATAATCGTATTTGCCACTGTAAGACTTGGCTTAAATTTGAGCGGTTAACAACAAATTAGAAGAAGTTGATTTCAGTTAGCTATTTGGCACACACGACAACAAAGGATTACCATCCTGTTAGTTGTCGTAAACCAGACAACATTCAATCGTTAGTAACTGATTTAAGTTCTTCTCACAGTCTATGCGAATATTAACTTATTGGACCCATCAACACATGAATAAAGAAATTACTCATGTCATCATGTGCCATTAATGCGCAACCCAGGAGTGACAGGCGCAGCTGTGCAACAAATAGGCGCGCTGGTATAAACAGAGACCAACCAGTTGTTGGACCAGGGACCTCGGTGGCGACGCCAGAACTAGCGTGTTTACCACTCGACCACGGATGTCGTCAAACTTAACTTCTGACTACTTAATGAATTAAATTTTAAGAGGGTGGCTTCGACCAAACTGGAATAAGGTCTAATACCTAGATTAAACGCCGAATTTGTATAGACTAATCTCGGAGTAAATCTTATTCCAGTTTGGTCGAATCCACCCTTAGTCTTTAAATTAACAATTTCATATTCGCTAGATAAAGTATCGATGACACGAGTCAAATCCCATACTCGCTTTCAGATCTTCTGTCCCCATTTTGAACACTAGATAGATGATGATCAACTTAATGGAAAAATATTACTTGTAACTGTGACGAGTTTAAAACTAATCTTATTCACATTTGCAGATGAGACCAGGCATTACGACGATTTAGTTCTTTTTATGGAATATACAAGCGATAAAGTGTCTAGCCTAGCAAAGTATACAACCTGCAAATGGGAACTTGCCAAAAAGAAACGGTTGGTATCAGGGTGACCAAGTTTCATTTAGTAAAAGGTATGTCAGATTTTCTATTAAATCCGATTTGTTACGGCTGATACCTAAAACATTACTTTTTTTTTATTTTTTTATTTATTGAATAAAGAATACAATATATCTTAAACTACTTGGCGCCTTAAAACCTGAGTGGTTTGTCTAGGCGTTGCACATTCATATAGAAAAAAAAAGAACAAACAATATAAATACACTTTTTTTTTTAAAAAAAAGGTGAAGGTAAGTCTACAAATTTAGAGTAACAATTTGTATGATGCGGTGTAAAATTGTTTTAACTGCACACCGAATACAGCGCCGAACATAACAATACAATGCAATGGCTTATCTGTGGTGCGGTCGCCGCGTGCCGTTGTGAGTGTGTCTTGTGTACTCACCCGTAGCATAACAGGTTCTATTTGGCATTCTACAGAATGATTCGAAAAACATGAGTTACATTATTTCTGAGTATAATATTATTAAGTATACACTTATTTTTTTTATTATATTATATTATTTAATTATATTTTTAGTTTAAATTTGATATTTATTGTTAAGTCAGACTTTTGTTTTTTATGTAAGTAATTATGTAAGTTGATCCAAAAAATATGTTTTTAATTTATATTTACATTTTTTTGTTTAATTCTTCTAAAAAACTCCGTTTTATGTTATTTACTAATTTGGGGATAATGCAACATGATCGCCTCTCACCATATAAGTTATTAGATCTAGGTTTTATGAAAATTCTGTCAGTGTTTTTTCGTGTTTGTATTTTGTGGTTTGGTGTAGGTAAAGACGATAAAGTGTGCAGATTTTCTTTTAATATGGCGTATTTTACTAAATCGTGTATTGGTATTATTTTACAATATTTAAACAACTGATCGTAATTGTTTTTATGTCTTTCTTTTACTTTTTTACCGACTATTATTTTAATTATTCGAAGTTGTAAGTTATAGATTTTATCTAAATATGTTTTATATGTCCTACCGTAACTAGTTAATCCATATGAATAAATAGGTTCCACCATGGCGTTATATAGGTTTATGAGTACAGCGTATGGAATTTTATGCTTTACTATATGTATTTTGGAGAGCATTGATCGCATTTTGGTACATATTATGTCTATGTGTGCGCCCCAGTTAAATACGTTATCTATAATAAGTCCCAGATACTTTTGTTGATTAACTTGTTCAATTAATTGACAACTACAGGGCATCGCGTCACTATGCAGACAATCATGATTATGAACAATAATTTTTACTTCGTGTTTTGCTTGGTTGTGGGGTGAATGAATGTGCATTAGTTTCGTCTTCTGAGCGTTTAAAACTAAACCCATATCATGCGCCCATTTAGTAATTAATGTCATGTCTTGCTGCAGCGCATGCTGAGCAGTTTGTAAATCACGGTCCGCTGCTATGAGGCAAGTGTCGTCAGCAAACTGATACACCGAACAGTTTTTTATTAGGTTGTTCATATCATTGACATATGCGAGGTAGTGCAGAGGTCCCAGTACGGAACATTGAGCGGTGCCTTCTGTAATTTGTTGACTATTACTATGACTGTTAGCTATTTTAACCGTAAAACTACGATTATTTAAGTAATTTTCATTCCAATTTAATAGTGGCCCTCTAATTCCTGTGCTCTGCAACTTGTCTAATAATGTGGAGTGCCTTAACATGTCAAATGCTTTACTGAAGTCTATAAACACTACCATCACGTGCTTTTTGTCATTAAGGCATGCATTGATTTCGTCGGTAAACTTTGATAATAGTAGCGTTGTGCTTTTTTGTGGTTGAAATCCAAATTAGTGTGGTGAAAGTATAGAATTTTTTTTGTAAAATTTTTGTATTTGTTCACAAATGTATTTTTCAGTAACTTTGTCTATTATAGGTAGTATAGATATCGGTCTATAGTTTCCATAATCGGATTTTGTACCCTGTTTATATATAGGGCGTACTATTCTCGTTTTAAGTTCATCGGGGTATGTTCCACTCTTGATGCTACTGTTAATAAACTTCGCTATTACTTTAGTAATTTTTTGTGAGATATGACTTAGGTCAAGAGCCCGGATACCGTCCATACCGGGTGATTTTTTTAGGTGAATGTTTTTTATAATTTTTTGTATTTTGTAAGGCGTAGCAGGTTGAAAACGCATAGAAACGTTTGCTGATTGATTATATTGAAAGCGGTCGATTAAATTTTTATTACATTTCGGGAATATGTTACTGACGTTTTGTTGAAAAGTCTCTGCAAATTTGTTCGCAATAACACTCTCGTCATTGCCTTGCTTTATATTAAAAGATTTCAGTATAACGTCATCCACACTATTAGCTTTTTTCCCTATTATCGTGTTTAATAGTTCCCATGTTTTTTTGGATTTCCCTTATATTCGTTTAATTTACTTTTATAATAATCGTTTCTAGCTTTATTTATTATTTTATTAGTTTTATTTCTATATTTTTTATATTTTAAATGTAATAATGAGTTATTAGGATCTTTGATCCATTTTGAAAACAACTCATCTCTTTTTAAACAGCGTTTATTTATATTTTGATTTGTCCTTGGCTTTTTGCTTCTTACACTAGTATTAGTTTTCTCTTTGTATTTAGAAATACAGTAGTACTTATCAAATTCTTTTTTTATGCAATTATATATCTTAATAGGACACTCTAAGTCTTTGGTGTGATTCCAATCAATTTTCTCCAATTCACAGTGCAGCTTTTTATTATTTATTTTTGTAACATATTTTTGCGCAACCTGTATACGCGGAGGAGCCACACACGACACGACGATCATGCGGTGATCCGCCAGTACTGTGTCGAGCGTTGCGGAGAACTGATCTTCCTTGCTTGATCGTATAAAAGCATGGTCGATGCATGATTTAGTTGTCAAATCACGTCGCCTTTCCACTCTGGTATAACTGTTTATCCCACATGCAAAACCAAACCCGCTTAGCATATTTAAGTACTCATGTTTTATTGGGTTGTCGGTTTTTAAGTCTATGTTTGTGTCTCCAATTAGTATTATATTATCCAGATTGGAAAAGCTACTGATATTGCGTTGTAGTTCGCGTATAAATCGGCGTTTGTTACTCTTCGGCGGTCTATATAGTGCACACAAAGTATAATTATTATTGTTTGCTGTAGTGATACAACCCGTCATACATTCGTAGTGAAGAGTTGATATGTTTTTGCTAATAAATCTGTGTTTATTACTAATGTAGATGATAATCCCGCCTCCTTTTTTATTGCTACGTAGTTTTGTGTGCATTGTATATCCGTCGATAGTGTATAACGTACTTATAGCTTCAGAGATACCCGCTTCCGTTACAACAATTGCATCTATTTTATTCACCGTTTCTTCGATACATTGCAATAAACTAGAAAAGCTTTTTATTAGCGATCTTATATTTATATGTATACAAGTGAATGACGTGGATGGAATACATTTAAAGTAGCTACTTATATTACCGCAATCAATTAATTCCGTAATAACATTTTCTATATCGTTCGCCATTTTATTAATCGAAAGTAAGTTGTTTATACCTGCATTATTTATATTAATCAAATAATAGATAGGTAACTACTTATGCGGAAAAAACTTTGTTCACATCATGCTCGTTTCGCAAAATAAATACCTTAGATTTTTCGTCCTTACGCACTCGCACTAATCCGTCCTTACACCATATAAATTTAAAATTTGGAGATAGCTTCTGCTTCGCATTCCATAACAGTGTTTTGACTTTTGTTGTATGGGGTTAATGTTTCGCGGCCAAATAGTTTTTCGGAGGTTTGGGCGGTAGGTTGCACATCTTTTAGAGTAACTTTTGCTTCTTTCGCCTGCTGTATCCATCGATTTCTCTGACCATCGTTAACTTCTACTAGTATAGGCCCGTTTTTATTCCCTCGCTGGAACGTACGTTTGGCTGTTTTAATGGAACCGTTAGGAACTTGCAGTTTTTTGGCCACTGTCTGTACGATCTTCAATATTTCCTCGTCTTCAGTGTAGGGTATGCCAGCAATTTCTAGATGGTTTGATAACTGTTTCTGCTCAAGTTCAAGCACACGTTGTTCAACAGCATTCAATTTGGTTTCCAGGTGGGTGTTAAGGTTCGTTAAGTGAGCGTTTTTCTTTTCCAACTCTTTAATCCTCTGAGTGAAAGCTTCCATACAGTCGTTAAACTCGTCCACTTTATCGCTGAAGAAGTCTATAGAGTTCTGGATACCTCTCATTTCTTTGTGTATTGTTTTTTCTACTCCTGCTAGGATTTTTTTCATTGCTGATTTGTCCAAGAGAGAGTCTAGCTCGTCTTCATCTTCAGTTTCTTCTTCGACTTCCAGTAACGACTTTCGTTTTGTAGCACTTTTGATTCATTGTTGGCATGTCCATTCCAGGCTTTCTGCTGATTGTAGCGCTGCAAGTTGCTTAGGGGTAAGCCCGGCACAGTTAGACGTAAAATGTACCAATTTTGCACATTTATTGCACTCCAATCCTGGAGACTTTTTTGTAATGGTTTTGCTGCATAAAGTGCATTTGGAGGCCATGACAACAGTTTAATGATAGAACGATGTAACTCGTTTAATGTTGTGAGACCGTTTTGTATGCGTTCCCGATGATGAATGACTTACATCAGTTAAACAAAGCTTAACTTTATAAACGCCAAATTCCAGTGCTGTGTGCTGATCAAAGTTCCTAATCACATAACATGACTGAGATTGAAATGCTGTCTACATTGTATTAAGTTAGAACATTCACAGTAACAAAGTACTAATGAAAGTTATAATTTGTTACTTCAAGTTATTTTACTACTCGTACCTGCCCCCTTACTCTTGAAACCGATCGCTATTGGACCGGATTGGTATTATGAATTTTCGTACTCCAAAGCTACGACACCAGAGCTAATATGGATTCATATTGCGTGGACATTGAGTGAAAAAAATACTAACCTCAATGCCATTTAGTTCACCCAATATGAATCCAAATTAGCGCTGGTGCCGTAACTTAAAAATACTAAAATTCACAATACCAATCCGATCCAATAGCGATCGGTTTCGAGAGTAAGGGGGCTGTACTGTACAGCCTGCAATTTTACAGTAATTTAAAATTCTCTAGTTACCTCAGTGGTATTGACTAAAGTGCCTTATGTAAATTCCACATAATTTCATGACACTTTCTAGTATGAGTAAATTATTCAATCTTTCATTAGTTATTTTGAATTTTGTATTCAAAGTAAATCTATTATGCCACAGTCTGAACGTATAGATATGATGCGTACTCAGTTTGATATAATAATGGATGATTTGGATTACCACCAGCTATCTTTAGACTCAACATATCAGCCCAATGACACGCAACGTTAAAAGTTGCCTCCTATTAAATTGTCTAGCCTTAACGGCAAGACAGAAAATTGGCATATCATTCGAATTAATCGAATATTACTGGAGGTTTTATATTCGAATTACAAATCAGTGTTATTTGAATGATTTTATTTTGACAAATTTTACTTTCTTTTCCAATACGACTGTATTAAAATAAAATAAAACTACATACCTACTAAGTGTTGACTGAGAGAGTACGTTTTCAAAATACATTTAAATTGATTATTGGTGCTTGTTAAAGATGACTCAATAGACACCTTTACTTTCTTACGACCTCACTTTCAAATATAAATACAATGTCTTTATTATTGAAATTTTTGAATTCACAATGCTATATATATAAATATAATAAAATGTTTAGAGCAGTGGACCGACAATCCAAAGGTCACGGGTTCGAGTCCCGTTTGAGCTTTCCTGAGACTGAGTTTTTTATTATATCATATAAATACAATGATTGGTTAAAATATTGATTTTAAAATTTAATTCATTAAGTAGTCAGAAGTTAAGTATGACGACATCCGTGGTCGAGTGGTAAACACGCTAGTTCTGGCGTCGCCACCTTTGAGGTCCCTGGTCCAACAACTGGTTGTTTCATTAAGGACTAACAGTATTTCTATATTGATTTTTGATCTGGGTGTTTCTATGTGCACATAATGTTTATCTGTTTATTTTTATCTTTATCATCAAAAGCAGGTTTCAGAAAAGAAACTTTACTTGAGCTAGACTAGATAATAGTGTGAGTGAGAAAGTTACTTTAAATTATTTATTTTATTAAACTTTTTATTGTCTCCCGTATAAAGATAAAGAAGTTCCGATGATATAATTTGGAATCATTTGGTAGGGGGAAGTAAATGTTTTTAAAATACTACGCCTTTGTTCAAAGATATGCTTATTTCATGGCTGCATTATGACAATAAATAACTGTTGAAGGTTTAACAGACTTTATACTTATTATTGTGTGTAAGGAAACTTGATTCCAAACTACCCGATTCAATACGAACTCGCATGTCGCAAAGACTGACCAATCTGTTTATACCGGCGCGCCTATTTGTTGCACAGCTGCCACCTGTCACTCCTGGGTTGCGCATTATTGGCACATGATGACATGAGTAATTTCTTTATTCATGTGTTGATGGCAGGGACTGAAAGCGGTTACGGTATAAGGTTACGTTACCGGTAAAAAATAAGTGTACCTTAATAAAATAAAGGTAAGGCTTTACCGTTATTTAACCTTTATGCGATATCGGTACCGAAAAACGTTGCATTGACAGTTGCGGGGCGCAGGGTGAGGGGTGAGACTTGCTTTTGCTTGCGAGGCGACGAGTAAAAACCTGTTTTTGTTGCGTGTCGCGCGCAAAAATGTGTAAAAAATGTGCGCGTGTAAACATCATTTTACACTAGTGCGGAAATTGGTATTTACAAACTCATGTCAATAGTAAGCCTTACATTAGTCTACTCGTCTGTGAAAACCAACTTACTGCACTAGTTTAATAAGTCTATCATTACGTGTTGCCATTTGCCATGCATACCGATTCATTGCGTATGACGCCATGGAGCTTCATTGATATCTTTTACGTATGGCGTTTGTTACGTACGTACGTTTGTTCGTTACGTACGCCAAATGGCGTCATAAATAATTCCTCTGAAATTCTACAGAATGACTATTTAGAGAGTTCTAATTAACAGAACTTATATTATTTGACACGTAGATTATGCCTGTATTGATCGTTTTAGGAGATAGCGCCAGTTAAAAAACTTCAGTGGTTGCAAACATTTTGTTCCCTAATTTTACTTCTTTTGTGTATGGCGTATGACGCCACATAGCATCATAAAGAAAATTCCACTGAAACTTTGTAGAATTTCTTTTTTAGGGAGTGCTAATTAGCAGAACTTTCATTATATTGAGGATTTGCTTGATGTAATAAATAATTCGCTACGCGATTTTCTATGCCGGACGATAAACGCGATTATGCGGCATACGTTTTTGACGCGTTAAGACTTATTATGGAACAACGATGTAAAGGTTTAAACTGGCTCGCCATCTTTCCTTTATTAATATTTTCTAATTATAAATTGAATTAGTGACGATAGGGCTTCGAACCGGTTTAAAAAATCCCGGTTATTGAATAAGGTTTTTACAAAAACCGCTTCCAATGTAAATGAGAGGGCTTCAAAAACCTAAATAAACCAGTTTAATCCAAAGCTGCGAAATGTACCTACTGCTGGCGAGGCGATTAGGCTAATGGCGACCTTCCGTGTGTAGACATTAGCTCGCAAGTCCATTTAAAACTCGCGCGCTCACTTTGGGAGAGCGGTATTTCAGGCAAATAGAATTCATGTCTACGTATGGAAGGTCGCTATTCGCTTTGCCACTCGCGCGCTCGCGTTGTCCCGGTGTGTTTAGGTACTTATAAAAATAAGAAAAAACCTCTATAAACCGTTTAATTGATTCAATACCCATTTTATTGTTTTTTTAGAAACAGGTTTTTTTAATGTTTGGGTAGGCCCACGGGCCGATGTAATCTGTTATGCAGATGATACTCTGATCACGGCCCGGGGCGGAAATTGCGCAGAGGCAGGGAGACTGGTCACCGTCATAACATCTCTGGTGGTGGACAGAATCCATATGTTGGGGCTCGAGGTAGCGATCGGTAAAACTGAGGCTCTTCTTTTCCATGGTCCTCGACGAGGACCGCCGCCTGGAACCCACCTAGATATAGACGAGCATAGGATCCGGGTTGGGGTCCGGATGAAGTATCTGGGTCTCATTCTGGACGGGCGTTGGCGCTTCGAGGAGCACTTTCGCAAACTCTCCCCTCTTCTCGTCAGTGCGGCATCCGCTTTGGGACGCAACATGCCGAATGTTGGTGGGCCGAACGCTTTGACTCGCCGGCTTTATGCTAGAGTAGTGGGCTCGATGGCCCTTTATGGAGCCCCTATATGGGCGACTGCCCTCAACGCTACCAACAAACAACATCTTCGTGCCGCACAGCGGATAATAGCGTTGAGGGCCATCAGAGGGTACAGGACAGTGTCTCATGCTGCAGCTTGTGCGCTGGCTGGCATCCCGCCATGGGGGTTGGAGGCAGTGAAGCTGGCGGAACTGTACCGACAGCGGGCAGAGGCTAAAGAACAGGGTAGAAACCATACTTAAGAAGAGCTTAAACAGGCTCGAGATTTGGCTGACCAAGAGCTGCTGTCCAAATGGGCCGATGATTTGCGGTCATCGACTTACGGCTCCCGGTTGTGTCGAGTCATCCAACCAGAATTGGGGAGATGGCTACAGCGGCGACATGGGACTCTATCTTTCCACTTGGAGCAGATGCTGTCTGGGCATGGATGCTTTGGACACTACCTGCACCGAGGGGAGTCGACGTCAGAATGCGACAGCTGTGGAGCTGCGCAGGACGCAGAAACGCACACCCTTGAGGAGTGCGGGTCGTGGGCTGCGCAGCGCCACAGTCTGATGTCGGTCGTTGGGGGAGACACTCTCGCTGCCTAGCGTGGTAAAAGCCATGCTAGACAGCGACAGATCATGGAGGGCCATGGCCTTGATCAGTGAAGCGGTTGTTTCACAGAAGGAGGCCGCGGAGAGGGTCCGCGAGGAACAACTCTATGCGGACCCGATCCGACGCACGACGGCGAGTCGGTAGGAGAAGGCGGCATTTTGCCCACCTCCTTCCACCGCAGTGAGGCTTGCGTGACTGTGGGGTGGGAGACCCCATAGCCGCATTGCATGAAACTCATGGGAATCTGGAGGGCGCCCAAACTATCCCGGGCGTCCTCCCCACTGGCGGGCCGTCGTAGGGTGGAATTCGGAGTCTGCTGTCCGTGGTCCCGAACCACCCTGACGACAAGTGATGGGATGGTATAAGGAGTTTTAGTGGGTAAGGCCCCTCTTCACCCGAGTCCCTGTCGAGGCCTTCGGACCTGGACAGGGAAGCGGGCGTAGGGGGGAGAGTCGCCACATAACCAGCGGGCTCCCTCAGGCCCGCTGTGTATCCGAAAATAGGATTTCTCCTTGTTTAAAAGAAAAAACCCTTAATAAAACGGTTCCTATGTACTGGCTGCTGACTAGGTTTGAAAATTAACCAAATAAACAAGCCCTGAGTGGCTGTACATTATTTATTTTAAATATTGTATTGGATTATTTTATTTTCTTGCAATCGAATTAAGCTCGGGAGTTAAAATACCTCGTTTTAATATGTCATTTTAGCAACTTGTGTATCAATCTGCTATTAAAAACGGCTAGATTGAAAACTGATTTTATTTCAAATTTAAATTCAAGCGATTATTCAATATGAAGTTGAACCACCCGACCCATTTTCCATTTCATTAGACTACATTGCTCATTTAACAATGAGAACAAGAGTTCCGACACCTACTCATGCGTATTTTTTAATTTTTATTTTATATTTTGACTCGTTTTAAGTGGCTGCATCGCA
This sequence comes from Scoparia ambigualis, assembly GCA_963921215.1. Classification (NCBI taxonomy): domain Eukaryota; kingdom Metazoa; phylum Arthropoda; class Insecta; order Lepidoptera; family Crambidae; genus Scoparia; species Scoparia ambigualis. Next base: position 22,502,341 of record OY992509.1, read on the forward strand.
ACACTACGGTATAGAACCTAAATAAAGATACTCCTTTCACACCCTTTTGTAAACTTCTACTAAAAATACACAAAAGGTTTACAACCACTGATCCAAATAAATCACTTAGCAGCCATTCCAGCAAAATCGCGTAGATAAGTCACTTTACAATACACTAAACGAATTAGCAAACCCTTTACGTTTGACATCCGATTCTGACTGAATGCAATCACGTGTAAACAAGCCAAAATCATAACAAAAAGCAAAATATGTTCACTCATGGCTGAAGACGCGCAAGCGCGTCACTTTAATGGGTGGTGGCTGACGCACGGAGGCGTCACAGAATATTTGTTAGCCGCCATGCACAAAAGTCATTAAAAGAGGGATACGCAATGAATCGGTTAAGGGTTAAGTAAAAGTCCGTCCGCTTATTAGCAGACACTAGCTTGAGTTGGCGTTAATATACCTACCGGCAAGCGTACTTTTAAAATTCCGTGTGCACGGCAGTTGCATTGTTCTACAATATTATTCTGTGATTCTACTTAAATAAATATAATTACGTAAGGCGAGAGTAGGACTTACATAGGACGTACATAGGAATAAAATTGCATCCAATCTGGTACAGGTATTGTTCTATATATATACATATATATATATATATATATATATACACATATGCACATATATTTACATACATATATATACATATACAAAATATTATCTACATATTATTTTATTTATTTATCAATAATTATTTTATTATTATACATTATTATATTTTTATAGGCGATCTTTTAGGTAATCTTCCAGCGTGTAGTAGCATTTTGAAATAAGTAGGTCTTTCAGTTTTTTAAAGAATTATTTTTATGTGGGTATATTTTTTAAAGAAGTAGGTAATTTATTATATATTTTCACACACATAACTAACGGACTTTTAGAGTGTAAGTGAAGTTTAGAGGTTGGCAAAATTAATCTTGTTTGTGTTTTTGGCCGAAAAGAATATTTTGTGGGTATATCCTGTCTTTTAGTAAAAAATTTAAACCTATGCGCGGCGCACGTGTTTTGACAACGAGAACAATCCAAACTAAAGCTTTATAAGAAAGCCAGTAGTCGCTTATGCTTGAAACGGTTGTTAGCCGTCTCTTTCATACCGAAATAAACCTTTATTATTTAAAAACTCAAAATTACGGTACCGATATAAATTTGGATATCGGAATATTCCGGTAACCGCTATTTTTCGGTATGACGCCATACCGCTATATAAAGGTACCTTAATTTTTGGGTTATTCAGTCCCTGGTTGATGGGTCCAATAAGTTAATATTCGCATAGACTGTGAGAAGACCTTAAACCAGTTACTAACGATAGAATGTTGTCTGGTTTACGACAACTAACAGGATAGTAATCCTTTGTTCTCGTTTGTGCCAAATATTGAACTGAAATCAACTTCTTCTAATTTGTTGATAACCGCTCAAATTTATGCCAAGTCTTACAGTGGCAAATACGATTATTTTTCGTTACCTTATTGACTTCGGTCATCTGCGTACTAGATGCACAATCGCATATAAAATGCGTTCGAAAAGGTGTTTCCAATTATTCTACACAATTTCGTTTTCGATTAATCACAACTAATTTTGATGCTCAGACCATCACAACAATAGGTACCGGATTTAGACAATGATATTTTAAATTTTTAAAAATAATAACTGACAGCAATCCAATGCTCCCCTTTTGGTCGGAGAGTTAGTTCGAGGCGACACTTTGAGAGCGCTGGTTGTGTCTGGTGTTTAGATGACCGAAGCTTATTGATAATAACCTTCTAAATAATTTAGTTGCAGTTGATTGTTGTGAGACGCTTATATTAACTATAATTTCTTTAAATAAATACCTAATTATTTTGCTAAAGGAATTGGTTTTGCGTCTCGGTCGATTTAGGGGTACTTTAATTTGGATATTATAATGCCGCGAAACCCAAACAACAAATACATTATGATTACCTTTACGTTGACTATACTATAGATCATGGATCTGTTAAAGTCACACTGTTGTGACTGTCGTGACAGGTGTACTGTGACAATACAGTCAAATGCTGGAACATAATGTTCCCATTATCATTTAAGGCATTTTCCTCTGAAAGAGGTACTGAGCTGTCTGATATCTTAAGATATTTTATGAAGTCATATTCTTTATTTATATTACAAAAGCAAGAATAAATTATGATATTTTTGTGTTTTTATTTCTTTTTGTAGGTACTGTGGACTCCTTGCCAGATGTTTTGCTGTACATTGAGTAATAAGGACTTTTAGTTTGGCGCGCCAAATTATGGTCTTTTACCGAGGCTAGAAATCACTTTTATTTGGCCGCGCCACATGATGGCATCTTTTTACCGAGGCTACTATGTGATAATTTTTATTTGGCTGTGCCACATGATGGCTTATTTTTACCGAGGCTACTATGTGATCATTTTTATTTGGCCGTGCCACATGATGGCTTATTTTTAACGAGGCTACTGTGTGATCATTTTTATTTGACCGCACCACTTGTTTGGCTTTTTACGGAGGCTACTATGTGATCATTTATTTTTGGCTGCGCCACTCGATGGCTTTCTACCGAGGCTATTTATGTGATCATTGATATAAATTGTTAATAAAACTAATATTTATTTTTATGATACGACAAACACACATGCGCACGCGCAGACACAAACACATGTTTTAATAATAATTATAGCTACCGATAGCTTGGGCCCCAATTTGTAATATTTTATTATTTGCGTTAATCGAGGCGTTGAAAAAATGTCTTTACCTCAGGTTTATCTTACCTAAATCTTTAAATATTGTAAAATATTTTCATTCAGATCTGTAAGGATGTAAATTGTAAGAGGTTTGATAAGACACTAAGTTTTTTTATTCATGTTTTTAAAGTAAGATGTAAACTTTGCTTTTTAAACTCGATATTTCTGATATCAAGATTTTGAGTTTGGTTTATATTTTACTAAGAATGCGAATTGTTTGATTGCGAATTTCCTTTGGTAGGTAGTATGCGAGGTAAGTGCGTATTATGCTTTTCGCTTTATCAAATTTTTTTAAGCAAGAGATTTTTTCTTAAAAAATGTAAGTAGAGATAATAAAGAGAAAATTAATGTAAACATTTAAAAAATGTATGTTTACGACTATTTACGTTATAAGTATAATAATGTATGGAATATAAATGTTTTTGTCTCATATTTAAGACTGAGGGCCTATAAGATAGTTTTTATTTTGTTGCTGTCTAAACAAAATCTGATGTTAATTTATTAACATTATTCGCGAGCCGGTGACCTGCTGCTCGTCAGAATGGCTGTGTGGGAGATTGGCATTTAAATGTAGATTACTATTAATGTTAGCATTAAAAACAAATGTTTGAAGGAAGCAAATTTATCGCAGTAATACGAATAAGAAAACCAGTGCTTGCCCATTGCCACGCTCCCCACGCCATGCGTCATTAGCGACTTGTTTGTGCTTCAGTATAAAAGGTCATGCGCTACCGCTTCCGGGCATTCTGTACTCAACTGCGGAGCATGACGGAGCTCTGATTGTCGACATAGTATTGAGGTATGCTATAATGGTGTAACTAAATTATGTATTTTAGCACATAACTGTGTATGTTACAACAAAGGTTACTTTTTCTTATTCCTGTATTTTTTCTGTGAATTATTATATAACTCATCGAATAATTTATTCGTATTATTATTTGACGATGACAGACTTTTTAACCCGTGGCGTGCCAGCCACTCTAAAGCATTAAATGCTTTACGTGTCAGGCATTTTGCGATACATCACTTTTTTATTGTTTGATTAGGGAAAAATATTTATTGCGTAATAACTATACGAGATTTTCGCGTGAATGAGGTGTCATTCTTTTCTGTATGAGTTTTTGTACGTAGTTAACTACTTAGAATGAACAATAAAGACTTACTTGTAGTGGCACTGAAACGGTTTTCTTTTGTTTTCAATATTTCATAAAGGTAACCTCTGATTTTACTGTTTGTTATAATAATTAACAAACTACACACAACACAATTGACATAATAACTTTTTAGTTAACATTACTATGCACCGGTCACATGAATCATAAACACCTTGGCACTAAACTTCACTCACAAAACAATTTTTAACTTAGGAACCAAAATAAATAACCACCGTTATAACGTGGCCGGCCCGCGTAAATAGTGACCTAAAAGTATATTATGTCTAACTGTAAATAAAAAAAGTTTACTAATGAAATAATCTACAAATTGATTAATGTTTATAATCACTTTTATCAAAATAATCAAAATATGAAGAAAATTACAGCACTTTATAACACACAATGTTAGCTGTAGTTGTTAGCAAAATCAAAATATCATAATTATACTTCTAGCTCTTCGTTTAATCTAAATTGCCACTATATCACACAACTATTGCATTGTACAAAAACTGTATTATGTTTCCAGTAAATATAGATAACAATCATACGAAAACTTATATTTTACGTCGAGAAAACATCATGTAAACAAATCACAACAACACGACTTTGTACTAATATGGCTGACGTCCGTTCATAACTTCAGACACTCTTTTTAAAAAAAAATCGATAAATTTTTGTTTGGTCCGAATCCTACTAACTATGTTAATTTCTTCTATACGGACCATAAAAAATTCACAGACAGTTAAAACTTGTATACTACGACTCGGACCGGCTAAAATAAAACAACCAATCTGAGCCAAGTCTGTTGTACACCGGTAAGTACAAGAGACACGCATGCCATGCCTCTCAACTATTTTGTACACCGGTAAGTACATATGACGGTCGAGGGGTTAAACAATATTTTAGAGGCGAGGAAATACTTTATTAGGAATAATGGAGGTACACACATTTCGTTCTCCATGACATGGAGAGGTGTGGTTCGAATAAACCCCCAATTACCCTCAACGCTTGATTCTGTATTTTGTCCAGCTTATTTAACTGAGTTTTAGAGGCATTATCATACAAAAAGCAGCCGTAGTCTAATCTACTTCTTAGCAGAGAAATATACAATTTACGCAAATGCTCAGGGTGCACTCCCCAAGACGGTCCAGTTAAAATTTTAAGCATATTTAATATCTTAATAGCTTGTTCAGCAGTCTCATTAATATGTTTTTTTACAATTTAAGGATTTGTCTAGCCACATACCCAAATATTTTATATTTTCTTCTACCACCAGGGGTATCCCATTTATATTGATATCAATATCTGTATCTGCGCGGCTTCTGGAAAATACACATAATTTCGTTTTTGAAGTAGATTTCTGTAAACCTATTTCCTGGAATAGCACTATTAAAACATTAAGGGCAGCCTGAACATTTCCAACATTACGACTTAAATCCTTGCCTTGAGAGTAAATGACAAAATCATCTGCCTTTTGGGGAAAAGGAAGAAAATCCCAAACGCAAGCTTCAGTGGGTGTTGTAAAATAAAACTATAAAATGTTCAATAGCTAGGCAGTATATTATCAAAGAACAACAAAGTATTACTAAATTTCGTTCAATCACCATAAAATCAAATTGTAAATTTTAAGTCGCTTCTATTATCTAAAGAGGGGGTTAGTCACAATTTTTCCTTATATTATGTTAGGGGCTCAACATTTACCTTACTCAATTTTAATTTATTAGGCCGAAAATAACAAAAAAAAACTATCAGTCGACATTGACCCTAAGGGTCAACCTCAAATGAAATTCCAATAAACTTTCTAATAATTTTGTCAACTATAATTTACTGTTCAAATTAATCTCAACCTTATTACAAAACTATAACACACCCTAAAACACAAAAAAAATCCTAAGAGTCAAAAGTGACCCAGCGGGTAGTTGATAATTTTAATTTCAAATAAATTTTATTATATTGTTCCTTCTACTACCTAGCCAGCCAGCTAATATTTCATTGGTAAGAGCTATGGTCGTGGGTGGTTGGGATAAAACCAGTACCGTCCGGAGTATGATGTTGAAATAAAAAATTAAATTACTTCGCCTATAAAAATATTAAATTAAATGTTTTAAACAGATTAACCGTATAAAAACCATTAAACGTTCAAAGCCAATAAACTAGAGAACCGTGGGGTTATACCGATATAAAATTAATATTAATGGGCGCCAGAATCGAATAGTCGATCCGAATCTGCAGACGACGTCACCATTCAACTTCACAACACAGGTCGAACTCGCAGATCCTCAAAAGGTTGGTAAGTTTACCAACGCTTGCAAGTTGAGACTTGGAGAGAGTGGGTATGATACCCTTCTTAAAATATTGTAGTTCCAAAATAAAATTTTAGAAAGTTCTAAAATAAAAAAAAACCGTCAACGCCTGCTTATCCGCTAGGCGGTGTCCTTTCGCCGTACAGCAGGTGGCCGGTACCCCTGAGGAAACAGGTCTCGCATCCAGGCTTTAGGGCCCAGCTCTAAATTCTGGCGGCGAGACGGGCTTCTCGAAGCACCTGGAATTATCAACACGGGGCCTCATTACAACATTACACGCTTAGGTTAGAACTGTTAAATGAATTGGGTCCCGCAGTCTGCTATCTGTAACCGGAGCAGCAACCTATCATAATCGGGGACTCGCTGCTCAACGGAGTTCTCAAAAGCTTTCCAGCGTAGTTGTACAACTATAAACTAACACTATATCTATACTATTTAATACCATTTTTTAATTTTAGTGTTGTTTCACATTTAACTAGGACAACAACAAGGCTAACTATATTCCACTAAACAAAACTAAATAATGCTAGACTATTGTTGGGTGATGAAGTGTCCACTTTCTAAAGGGGTCTGACACGTCTGCCTCATGGCTAAGAGCCTTGCGTCGCCTGGCGACAAGGCATGATTCGGAAACCATCTAAAATCGAAAGTCTGGATTTCTAGTAATAGTTGAGTCTAAGACAGAGCTCCAGAGAAACACTTCAGAACAATGATATTGTAAGACTTACGCGCTGTGATCACTTATCTCGCACGTGGCGCGTGGCTGCCAGCGGCGTCCAGGGACTGTCGATTTGAGCACGGATTCCTGTAATTAATTAAATCACTGTAGATCACAACACTTTCCATAACAAAAAACTTTTTACATCCCTGATATCATTTCACAATAAATTCCTACCTCGGTAAAATGATTCTCCCAGCTACTACTTGGACCACAACGACGAGAATGAATCTTTTGACGTTGGGTTTTGGCGTCGTGTCTCTGTAACTTACAATTAGCCGGAAGTGTCTTATATCGAAGGCCAGCCTAGGAAATCTACCCGAAATCTTGGAAATTAATAACAGGGTGGCTCCTTGAGAATTTTCCCTTCAAACTATCAAAACGTCAAATATGACGTTTTCACCTCTCGTTCTGACACGGAAAGAATCTGTCAACAATCAAACTACATTAACTAGAGACAAGTTAACGTTTAGCAATCTGAATATCGTCCTTTTTTAAATGTGGATATCAATTCCACTCGAGTTAATACCCTGTCTAAATATTAGGGAGTATTAGTTTCCTCTCTGGTAACCCCTACGGGCAGAGACAATATCCCACAGACATATAATAGAAGCAGACCAAACATTACAACAAATAAACGTGCCCATTACGCCTACAGACAAATTTCATGCACACATTTACAATAAAAGGGGCTGAACTCAGGCACGCAAGGGACCTCAAGTACCTACATCTATAATAATGTTATACCTAAGTAAAGAGGATAATCTTATATTTTATAGACATTTGAAGATACTCATTAAATTTAGAAAAAATCACCAGTAGAATGCTAAGTTATCTATCATTGAGTGCCAGGCAGGCTATGTCTGTATCTGTATCTGGCTGCAACGTCACCTCATTAACTTAATAGGCCTATTACATCTCGACTGTGATTTTTGCGTAAAATGGCCAATTTTGGCGTTCTTGATCCAAGAAAAAAAAAATACATCACCAGTTTTGAATTATTGAATAATGTAGAATAGCTATTGGCATAGTTCGTAGCGGTCTCGCTTTATGTAAATTTTGCTTAACTTTTTTATGAAACCCAAAATTGATGAAGGTTTTCATAAAATGCGCGAAGGCACTTTTTTGAACTCCTAGATTGAAATACTGTTCTAAAGAAATGAAAAAAAAATTAATGTTATCTATTTTATAGTCATATAGTGCGTAGCGGCCTCGGAATTTATAGATATCATTGATTTTATTTGGAAAAAAAATCTTATTCGAAACCCAAAAACTTCGAAAATCGGTTTAAGTTAACTGTGAATTTCTCCTATCTACGATATTATTGAGCAAAATTTATACCAGAATAATTGTTACTTCTTGAGAAATAAAGATTGTAAGTATAATGAATTTATTATCCAATTTCGATAAAAACGATAAATATAACTGCAAAAATACTACAAAATACGATGCGCCGGCCGTCCGACCTCAGCTTATTCTCGCAGAGTAGAAATTTGTAATATTAAGCATGATTTTATTTCCTATTTCGATACGTTACTACAAAATGCAAAAATGCGCATTTTACGTAAAAATCACATTTGAGATGTAATAGATCTCTTAATAAAATGCATAAAAAACTCGTAGTAGAATCGTTAGGTAAAATAAAAAAAATGAAATAAGTAATTAAAAACAACATACATATATATATACTCTGCTGGTATTTTTTTAATAAAAATAAAAATTACAATAAATAATGTACCAATTTTTAAAACTAGTGATAAGACCGCCGGGTGGTCGAGTAGTCAGCGACTCTGACTGCGGGTTACTGTATATTTTGCAAGACCCGAAAAAATTATATCCGGTATACTTTTTACTGAGTCTGTTCAGGAAGTAATGATGAAGGTTTCTGAAAACAAATAAATTTATCATTTTCTGTATATTTCAAAGTAACAGAGTTGAGATTGAGAGACTGCTCAGACCCATCTTCTTCATGTTATACCCTAGAATACTGTACAACAATATAATACTTACGATAACTCATTTAATGTAGTTAATACAGCACTTGTGGTACTCGGCTGTAAATTTTGCAAATTCCTCAAAACATGATCTCCACTAGCTTGCTTCTTACCGGACTTTTTAGTAAAGATTTAGATGAATTCTGAAAAACAAATGTAAAAAGTTATTATTTTATGCACATTTTCATACAAGAATACATCCCTACGACTACCATAGGGTTAAAGGGATAGGATAGGGTTTAAGTTAACAATATTATAAAAATAATTTACTCATATTTAATTTATCCCTAATGAAAAAATATATTGCATACTTAAATCTAATCAATCTTCAAAAATATACCTATTAAACAAAACTGGAGTCTAAATACGGCCCCGTAAAATTGTACAAGTATATGAAACGTCAAACGAGGTCAAAGTTACTATATAATTGATTATTGTTACCACAAGAATCTTTCAGAAACTACTTTACGTTAAGATTTTACGAGATTTGCACTTATGACAATTATTCACTACTTCTAGAATGCCGAAAGATTAATAATAATCACACAATGACTAAAAAAAACATTATGAGATTAGATGGCACAACAAAACTTACCAATGGAACGTAATTTCAGGTGTTTTTCTATATGAGGAGTTGCCGCACAAGGGCGCACTACACTTCACCATTTTATTTAGTACTTTTGGCTCATAAACTTTATTAGATCACAAAAAATAAGCGAAAACAATCTCCTGTACGTCCTTTGTTGACAAGTCTAGGAAGACATTTGTGTAGCTTAATTGTAGCTTGTCAAGATGGCGTTTTGCCTCACGGTCCAGTTTGTCTATGTGTGTGGAAGTGTTGCGACATTAAAAAGAAACGAGATAGTCTCATTAATTTGTGGTTGGAGAGAAAGAAGTAGAAATAATGTTTTATTCTCATCTATGTCTGTGGAATATCCATATAAAAATATTTATCACAATCGAAAGTTCTAGATAAAAGTCCTTATAGAAAAAATAGTTCTATTTCCGGATTTGTTTGAATTTATTTTAATTACTTAAAGTAAATATTATACATATTAATTTATTACGTACTTTATTATCGGAATTGTATCGGCTATTTTTATAATTGAATCTTTTTATGTGAAACTGAAAGCTGAGTGCAACTTCGCCCCGCCTCTATGTGTCTATGGGCTGTCAGAAATTGTCTCCGGCAAATATCAATATCAAAATGTAAACAATCTTAATTTTCTCCAAATCTAATGCAAAGTCTTGTTAACACTGATTTAGAAAGGTGTATTAATTGAAAATGCAAGGAAATGTGTCTATTACTGCATCAGCCAAGGCTCCATGTCTTTATTATGAAGAAAAAACAATTACTAATGTTTTTGGAAACCCGATCATTCAACAACAGTGATTACAGGTAACTATTATTCAATTATTGCGAACCTTTTTGTAGATTAGTAAAGGCAGACAGGGCCCTGGATTTACAACGTAACAACTGGTACATTGTACACATTTCTTTTAACATTATGGACTTCGTAAGTTACTATGTTAAAAAGTAAAGGGGATAAAGGGTCGCCTTGAGCAAGACCTTTTCCTGTCCATCTTGAAACTTTACACTTAGTCAGATCAATATTTATGTATCGTTCGCTTAGAAAGTGCCAAAGGTAATTACACCTATTTAACCCTGCTGCTATATTGTCTAGAGTGGATATTACACGTTCAACAAGTACATCGTTGTACGCGTTGTCTATGTCTAAAAAACAGGCCAGGGTAGGAATTTTATTAGTAAGTCCAATCTAGATGTGAGTGATAATTCGTACTAAACAGTCTATGCTTGATTGAGCCCTAATAAAACCAGTTGTGTTTAGAGAGACAAAATCTGACTTCTTTCTACATGCCATTCAAGTCTTTTAATTAACATAATGTGAAATAGTTTACAAAGACATGATAGTAAGGATATAGGTCTTAGTTTTACTATGTTATTAGAATTAATTAGGAAGTTTTGGGATCGCTACAACTTTAATGTCACGCCATTGTCTTGGAATTATTGATGTTTGGTAGACTAGATTATAGATTTTGAGTAGATATATTTTTCCAGAGTGAGGAAGGTTATAAATAATAGAGTAGGTTATTTCATCAGTTGCCGGTGCTGTGTCTTTTATCTTTTTTTTTTTTTTAGCTTGTATCCCCGACGTGGGTCATGTCGAAGATGTTTTCCACATACTTAAAACTACGGTTGCTGAGAACTAGGCCGCGCTAAGGCGGCTCTCCTATACTACTTTTTTGGCTTAGTGCCTACATTTTTATTGCACTTCTTGTGCCCTATCTATAGCTACTTCTATTTCTGACTTATATAAATGTACTCAAAGAGACTATTCCATTTTTCTCGCACGCTAGGTGCCCTCCTACTCATTTTGCCTTTAAAATTATTTGCTGCTTAAAATATACATTTTTATTGCATGCCCTATTTTTCTACTATTATTATCCAATCTTATTGTCTACAATTTCTGATTATTTCGGTTCCATTTTCATTGCACCATTTTAGGTGCCCTTACATCTTAATTAGCTTAATTAGCTTATTTTATCCTTATATTAACTTATTTACTACTGACATTTTTTACTTAATTTTACAATTTGACTTACTTACTATATTTTTATTTACTTATTTAATTTTACAGTCTTTGCCCATGGCTTTTAATTGCTTTCTTAATTTTCTACTATTTCATTATGTAGACCCTTGGTATACTCAATATACTAGTGGTTACATATTTTACTTTGATATATTTCTCTTAATTTACTTGTTATGCCTATGCAGAATTCTGTAAACGGTATTCTAGTGCTTTTATTTGCCAGGTTTTCGTAAATTGTGTTACTCTCTACTTTCATTCCTGTCATACTCTCATACCTCATTGTCTCATATTGGTAGATAGGGCAACTTGTCAGGATGTGGGTCACACTCTCTTCTTCCTCGGGGTCACAAATGCACGATGGGCTCTCCTTGCACTTGAACCGACTCAAGTACGAGGAGAACCCACCGTGCCCTGTCATAACCTGCGTCAGTACGCCCGTTGGTCGCAACTTCCTTACTAGGCTATAGGCTGCGGTTGCATCCGGAAGGAACATTTTCGTCACCGGGGCCGTTGTACTCGCGTCGTATCTCCGGGCTCATTCGCCAATCGTTCCCTCACGTATGAAACGCTTGGCGAATGAGACCGGACACCACTCGTAGTCCAACTTCCTCCGCGACGAACCTGCTGCCTCCTTTGCGATCTCGTCTGCGCGTTCGTTGCCTGGCAATCCCGCGTGGGCTTTCACCCAAAACAGGCTCACAGTCTTGCTTTGCTTGAAGGCTCTTTGCAGGTTCGACCTAGCTTCGAGCGCTAAGCGGTGAAGCGAGCTACGGCTTGTTACAATTTCTAGCGCAGATCTAGAGTCACTGTAGACGCCGTAGCTCGCTTCACCCCTTTTGACGATCTCCGCTGTCGCCCTGAGTATCGCAAGCAGTTCGGCCTGGTATACGGTGCAGTATCTTGCCAGGGTAATCTTGATTGACGCGATCTCGGCGCCTCCCTTCCAGATGGATAGGGAGGCTCCGACACCGTCGTCGATCTTGCTCCTATCAGTGAAGATCCTGATTTCCTGCACCGCATACCGGTCCAGGGTCTCCTGGTCCTTAAGGGCTACGAATTCGCTCCCGATACTCAGGGCTTGGTGCGGAGTATCCACAAACCGAGCCGGCAGCTCCATTTCCCTATCATCCGGCACGGCCAGGGTCTTGCCTCTACTCGCATCATATAGGGCAGCAGCCTCCAGGATGCGAAGGTCTAGTGGCAAAATCCCGGCCAGCAACAGGGCCGAATTCAGGGAAACCGTGCGATACGCACCGCAGAGTTTCTGCACGAAGCCTCTTTGTACATCTTTTTGGCAGCTGGTGACCATGCTGCCGCCGCATAGGTGATGATAGGCTCCACTGCCATAATATAAATATGCCTAACTATTTTCGGGTGCAAGCCCCAACTGACCTTTGCCGCGGTTCTGAGCCTCTTGTATACGTTATGAGCTTTTTTACAGGCATTTGAGACGGGCGTATTAAAAGTCAGCTTGCGATCGATGGTGAGACCCAGGACCTTAATCTCTTTCTGCATTTCGATGTCCTGCCTCCCCCATGCTTAGCCTTGGTGCGTCATATTTAAGCTTTCTGGTTACTGTCATTGCTACCGTTTTATTGGCAGCAAACCGTAGCTTATTCACGACGCCCCAATTCCAAGCATAGGAGAGCACATCGTTTGCCTTCGTTGAGATGTCCAATCCCGTGTCCCCATCGAAAACAAGCAGCACGTCATCCGCAAATGCCTGTATGTGATGGCCCTTTTTTGTTATTTGCCATAGAAGTGGGTCCAATAACAAGTTCCACAATATAGGCCCCCCGATGGAACCCTGCACACATCCCTTTTCCGTCCTTCTATCGGCCTTCCTTCCTCCGTACCTGACCTCGACCTGCCTATCACTTAAGTAGCTGTCCACGACCCTCCTGATGTTTACCGGGCACCCTTCCTCCGCGAGCCTAGTCCTAATTTTGGGCCACCAGGCCGCATCGAAGGCGCCCTCTATGTCCAATGATACTATTGTGACAATCTCCTTGTTTTCTATTTTGTCTTTTACATAGTTCAATAGGGTATAGAGGGCGTCCTCGGTGCTCCTTTGGGGCACAAAACCATACTGTCTTGGGCTCAGCTTTGGAATAAGGTGCCATCTTAACCTCGTCATCACCAACTTTGTGTAACTGTCTTTTATCTTTTAAATGTTATATAACTCCTATAGGCTAAAATCTTGTTCTATTTAGTTCACAGTTTTTTTTGTAAGTAAGTGGTTTTTGGGGGTTTAGCAGAATCGAGCGTAAGATTATGTAATAGTTGTAATTTCTTTTCATCCGTTACGGAAAATTATTTTTTTACGAGTCCCTTTTATCCAACCCATTTTATTCCATAGATTTGTAGTAGAGTAAGTTTTATTTATTGAGTTACAGAATGTACCCCACCCTTGTCTCCTAGCATCAGATATAATTTTCCTGGATTCACTTAGTTTATTTTCAAATTCAGTAAAATTTTGAGGGGTAGGGTTTCGCTTGAAGTTTTTCAAAAATATACGTCGTTTTGCTATAGCTTCAGACAGGGTAGGGTTCCAATAGGGTTTAGGTTCAAATGTTTGGCTAGGATTTTAGCATATTCTCACTCTCCGCGGCTTTATTAATACATTGCATAAAAAGTCGTACGATAACTGCCTTAATTAACCCGGCGAGATGGGGGTGGAAAATTGTTACACCGAGGTGGGGGCCGGGTAATTATTACCGGAACATACAATGTCATATATTTCGGTATCTATTCGAGATTTTTTTTTTTTTGGCACAGGCATTATGTTACGGTTATCAAGGTAATAAAACACTAAAATAACTTAAGAATAAACTTTTAATCAATAGGAACAAGTCTTTGAAACTTAATGTCTAAAAAAAATCTACGAATTTGGCTTCTTCCTGCAAAATCAAATTTAAATATAACAATTATTAGTGTTTAATATTGTAAGTGGTTTTTTTATAAATCTACTGATATCAGCAATTATGGAAATAGTCGAAAACACTAATTAACGTCATCATTATTAATACAATCCTCACAGAAAGAAACAATATGTTGAGGACAAATATGTTTAAAGCAACTTTCGCACACATGAGTTGTTTTGTGGTCTTTGCTCGCAGGGCATACTTGGCACCTCTTGCGAGTGTTTTGTTTTCTTGTAGGAGGCTCCCACGAAGGTTCGCTAGCAAATTTGCAGATTTTTTTACTCAATTCTCGTGGCAAACTTGTAACATTCCGGTGGTTTTTCAAGATGTCACTGACAAGAGCAAGGCCGAGATTTTTCAAATATTGTCGTCGTTTTAGGCTGGATTCATTATGAGCCCGTTAACCGCTGCCATGTTCAGCACCAGCCTAAAAAATTGTCAGAGGCCACTTCTTTGAATTACGCTACACGTCATACGTCTTCATCCTCGTCAGATTCCCAATTAGACGGCGTCTAATCCAAGTTAGATTCCTCAAGAATCGCTAAAATACGTCAGCTTTCTTTTTCTTCACGGTCCATTTTTATTAAACCTATCGACAAAATGAAACAAAAACTATAAAACCACAAAAACATGCACCAATACAATTAATAACCAACATAAACAACGATAAATAACATAAACCACGCATAAGAAAAATGGCCAAAAATTGTTACACCGAATACGGGCGTGGGTAAGTAAGTAAGTAAGTAAGTACTCCAGCTACTGAGAAAAACGGCAACGTTGCATAAATAGTTTGAAAGTTAGAGGTAAACTAAAAAGGCGCGGGTAATCTTGACCCAGCCCCCATGACGCCGGGTTAATGCCTTAAGTAACGGAATTACCCTTGTTGGCTCACTGGCGAGTACTCTCCAGCGCGCCCTTTGTTTTAAATATTACAACAAAACTATAGACATAAATTTTTTTTAAATTGGGTTTACAATTATATACATATTATCTACATTTTTTTTCATGCATATTAAATTTACCTAGCTTTAGTTGGTCTCGCCCCGGAGCATCACGTTACTTTGTAGCCAGTGTGGCAGTGCTAGCATATGAGCGTAGTTCAGCGAAAGCACTGTCAATGGGTTAGGTGTATAGTATTCAAATAAAATAATATTCAAATTCAAATAATATAATTTTTTTTTGTTTAAATTCAACACAATTAATATAAATTATGTAATAATGGTACATAATTTATATTAATTGTGTTGAATTCAAACAAAAAAAAACCCTTTACTTACTAAAGAAAGTAATTTGTAATTTTTACCCGACTAATAATTAGTAGGTACCTAACATAAAAGTGTGAAATAAAAAAATATTGAAAGAAAACAAAAAATATCTGACTGCGTCAAAAATATTGACTGAAAAGCAACAAAACAAACTTTAAGGCGACTACAAGAGACAAGACATGAAACTTAGCGCTGCCACCAATTAATATTGTTTGTGGTTGGGCTAATGTTCTTGGCCTCAAATTTCCTATTGTAATTTAGCGATGGTGCTGTCACGCTCAGAAGCAACAGATTTTGTTAATTGTGGTAATAGCAAAGTTGCTGAAGTCGTAGTGCTTGATAGCTTACTTGTGTGTGTGTCCTGGAAAGTAAAGAATATCTATGAGTATACAATTCTTTAGTTTTCTACCTGCCTAGAAACGGTGTAATGGTAGGTATGTACGAGTAAGTACAGTGGAGAACGGGCATGGCTAACCAGTTGAGAAAATATTACTTGCAGTATTCGCCGATGGTTTAGGGGGTGGAGATTATCCCATCATTTTGAACACAATATTATGTTATGACGGTTTTAAGAAATTCTAAAAAATATACCTTCTTATACAAAATGGTGCTCAGTTGATTAATTCTTAAACGAATGATAGAAAAAAAAATATTTTATTAATTAGAGGCTAGAGGCAACTTTGTTTGACATCATCACTCAATTTACGTCATTTGTCGTCACTGGTAAAACACCCGACAGTAAAATGTTTTGAACAAACTCGATGGCGCTTTTTTGGTGTCCAACCATCTTGAGGAGACACTGCAGCAGTCCACTGTGCACGTCGAATTTCATCCAGAGGAAATCTAAAACATTTAAGTGAACATTATGATTACTTTTTAAATAATCGATACTTAACATTTTTCACAACACTTTCGAAACATCTACGACGAAATTGTAAAATGGATTTTAAACTCGTAGTGAAGTAATTTAACTATTTATTCCAATATAATATAATGAATGGTAACTGGTAATACTTAGTCGAACGAAGATATAACTATAAAAACAAAACAACGGTAAATAAACATAGAAATATCACTCACCAGTGGAAGCCGACTATTTCACCGTTATTTTCTTTATTTCCTATGCGAGATTAACACTTCTAAACGACGCACGCCATAGTTCATTGCTTTATCACTCACTTATAACAGTATTTTGCAACAAAATTTCAGTATTCACACAATTATCATTTTTCCAATCTAAACAGAAACGCACGCCAATGATCCATGTATTATACGACAAAATTATATGTGTCATTGTTGGCTGACAAAGGCGATGGTTAGAGCAAGTAACTTAATTTGGTAGTATTAAAAGGCTCCACTGGCTCCACTTTTGACAGATAATGACAGATTGCCTGGTACGTTTTTTTTATACTCAGATGGTTTCTATGCTTTAGATAATGTTCTGAGCTTTTAATACTACCAAATTAAGTTACTCGCTCTAACCTCAGAACAATAACTAAAGCATAGAAACCACGCTAAAATAGCAAGCAAAGACATATATTCATCCTTTTTTTTTCTTACGAGTCATGCTAATGAGTTAGAAAGAGATGGATAATGTTTGACTTGTCCTAATTTGTGTAGGTCTCAGAATAATAATGCTTTAGTTATTATTCTGAGGTGTAGGTGGTCACTAGTTTATTCCACACTAGGGACGTCATTTCTCGGCATTTTATATCTGTGATATTCTTGCTGCTTTGCAATATTATTAGTCGGGCTGGGGTTCCGTTGGATTAATTAAAAACACATTATTTAAAACAAGACTTGTATTTCCATTTTTACGACGCCATCGACAATCGGCCATCGACAATCGACCATAGACTTAAAAACAAAACTATAGAGGGTGTGTTCCGATACACACACTCTCCCCCTAGAGATTTAATCTTTGTGGCGGGCGGCGTATCCTTTTGGAACGTCTGATATCTTCAGGCACAACTACTGGTTTAGGACTAACACTAACTCTAGGATGTTGTGATTCTACTAACTTAGGACTTATACTGACTCTAGGTTGAGTCTCTACTGAATTGGAAGGACCGTTATTACATAGCCGCTCTTAATTAGTAACATTTTGACTTGGCACTCTTAGTGGAATTATATCTATTGGCCTATCATACAATTTCTCTCTAGGCAAGTTAGAAGTAATGGTTTCCTGATTAGTTTTTTGATTACTCAATGCTGCAAATGATAATTGATTTAAATGTGCCTTCTTTAATACACCTTGAACAGAAACTAATTATGTCATAGGACTTAAAATTCTCACAATTGTTTCTTTAATAGGTGAGGTTTGTCCAAAACGATCCAAAACTATATCATTTTAACGAAAATGGGAATAAGTTTTAGTAAGATTATTAGTGTTAACAGCGTTATTTAAAGAGTTTAACATAGACAATTTAGTTCTAGGCTTATACATCATAATCATAGCGTTTGGTGATTTTTCATTAACTGTAGTTTCTGTATTTCTATATTCCATTAAAAAGTTTAAAAGTTTCATATCAAAATCTGACTGTAAATTGCCATCTAATAACATTCTTTTAAGACCTTATTTTACAATTTGAACATTTCTTTCAGCCAACCCATTGCTCTGGGGATGGTACGGCGGTGACTTAATTACTTTAATATTTAATTTGGTACAATAATCAATAAACAGAGTTGAATCAAAAGGCGGTCCATTATCAGACACAAGTTCACATAGTAACCCTACATAAGAAAATATCAAATTTAACTCTTTAGTTACTTCACCTGCTGTACAATTATGCATTTGTCTAACTTCTATCCATTTAGAATAACTATCACAATAAATTAAAAAGTGTGCTTTATTGAATTCAAAAAAATCTATATGAACCACAGACATATAATTATGTCTGTGATATGAACTCTCTCAAAAGGCTTACTTGTCTGAGGCCATAAAATTTTTGTGTTATCTGGTTTAAAGTTGATGATAGCACAGGACTCGCACGATTTACATTCATTTTCAATATCTGATGACATATTTGGCCACCAAAACGATGATCTAGCTAATAATTTAGTTCTTACAACACCAGGATGTCCCTCATGTAATAAATTTAAAACCTTTTCTTGACATTTCAATGGAACAACAACTCTTGACCCAAACATTATACAATTTTTAACTATTGATAAGTAATGACGCAATCTAAAATAAGGTAAAATACCCTGGTCTGAGATTAGATTATTTGGCCATCCAATCAGAATAAAATATTTTACCTTAATCAGAACATGGTCATTTACAGTTTGACAAGCAATGTCTTCATGAGATATGGGTAATTCAATGTGTTGGTCATAAGTATTATCTAACAAAATCCTATTTATTGGAAGCCTAGACAAAGCATCTGCATGACATAACAATTCGTTTTTACTATGTTGAATATCATAATCATAACTTGACAATATCAGTGCCCAATGCTGCAATCTATGCGCTGCCAATATAGGTATCTTTTTGTAGGATGAAATATATGACGAATAGGTGAATTATCAGTTATTAAAGTAAAGTGTCGACCCCATAGGTATTTATGAAACTTAGTAACTGCATTAACAATACCTAAGGCCTCTCTATCTTACTGAGAATAATTCTGTTGCACCTTTGTTAATGAACATGATGCAAAAGCTATTGGCTTTTCTACACTTTTGTTATTATCATCTTTCACAACATGATACAGAACTGCTCCAAGCCCTACTGGGCTAGCATCTGAAAATACGACCAAAGGACGCGATGGATCATAATGCTCTAACAAATTGCTATTTAATAACCTTTCTTTTGACAATTCAAATGACTTCTGATGAATATCTAACCAACTCCATTTTACATTTTTTTCTATTAATTCACGCAATGGTTTAGTTAATGTACTCAAATTTCCAATGTAATTATTATAAAAAATCAACATTCCTAAATAAGACCTGAACTCTTTTGTATTCTCAGGTGTTTTACATTTTAATATTGCCTCTACTAATGACGGACTAGGTTTCCTACCATCTTTACAAATTACATGTCCCAAATACTCTACTGACTCTGAAAACCAAATACATTTTTCCTCATAAATTCTGACATTGTATTTATTTAATATATCTAAGACCTTTTTGACTGTTTCGAGACACTGACTGTAATTTTTCCCTTTTAACAATAGATCGTCGATATAACAACATGTATTTGGTATGCCTGTTAATATTTGATCCATAACTTTTTGAAAAATTGCTGGTGCTGAAGCGACCCCATAAATTAATCGTGAATATCTATACAATCCTTTATGAGTATTTATTGTTAACAATAACTGACTGTCTTCTTGAGCTGTCAGTTGTTGATATGCGTCCGAAAGATCTAAAACTACAAATACTGAACCTCCAGACATAATAGCAAATACATCTTCAGCTGTAGGTAAAGGGTAAGTATCGATTTTTAAATTTGGATTGACAGTTTTCTTAAAATCAACACACAGTCTATATACGTACCATTATTTTTTTATTTGGAACTATTGGGGAAGCCCACTCTGAATAATTTGCTTTAAAATTTTTTCCGTATTTCTCCATTTTATCTTATGTTTTGGAAATATCCTCAACAATATTATATGGTAACTGATAAGGTTTTTGAAATACCGGTGTACAGTTATCATTTAAATGTAACTTTGCTTCAAAATTCTTTATACATGAATCTGTTTGATCCAACCAGACCCTGAACCACCAGGTCAACGATCAGGGCCTGCTTGAAATTAGCTGCGCTTCGCAGCGTTAATCTTATAACTAACTCAATAACTAAACTCACCGAATGATGAAGGTTGACCCGCCTTGCAACCTGAGGAGAGGACAGGGGGGGAGGAAACGATGGTCGCTGCCCAGCTGCCGTGATGCGGTGTGACGCCAGCCTCGAGGTAGCGTACCTCGCCTGCCGAATCCTCGTAGGTCAGTCCAAATCACACGCGCACACATCCGTTGCACCCCGGCCAATTTACACATAGAAGCCTCCGCTGGCTGTTCGCAAGGCGATTAATCCGATATAAGCCGATTTTGTTGTCCGCACAACTCACGCCCGAAACATGTGGTGAGATTTACCAAGTGAGCACATCGAATGTACAACAAACGCGAGCGCGCGGTCCTGTCGTCAGGGCTCCATACGCAACCGATTCTCGCGGGGTTTTCGAACCGATTTTCGAAGATCTGACGCTATTCTACCGACAGAATTTAACCAGCGTCCCGTAAGCAAACCGTTCCGCCATTCCGTCTGCCGATCCGAAAATGAACTGAACTGACATACGAATGTCAATGTCAACTGACAGTTTGGTTTTTATATATTTTCTCTGTCTTTGTAGCAGGCAGAGTACCACATCCATACTGCCTTTGGTTTGGAACAGTCACCCGCCCGGACATGTCCCCACATGTCCTTAAACAACAGGCAGTTGTGACACCGTCGCTACAAATACCGTAGCTAATACCTCAAAGTTAGCGCGGTTTGTCCGATCACGCGCGCTAAATGTCATGCCGACTTAACAACAACTTCAAAATGCCACCTCAGTGGGGACATCTCGGAGGACTGACGGTCCAATTGATGCCCCGACAGGAGAGGGCTGTTCCGATATTCACCCGTTTTACATTAAAAACTCAACTACCTCTCGTAAGTAACGTTCCGCACCCACACATAATTGGTTCCGTTAACAGAACGGATCCGCAACGGCAGTCCCCTACGGGAAACAAATCAGTCCAAGTTAGCAATAAAAGCCTTCCTTCGTCAGATCAGCAACTACTTCGAGATGAACCGCCTTGGTAGATAGACAGACAACGGGTGGCAGGCTGCGTCGTGGCTGCCTTAAACCGATAAGAAGGCCCACCGAAACACGACTCTCCGAACCGTATGACGTTCCGATAACGCGTATGAATGAAAATATTTTATTAATATATTACTTGTTAATTGTGTTGCCCAACCCGCTCGCAAGCCAGTGCGCAGTGGAAGCAAAACCGTCTCTTGGTTTGTGAGCAACGCGCGGTTGGGCAACAATTGCCTATTGTGGACCCGAGTCCCCCTAAGTCCCGCCGGTGGGAGAGGTGGCGGCGACGAAGGTAAAGAGTTCTACCGACCCATGCCACGAGCATGGGCGCGTGCGGGGTGGGGTGGTGACCGAACCACCCCACTGTAGGTTGACGGTGCCCAATGGCACCCGCCCGCTGCAGGCCGATTTTCGCCCCTACTGGCCCTACCTCTCCTTGACGTCCTCCCCGTAGGGACAGGAGCATGCGTCACCAGACAAGAATTGCCCCCCCCCCGATTGGGCCCCTCGTCAGAATATTGTTGGTTGGCTCCCAAACCATCTGGGGTCGACCCCCCAGGCCCAACATGGTAGGGGGTCCCCCGATGAGACCTCTCCTCCAACCGTCCTTGCGTGGGTCCCTGACCCCTGCGCACATCCGACGGCGCTCGCAACCAAGACCCCCCCGGTGGGGATCTACTTCCGTCAGCCTGTGGCTGTTCCCGTACAGGACTCCTAAGTCCTTGCTGGTGGTCTGACACCCCGGGCATATTTAGACAGGTCATGATGCCGACCACCATAAAAAATGCAAGCCCCAGCTTGTGAGCACTGCTGTGCCATGTGTGGACCTAAACGCATGTAGCACCAGCCCCGTTGCTGTACAATAATCCGACGACCTTGCACCCGCTGTGCACCGAACCCGTCGCACCGAGTGACGTCATGCCCAGGCTCCCGATAATACGAGCACCGAGTTAGCTCCGCCTGTGTCACTAGCGCATGCAAGCGCTGAGTAGGTTCCGTGCGTCCACCCTCTCTAGAGGCACCCGACATTACGTGACCCCTCCGAGAGTCACGTGGCCCCAAGGGGTGTGGTCCTACTGACACGTTGTCAGCCCGTCTACATTCTCCCTCCAGAAACGATCACAACTCAGTCAACGTAGGAAGGCCTTCGTTGCCCCCGGTACGCTGCTGTTCGAATCTGGTCTGCATGTCCACTGGGAGCCGACCGAGAACAATATAAAATAATATATATGACCACTGGTCAATAGGCAGGCGCAAATTAGCTAAGGCCTTAGTGGCTGTCGTCATCGGGTTCAAAATCTCTGACCGAATTTCAGAGACCCGAGCCACATAAGGCATAGTGAAAATCCGTGTCAGTTGGGCATCTACCAAACGCCGTTCGTTTTGATACCTATCGAACAGTATCTGCCGAGCCGTAAGATAGCTATCCTCCGTTACTGGCAGGTGAGCCACCAACTCCGCAGGTTCACCGGTGATGGCCCCCCGCAGCTGTGCCATCTTGTACGATGCCGTTAGGTCCTTCCGATCATGGACCAGGCTGTCAAATAAATTTATGAACCCGACCCACTGGTTCAGGTCACCATCGCACACCGGTAGCGCGATGCTAGGCAGGCGTGACACAATGCCAGATGAAGATGGTCGCTCGGCCTTGTCTCCACCGGTGGAGCGAGCATTCAATATCTCCATCTTCCTCTGCACTATGCCATCAGCATACTGCTGACACTAATCAAGGTCCTTCTCCGAAGACAGCAGCACATCACTGTCATCATCCGCCAGCTCCGTGGGATCCGTGATGCACCGATACACCACTTCCATACGTTCGTTAACAACCGAAGCCCGTGTTAAGAATGCCTCTTGTCTGTCCAGTCTATCCATCAAGGCACGAGCTGACGCAAACCATCGTAGCTCACTTCCTATCCTGGCTTGATTCGCCGCGACCGTGTTTAGCGGCATGTTACTTACGATTTAAAACACAATTAAAAATAAAATACCTAACTCCGATTAAGTCTATAAGCCTAACTAAATACCTAACTACCTAAATACCTAATTCCGATTAGGTCTATATACCCAACTCCGATTACGTCTATAAGCAATAACAACCGAACAAAAATAAAAAATAAACTTATTATCAAATTACAAGTCCTTCCCGAGGCAAACAAATCACTAAGTCCGAATTAGTTATGTATACTAACTTATAAACAACAATAACACATGTTCAAACACCGTAGTGCTATACCAAATTAACCGAATGAAGTTATTTCTATCCACATAACAAGAAATAAAATTATAACTGCCTACATCAAGTACATCAAGCCTGTTGCTTGGGAGTAAACACTATATTATTATTACCGTATTATTCAAATAACTAGCAACATATGTTATGTCATACCTATATGAAGTTCTAATAAACTTCTTAATAAAGGTTGCACTTAATGTAGGTAAGAAAATACAATTAGTGTGACAGACCTTTTTCTGTTACAAAGCACACTCCATAAATTGTTCCGACAATTAATGATTTCACTTACCTAAACAAAATAGTCTAAAATGTGGTTATTGCATATAACAATTTACAACATTCTTAAAGTGACTCAACAACCGATTCAATGTTGGAATTAATTAAGCATTGATTGAGTTCGTTTTCAATGGCCAATACAATTTCCTAAACAAAACCCGTCAGGCACTACCAAAAACAATCAGTGATTACATACCATGTAATTAAATGTAATTACAAAGCTTATTAAATGTAATTGACAAATTATAAGCTATTTAGGTGGATATATTTATGTGTTTACCTACCTAGCCGAGCTACAGTGGAACAAACAGGTTACTCGGACTGGCTCCCGAGCTGCACAAAACAGTTCCAAGGAACCTGCTGGTCCTTATCTTTTTAAACTACGCTCTGCTACCAAAATGATCCAACCAGACCCTGAACCACCAGGTCAACGATAAGGGCCTGCTTGAAATTAGCTGCGCTTCGCAGCGTTAATCTTATAACTAACTTACTTAATAACTAAACTCACCAAATGATGAAGGTTGACCCGCCTTGCAACCTGAGAAGAGGACAGGGGGGGGGGGGGGAGGAAACGATAGTGTGGTGGTTCGAGCCGTGTAGTGATCGTCTAATATGCTTTATAAGAGTATCTAGTATACTTTGCCAAATACAGAGATCCAACATCTTAGGAGAGCTAGACTATCTTGATTGTTTTTTTTGTTTCCAATCAAGTCGATTGCACATGTCTATAGCAGTACATTAGACCGAACGAACAGTGACCATACATCTTTCCATTCCACCTAGCTTGCTCTAACTAATGGCGAGTCTCGGCCTTCTATGAAGCCTAGATAAATTGTCAATCTTAAGGAAATCTAAGGTAAGGATCGCGTGGAAAGGTGTATTGTACCTGTAGGATTTGTGATGTGTCTACACCCAGCGGGATCACCTATCTGGGAGACCTATGAGTGATGCAGGGAATTAGATCTATATTTGTTCTATTGAATTATGCTAAAGACACAATTTGTTCCGTAAAAACAACGGAAATATAGGCTTTTTTAACCGACCTCCAGCCAGCGGGATATTTACCAAAGTTGCGTCTGATGAAGTATAAATTGGTACTAACATTTAGATCTATCATTGTTCTGTTCACCAAAACAAAAAACATTCTTCTACCGTCCTTACTTGAGCCACAATCAATCTGCAAAGAAACCTTCAGCGAACTTTTTCTCTTAAGGCATTATTTTTGTAACTTTTACACTAAATAATTAAAATTTTAACTGTTTACGACTATAATTTTACTTAAATTAGTTACCTATTCGTACATCTTGTGTTAAAATAAAAAGTATGGAATTTGAAAGCTATTATGTGGGTAGAATACAAAAAACTTACATGCAAATTCAAGCTGTTTATAGTTTATAAGCAATACAAAACTCGGTTAGTGATAATGTGTTACTCACATTTGCGTAAAGAATATTTGCGTTTCCGATATTGATAAGAATATAGAATTGAATGGTTAATTAAGTGTAAAAGTTACAAAAAATGCCTTAAGAGAAAAAGTCCGCTGACTGGAGGTTTCTTTGCAGATTGATTGTGACTGAAATAAGGACGGTAGAAGAATGTTTTTTGTTTTGGTGAACAGAACAATGATAGATCTAAATGTTAGTACCAATTAATACTTCATCAGACGTAACTTTGGTAAATATCCCGCTGGCTGGAGGTCGGTTAGAAAAGCCTATATTTCCGTTGTTTTTACGGAACAAATTCTATCTTTAGCATAATTCAATAGAAGAAATATAGATCTAATTCCCTGCATCACTCATAAGTCTCTCAGATAGGTGATCCCGCTGGGTATAGACACATGGATTTGTGATCCTCCGTCGGAAGCCAGCCAGGCGAATGTTGGGGTACCTACACAGCTGACGCTGAGCGCGCTGCTGACCGAAGTCTTTTTATGGGGACAACCGACCTGTTTTACCCTAGACGCTGCGGAGCGTGTTTCATGTCAATTTGCATGGCGCTGAGCGCTAATTATGAGTGATAGCGTTTTCGCATCTTGTTCCCCTTTGTTTTACCATGGTTTTATTCTCACTCATTGTTCTAGTATATGTAAATGATAAGTTAGTGTCGTCAGACTATAGAATGCAAGGAATCTTAAGCGAAGACGGGAAGTGTATATGTGACAACCCCAGCTGCCGCTTTCCCGTCACGATTATGTACTAGTTTCAATTTATAAAATTCAGGCTTCACATTATAGCGATTGCCTTACTAGCGATAAAACAAATATGATCTCTCCCCCCTTAAAATATTGCAAAATCTCTGTATTAGCCCTACATAACCCTACCTCCGAGCCTACATCCCTAGCTTAATTATAATAAATATTACCTAACGTTACTTACTATCCGTCGGATGTCTGCATCTGCTCCCCATCTGCTCAACTCTGCATCTAATCTGCTATTGTCTATCAACTCTAATGTGACTAAGTGGTTCTGTTCTATAATGATACCTGTCTCACTCTCTAGTTAGACTGGATACAAATGTGCAGTTGTCGTAGGCTAGTTGTAGTGGCTAGCCAGATTAAAACAAAGTATCAAAATGATTGCTCTTCTAGAATGATTAATAACTTTACGTCTGTATGTCTATAAAGATTAATTCTACAGTCATCTATTCACAAGTGGCTAGTGAAACAAGGCTTGTTTATCTAGAGAATTAGCTTGAGTAACAGTGAAACAAGGATTACAAGATTAAAGAATTAAGCCAAGACCAATAGAGATAATAACCGTGAATGCTTGACTGCATTTCTACGAATGTGATAAATAAGATCATGTCAATTCTCACTATTACGATATACAAAATCACAAGTATTTATCTCTGCTGTTTCTTGCGTTGTAGAAATCAATTGAAATAAAATAAAACATAAGATTATGGTAGATAGCTTAATTTATTCTACCTCAAAGTATTTGATGATTTATTGTTTTATTTATAAGTGATTTATTTGTTGATTTATCGTTTATTATTTAATTATGTATTTGTTGATTAATCGATTATTATTATTAAATGATTTATTGTTTGATTTATCGATTATTTATTTAATGATTTATTTTATTTAGTTGTGTTTGTTTATCTCATCACTTATTTAGTTATATGATTGTTTATTTAACCCTATATTTATCTACTCATCTAAATATAAAAAAACGAAACTCTTTCATTATTTATGCTTTGTAAAGTCTTTAGATTAAAAGCTTTATATTATAACCATCACTAGGTCTTACTGCCTCTTTTCTAGAATTTACTTTCAAACATAGTCAAACCATTTACGGTCTACTCCAAATCATTTTAGCTTTTACTCATAAGGTAATAAGCTTTCACTCCCAAGATAATTAGATTTATACTCAATCATTAGAAGTTACACTCAAGATCGTTAGTGGTTTTCACTCAACAATCGCTAGTGTTTTATGTACAATTAATTAATTTTATAGACAATAATTAGACTTTCCAAGGCCAACCGTTAGTTCCTAGGCCATCGATTAATGGGAAAAACAACGATTAGAACAAAAAAACCCATTAACATTTCATAATGACTAATCATGCAAAGCTATGTACAAGTAACTTTCTCGACACACAGGTATTTTAATCTCTCTAGGTTGCATGTAATTTATTAAATAGGGCACGCATAGATTTCATATATGTCTCGTAGTTCAATTGGTAATTGCAAAGGCGGATTGTTTTTCTCGCCAACCTATGTTAATACAACAATTAAAATCACCCTTGAATCGTTCTATGCAACATGTTTTAATATGACTATAATTATTACTATCGTTAGTTCCAGGTAATAGCTCCGCAAAATCGGATGCCAATAATCTACGTTAACGTAGTCTCACACTGAATAAAATTCTTTGTCCATTTTGTTTATTATTATATACAATTCAGTTATCAATCTTATCAACACTGTGTCAAGGAAGCTACAGAAGGATCTAGTTGTTATTGAAATTATAACTTTACCAGAATAATGCCGACTGCTCACGTACTGACGCACAACTTCCCTATCAACTTTAATGGATAAAGGAATCTTTCCTGATCTTATGAAGTTTAGTAAGGTTATACCTTTATTTAAATCGGGAAATAAAGAGGACCCCAGTAACTATCGACCAATTTCTATACTACCAGCACTTCGTAAGATTTATGAAAAAATTATTCTCGAACAGTTAGTGGAATACTTTAATTTCAATAATCTTTTACATAGTAAGCAATTCGGTTTTACTAAGGGTCGTTCCACTACTGATGCAGGTGTTGCTCTAGTAAAACATATATTTGATGCCTGGGAGGAGTCTCATAACGCTCTTGGAGTTTTCTGTGACCTGTCCAAGGCTTTCGATTGCGTTGAGCACCGGACATTGGTGATGAAGTTAAATTACTATGGTCTCAAAGGTTTTGCGCTTGATTTGATAAAGTCTTATCTCAGTTCTAGAACACAAACTGTCGATATCAATGGAACTAAGTCGTCTGGTTCTCATGTTAAAATGGGAGTTCCACAAGGGTCAATCCTAGGGCCTTTTTTATTAATGTTTTATATTTTAGCGTTTTATTAACGCTTAAATATGCTTAAGTAAAATTTTAAACACTGAAAAAAGACGACAACCTCAGGCGGGAATCGAACCACGCACCTTCCGCATTCCGGGCGGCTGCCTTAACCACTTGGCTACCGAGGTCTGGCTTTCAACCGTCGAAATTTGTCAGTGCTTGATGCTTATATTTTTAGTCAACATTGCATTAAATATAAGCATCAAGCACTGACAAATTTCGACGGTTGAAAGCCAGACCTCGGTAGCCAAGTGGTTAAGGCAGCCGCCCGGAATGCGGAAGGTGCGTGGTTCGATTCCCGCCTGAGGTTGTCGTCTTTTTTCAGTGTTTAAAATTTTACTTAAGCATATTTAAGCGTTAATAAAACGCTAAAATATAAAACATTAATCTATAAACGCAGCTTCATCTTAACCGAATGTTTAAATATTTGTAAAAATATTTCTTTCGGATCTCAGAGGTGAAAACTTCTAAGATTTGATGAAGCAATGTTGACTAAAAATATAAGCATCAAGCACTGACAAATTTCGACGGTTGAAAGCCAGACCTCGGTAGCCAAGTGGTTAAGGCAGCCGCCCGGAATGCGGAAGGTGCGTGGTTCGATTCCCGCCTGAGGTTGTCGTCTTTTTTCAGTGTTTAAAATTTTGCCTTTCTTATTTTTGATATATATTAATGACCTGCCATTCTTTGTAGAAAACTTCTGTGACTTCACTCATTTTTAATGTGACTAGGTCTAAGAAAAATTATGACGATGTTAACAATGCACTCTCAGAGGTACTCAGTTGGTTTACTGTTAATAATTTACAGCTAAATGCTAAAAAAACCAAATGTATTAATTTTACACTACCAAATGTTAAGACCGAACAAACTGATGTAAGGATAAGCGGTGATAAATTAGATTTGGTAGACTCGACTGTTTTTCTAGGGATAACCCTTGACTCAAAGCTTCAATGGAATCCTCATATATCGAAATTAGCCGGCAAACTCAGTTCTGCTGCTTACGCCATTAGAAGAATTAGGCAATTAACCGACGTTGAAACTGCTAAAACGGTTTACTTTAGTTATTTTCACAGTGTCATGTCATATGGCGCCCTACTGTGGGGAACAGCGGCTGATGTTGAAACTATATTCATTTTACAGAAACGGGCAATAAGAACCATCTATAGACTAAGCTCACGAACTTCTCTAAGAGATATTTTTAAAGAAGTTGGTGTTCTCACAGCTGCATCTCAATATATTTATAATTGTATAGTTTTTGTGCATTGCAATATTAACTCATTCACTAAACACGGTGACGTACACAATTTCAATACTAGAAATAAGTCAAAACTTATGATGCCCCTGTTCAGGTAACAGAAGGTTCTCGGCTCTTTCTTGGGGCAAGGTATACACTATTATAATAAAATACCAAGTACTGTACTAGAATTACCTTTAGATAAGTTTAAAAATCATGTAAAATCTTGTTTACTTAAGAAAGGTTATTATACAGT
Source organism: Scoparia ambigualis (assembly GCA_963921215.1). Classification (NCBI taxonomy): domain Eukaryota; kingdom Metazoa; phylum Arthropoda; class Insecta; order Lepidoptera; family Crambidae; genus Scoparia; species Scoparia ambigualis. Next base: position 22,532,445 of record OY992509.1, read on the forward strand.
TAAGGAATATTTAGAAGACAAAACAGCCTGGTAATGATAAAATAATCACATTATATTTTAAAGTCCATTTTCTTTGTAACTAACTCATTTTACCCTGGTATGATAGCCTTTTATCAGCAGTGTCCTACAGACAATAGGTGTACGTACCCACTCAAAACTTTGTTGCGTTGCCTAAATGTTTTCTTGCTTGCTTTATTGGAGTTGCTCGAGTGTGTCATGCTCTCTCAAAGTGTCTCTGCGGTGGTGGCATGTGCGTCGGGTCGTTACGTTCCCTAAAACATGGTTGAGCGAAGCGATGGCTGATTCACATGTCAGGCTGGTCTGCTCTTGCTAACTTATTTTTATGATTAGTATATTAGTAGTTGTAGTCTTACTTTTATTTTTCTGTACTGTAAGACATTGATTACATTGATTATTTTATATTGATGAATACCTGAACTTTTTATTTTTATTAATATATTTTTTATTTTTTTCTTGATAGCGAGGGCATTTTTCAACTCTAATTGACGCTGTAAAAGAAAGGGAGAAAAGAAATGCCCTTGCTGATTTTCTTGCCGGTTTTTCTCAGTACAAGGCTCCCGCCCCATAGTTAGACTTACGAACCGATGGCATAATGACATTCATAAGTGCTGTAATCTAAACATGGCCTAACCTGAATAAATGATATTGAATATTGAATATTGAAATGATTTATTCTGCTTTGACAAATTTCACTACTATTTCTATGCTCACTGGCTCTATATAAAGTAATACTGAACGACAGTAAACAACTGCTCGTCGCTTCGTTGTTGTCTCGCCTCCTCTCTGAACCGGGTCTCCGCTCCGATTGAATCTCGAATGCTTTTTGTCTACCGCGAGGCCTCAGCAAGGCAGCCCCCCGCACTCGCCTCGCGCGTCCGTTCCTCAGTGTCTGAAAACAAAACTCTTACCAGTATATGGTTTTTTTTATATGGGTCAATCACCACGTGGGGGTTTTAATTTTTTTTTCCATCGTCTTCTAATTTTCAACTAAATCTTTAAGAGTTTTTTGTTTACAAAGGATCACCTTTGTTATCTGGGATTCTTTGAATGTAATTTCCGTCCCGCTTAATGACTGGCAATAATTTGTAACCCTTTTCGCATACTGACAAACGGCCTTTTGTCTAGGGATATTTTATTGCTCAGGTTTTAGTTTTTACGCCATTGACACAAAAAATTGTTTGAGCACGAACCTTTTTTTTCTTAGACGTAGCTCTAAGAATTTATCTCGTTGTTAGGATTATTTTTCTCACGTATTAAATATAGTTTTATTTAAATTCATACACGCAATGACCATCTCAATGGTCACTGCCCAGCTGCCGTGATGCGGTGTGACGCCTGCCGAATTCTCGTAGGCCAGTCCAAATCACATACGCACACATCCGTTGCACACCGGCCAATTACACATAGGAGCCTCCGCTGGCTGTTCGCAAGGCGATTAGTCAGATATAAGACGACTTTCTTGTCCGCACAACTCACGCTTGAAACATGTGGTGAGATTTACCAAGTGAGCACTTTGAATGTACAACAAACGCGAGCGCGCGGTCCTGTCGTCAGGACTCCATACGCAACCGATTCTCGCGGGGTTTTCGAAAATGAACTGAACTGACATACGAATGTCAATGTCAACTGACAGTTTTGGTTTTATATATTTTCTCTGTCTTTGTGGCAGGCAGAGTACCACATCCATACTGCCTTTGGTTTGGAACACTGTTCCTTTTTGAAAAACATTCTTAAATTGACTTCTCAAATCATTGACTACACTTGACACATTAGGTATGACACTTTGACTTTTTGACAGAGACTGATCCTTATTTGGCTTAGCTTCACACACACTTCTTATTGGACTCGACAGACTACAACTTTCTTTATTATGTATTTGACTAATTTTCCTACCTGACTCAATGACATTTTTCATATTTACTTTGGTATTGTCACGGTATTTTACATTCTCTTTTGACATTAACTGATACTGATTTTCATTACACAATAAATTGTTTCTCCAGTTACTGTTCGGAACTAACTCATCTAACCAATCCCGGCCCAATAATGGAATAAAATTACAACTTTTCGACCCAATAAATTAAATCCAACTATACACACTTTTTCTGATCTTTTTTTGATATTTGACACACACCTTTATTTTACCTATTATATTTATTCGACCTGTAATTGAATTTAATTTTACATTAGTTGTTTGAATTTTATGTTTACTGAAAAACTTGTCATAAATTGAATAGCGATACTGCTGCCCCAGTATCCACTTCCAGTTTGACTGAAATATTCTAAACGTTAACATGGGAAAATTGTGATATTGACTTTTTATATAACACTAAATTTTGAGATTGTGACTGACTATGCATATAAACTTGACACTTTGTGCAGTTTACATAACATGGGATATCACATGAAACACAAGTACACATGTAGGTTAAGTTCACAGAATAAACATTTAAACTTAATAATTTATCTGTTATAACTTCATCATCATCATAATATTGTTGTTGACAGTTTTTACTAAACTTTACTTGAACATTACCTACATTTCGGTTGCGACATTTACTTGAAACACGACCCATTGCTTTACAAACAAAACACTGCTAATTCCTTGCAGGACACATTTGAGGATTGTGAAACCGACCACACCTGTAACAAGACTGATTAAAATTTTTATTTCCACCCTGAAACCCGACTTGTCTTTGTCTTGACTGACCGACTTGACTTTGTCTCGGCTGCTGCCTATTGAACCCGACATGACTCTGTTTTGACTGTTGACAATTGTAAGCGATGTGACTTGACTTCTGATAATGACCTTGGTTAAATCTCCCTTGTGATTGACTGAACTGCATCTGACGTGGCTGTCTCTGGTTAATATGACTTGAGTGCGACTGATTCCTTATTTTGTTGACATTTCCATATCTTTCATGTAAATTTGTGACTTGGTTTTGTACCGTTTCTTCTTGTAAAAATATTTCTTTGGCCTTGTCGTATGTTAGAGACGGAATGCCTAGTAATTTCTTTCTAGGGTTTTCGTTTTTCATTCCACATATCACTTGATCACGTAGTGCAGTTGTTAAATACCTGTTATCGCAAATTTACATTTCACTCTATTTCTTGTAATGCACAAATTTATGCTCTCGCCGATTCCCTCTCTTGTTGTAAATGTAACCTTTTATGAAATAAAAACCGGTTTGTAGATTCCAGACCTCGAGGTTTATATTTTTCTTGAAGTATTTCAGTTAGCTCTTTGATTTATTTTGTATTGGGCCTATTGGGCAAACACGTGCTATGAAGTATGTTATAATTTTGACTCCCTATATGGGTTAGAAATAATGTCTTCTTCACTGCAGCATCTGTTATATTGTTTGGCGTGCAGAATTCTTCAAACAATTCTCCCCAACTTGATAGACTTAGTTGGCTACTGTCGTAAGGCTCCAACTTACCAATATATGACGCCGCCATTTTTCTATGCTTTTAGCGTCTTTTCTTCTTGACTTGACTTTGACTATCCTGACTTTTCTTCACTCCTGTGGTGTTCTTTCTTTTCCTCGTCGCCACTGTGATATTCTTGCTGCTTTGCAATATTATTAGTCGGGCTGGGGTTCCGTTGGATTAATGAAAAACACATTATTTAAAACAAGACTTGTATTTCCATTTTTACGACGCCATTGGCAATCGACCATAGACTTAAAAACTAAACTATAGAGGGTGTGTTCCGATACACCACAATATCGACAAAAATAAAACTAAATATTGAACATGTAAATAAATATGAAGGCAAAGAATAACCGCGCCGTCAATTTATTTCATTTTATTAATCTAGTACGTTTCCAGGGCAGGCAAAAAAGCCGACAATTACCGAAGTAGTATGTTTGTCGTGACAGCCGTCACGATGTACCGTATCAAGTCAGACGACCGACTTGTCTATGGTAAGTTTTTCTGAGCTGACAACATTGTTCGGAGCGGGCAGCATCGGGAGTGAGGGTAGTCTCAATAAATTTAGCAGTCGAGCCAAGAGCGGGCTCATTTGGTTGTCTAAAGTGGTTCAATGAAGTGCTCTGGAGACTGGTGTGCTGAGATGCAGCCCTACGTGTGTTGAGAGGCTGCCCCACGGGTGCTGAGATGCTGCCCACGTGTCAGCATGAAAGTTAAGTGGTTTTGATCTTTCCATACTGACAACGTTCTATTGTATTCTCTTGATGTTACTTTCATAAACTGACCGAACTAATAATATAAAAGTAAAGTGGTTAATCTTTCTATTCTGATGGCATTCAATTTGTTCTCTTATTGGTCACCTGTGTAAACCGAGCTAATGATCATAGGGATAACTTTTTTAACCCTTTTACTTGATCTGCGGCGGTAGTCAGTTTATTGGACCATCTGACTGATGATACCCGCCGTAGAACTCTTCGATTTGTGAGACTGACTAAAGTGGGGTTACCGGCTGTCCTTACTCTCCTTAGAGTAAGCTTGGACCGTTCCGTTATATTGGAATCACGGTTCGCTCCACAGGACGGCCAATTAACGGACTTTATCATGAAGGAGGCGCAGTCCTATTTAGGACTGCTCGAGGGGGTCGCACTTGTGGGTGTCCCCTCGGTGCTAGTGTCGCTGGAGAGAAAGGGGCGACGTGACTGTAGGGCGGAGAGAGGTACAGTTCACCAAGTTTATAAGGCCACCCAGTACTGGTATAGCAACTCCTTGGGCCTGGGTCACTGGTGTAGCCAGTTGTGCCTGCCGATGAAAGGGGTGGAGAGGGGTAGACGTGCGTAGGATGATGATAACGACGTGAGCTTTAATAATATACCTATTCATCTGGTCCAATTTGCCATGCTTTAAGTAATCTAAAGATGCCTCCTGATGGCTGGAGAGATGGAGACACTTATTGACAGTTAAGTCATAAACCCCTTTTACATTATAGGCGGGAATCTGGGGTCCCGAGGGAACCCGCCACAGTCTGCTGCCGCCACCCAATCCTTCGCTTCAGCCACGGGTGAGTCGCCAATGCCTCAGTCTTTATGTAATTTGTGTAATTTTCGCACCTCGGAATATACAGAACTAAGCGAAGCAGATACTCTAATATTTTTTGTTTTACTCTACCAATAACGTAACAAGCAATGTATATTAAATTAATATGTAATAACACAAAGATATTCCGGGGTCGCGACATGATGAAGTGTGCTGGGATATTAAGAGTCCGGCTGAGGCATTTGGTGGCTTAATTAGTCCTGGTGGCGGCGGCATAATATCGATAAATCAATTGACGCCTTTATTAGAATTCTTATGCTGCCCGCACTACCGTATTAACTTTACGTATAACGGAACGTATAATTCTGATTTTCTGAATTACCCTACCGGTCGATAAAGAATATCAAGGGCAACACCATTGAAAGGATAATAAGCGGTTTACTATTTTTTATTACAAGGAATTGAAGAACCCCACTTGCCATAAATGAACATGTATTCGTCATGATAATTAATCGGACTAATTTTAAGACATAATTCATGCATCCAGAGGAAGAAATGGAATGATCAGATCACTAATTTGACTCGTTACTCGCACACCTTATAAGGAAGTACTACGGACATTTACGTGAAATGGCGACTAATTATGTTATAATTTATTGCTTTAGCAGAATTACAGAAAAATATTATTGTAAAACACTAATACTAGTTTTTAAGATTCGTTTCAGGAATTTAACATAGTAATAAGCAAAGTATTGTAAAAGGGTGATGTTATTGTTTATCTAGGGTATTGCCACTCTGAATTTCCAGAAGGCCCCAGAGGTAAGAAGTACGGGTCAAAGAGGAAATTAATATAACGGAAAAAGAGTGCCCTCTTGCGGATATTTTGTGCCAACTGGTATTGAAGCGACATCTTTGTTTTCGCCCCGGAAACAATATGTATATCTACCTATACCTATACATATAGCTACATAGGTCAATTGCCACTCGAATTACAAACACAGTAAAAACCGTTTTAGAAATTCTAGAAGAAAATTGTGCTTTTAACAATTTTCTTCTAGAAGTTCCAAAACGATTTTTACTGTGTTTGTAATTCGAGTGGCGCGGGTGGTAAGAAGGATAAGGCGGTATGAAATAAAACAGTGTTTAAAAATATAAGTAGTTTATTCAGAAAGATTGTCAATTAAGTAATTATACGTAATACAATTTTTTTTATCTTTATTGCAGTCAATAGTCACAACATAAAAAGAATTTTACTGCTTGTCAGCCGTAACAATTCACCATATTATTTTTTTATTATACATCTGCATTTTTTATGACAATATTAAGTATTACAATTTACTTACGTAAGTACTTGTCATACAATTCTATAAAACAGTGCCCTGGAGGAACTGGAAAAATTACTTTGTTTTAATTTTATTATTTTTATAGTGAAACATTTGTACTTACTTAATCTGGGCACTGTTTTATAAAATTTACAATCTGACATTGTGGAAAAGTTTGTAGAATTGTCTGCCTTGTCATTTTTTATTTTTGTAATGTTTTCTTTTGTTATAATATATTTGTGCAGCCAACTTGGTTTGATCATCACCCTGATAATTAATTTTTCCGCTTAAAATTCTGTTTATGGACCGACACCAACTATAAATGATCAGATGTACAGTGGTTTTAACAAAATAATTTTTAAAATAATCTGTGTATTCAGTACACACGGGAGGCAAGGTAACAAATACATTTACAACAGAAAGTATATTTCCTGATACATTTTTTTTTGTCACATTTTGTTTTAATAATGTGTGAGCAATATTTTGAACATCACGGAAGCAATTTTCTAATTGAACACTTGGATAACATAACCATTTTTTATTATTTTTATATTCCTTTAATTTAATAAATTCATTATTTGGGTTTTCATCATTTTTATCTATTAATTTGTTTCTACAAATACTGCATTTTGCTTTTTTCAAATATTTCGTTAATGCCCAACCACAGACATAATTACATTGACCAGCATCAATTTCTTTATTCGATCCACTAATAATGTCATTACTAATAAATATTTCATCATGGTCATTTTTGGGAAAATCAGAAGTTACATCTTTTTCTGTTAAAAAGAATTTTAAATTTTGTAAACAACTATTTGAATCATCTTCGCAATTTGCTCTATTTGAATGAGGAGCGTTATAATTATTTAAAAGTAACGATTTATATGCCCCTTCAAAAGAAATAGTGTTAGGGGCTACATTTCTAACACCATAACTTCTGATATTCCCGAAGAAGTTTTCTACGGGATCTTGGTTAAGATTCCTGGTCAGCAAGCAGTCAAATCTATACTTTTCAGATAAAACTTTCCAAATTGCTTCCATGCCTTCAATTGTCTTTATTAAATTCTTAATCGAAGGAATTTCTCTTTCTGTTGCATGAATTTCACTAGAAATATTTTGTATTTTAATATATTTTACCGTTTTAAAAATTGTTTTGGCTGTCACCCATAGTTGATGATGTGGCGAGATACGCTTGACTGGCCCTTTATATATTTTACCGTTCGGAATGGTCAATGAGTTAATATTCAAACTATCAAATACATTATCAATCAGCAAAGTGATGTCAACCAATTGACGGCACTCATTGGGTAAGTCTCCCCTAGCCACAAGATGATCAGTAACCACAGCGACGGTGTGGCTAAAAACTTGCGTTGCTAGTTTCACCCGCATTTTATTTATTTTATCGGGATCTAGGTGTTCTTCTGTAAGCTTGTGAAGAAGCCGCAGTTCTCAACAACTTTTATCAGCTGCATAAACTTTTTGGAAGAATTCCCACTTTACTGTTTTTTCTTGATTATTAATAATGTATTTCATATCCTTATTTAATAAATTATTTCTTATACCCTTGATTAAATGGGGTGGGTCATAAATTGGAATAATCGATTGACCATTTACCTTAAACTGGTCATGACGCCACTCTTTGCCCAAACGTATAAAATTTTCTTTAGTTTCTGCTACTAAATCGGTTATAGCACCTGTATTTACAGTGCTTTGGTCACACACTGTGTTAATTACTATGATCCCAGCCTTTTGGATGTGGCTTACAACAACTTTTATCATTTTTTTTAATTCAATTTTAGTCATGGCTTTTGTAAAATAATAGACAACAGGTTGCTTAAAATTATGTTTCACTCCCTTAATCATAAAAACTAAAACATGATCAGCAAACTTTGTGTCGGAATCGGTTGTGAAACCTTCAATTTCATCTTTCTGGCTGTCGAAAAATAGTTGAGGCGTCAACGACATCTCATCAAAGATGAGGCTACATAGCCTCTCAGGGACATCTTTGTTAGCCATAGTTTTTTTTATCTTTTCAAATAAAATATGATTTATCCCCTCAGTTATTTTGATTTGGCTCACTAATCTTTTCATTGATTTTGCAGAGGGCAAAGTAAAATATTTACATAAGAGTGCATAGCTCTTCGGACTTTTCTTGTATAAGGATAGTGACAAAATTTTTTCCTCAAGTAGAAACCGTCTCCCTTTTGATTTTTTGCCTGCCTGCAACTGCATTCGCAAAAATAGCTGAGCTGGCTTGCTCATATTTTTGGCTACTTGCTGAAATTTGACATCAGTACTACATTTTTCAGCAGCAGTTAACCGCTCTTTAAACGTTCGGTTTTTTTTACGCAATCTGCATATTTCGGAACGCAAGTAATTTATCCCTTTTTGTAATTTTTCACTTTGGTATATGGGCTTCCTATAAGCAGCAACTGTAAAATAAAATAAAAAACTATTAATAACTTATATTTATTGTATTACTAAAAATAGAAGTAGAAGATTCAACCATAGTATTCTTTTGTATTTAGGTACCTAATTCAAGTAATAAAAGACAAAACGAAAATAGTAGAAACATTTTCAGATACGTCAAATCTAGTAACAAAATTTAAGACAGGTATCCGTTATTAAGCCTTTTATCATCACAGCATTATAATATCCCTACTGCTGGAGCACAAGCTTTCTCTATAGGTGGAGACATATGAAGAACAGACCATAACCCACCACACAAGCCCAGTGTACTGCACTTCTAATGCAGACGATTTTACTAAGTGGTAGAGCAACGCTGCGTTGCAGCACGCATTGAGCCGGCTCGCCCGGCGTAATACCACCCTCTCACGAATATCCGGCGTGAAATAATGGCACTTGGTGCTGTTGAGTTTAACATCTCACAATTCTTATTCCTTCCTTAACCCTATTCCCTAAAGGCCAGCAACGCGTCTGCAATTCCTCTGGTTTTGCGGGTGTCCATGGGCGGCGGTGATTACTCTCCCGGTGACCCGCCTGCTCGTTTGAATCCTTTTTTATAAAAAAAAGACGGGACCAATGGCTTAACATGCCTTTGGAGCAAGGACATCGAGTTATTAATTAATTAGAAATTTCGTACTAATTACCTGGTACAGTTATTCTTTTAGATCTGCTACATAAACTATAATTATGTTCCATGATTATATCTGCTGTATGTGGGGCAGATTGAGATGCTCCTGAAAATACAGAAAAATTTTATTGACGAAAGTTAAGTTATTTCCAGTAAATTTTAGCAGTAATTTAATTTACAAATAATTTTGAAAGCAGGAATAGATGCAAAATAGGGGAAAAATTAAGAAAAAAATAATAATATCGTAAACGTTTGTGATTTGGATATTGCAAGAATATATACACAACGTAGTGACTACATCCTGCCTGATGGTAAGCAGCCGTGCAGTCCAAAATAATTAGAGCGCTCCTCACCGTGGAACAAGCATACCGTGCTTCTTCCACGGTGAGGAGCGCACCCATTCATGACGGCCAGCATAAATGTGGTTTCAAGCCCCGTGATTATAGCAGCTCATATATAAATGTTTTTTTGTCACTGCTAATACATAAAATCAACTCAAAGTGAAGTCACCTAAAACAGATACAATGACAATTACTTGATACAAATTGTATGGCAAATTTATGAATATTCAATTACCTGAACAAGACCTTTGGAAATTCTGACATGTATCAATAGTCTGGTTGGTGGGGTTTGATAAGCTCAGACTTTGTTCCAATATTGCTGGAATGGGATCTGGAATGATAAAAAATGTATCATAATATTTCATATTTTAATTTTAAGATAATGTACTGGAATGATTCCTATGAAACCTTAAGCTTGCATTATCCAATTTTCAAAGCTTTTGAAAATTGGACAATGCAAGATAATTATTTACCAGATGTGCTCGTCAAATGTTTTCTTATATTTTCTTCGTTTGGAGTAACTGAAACTTGTTCCAGGACTCGACTTGATCCTGCCAATCAGAAAAATATTGCATAAATTTTTACAAAAATTATAGGTATAAAGGATTGGATGATTTAATGACGAATGACGAACGATTTTGAATTGAAATAATTTTTAAATTTCAAAAATGTTCAAACTTAATCACCCAGATGTCATAATAATTGTGTTTAAAAAAATCATACATACCTGGTAAATGGAGTGATGGGACAGCTAATGTATTCAACCGTTTGAATCGATTTCTATGGTTGTTTGTAAAATGAATATCACAGACTCTTTTCTTTTTAAAGTATTCATAGTCTGCATTTGTTTCCAGTTTTCCACCAACCAACTCAACCCAAATTTTGAAGCGGTCAGGAAACTTGTCAGGGTTTGGGAAACAGTGCATATTAACACCATCTGAAATAATAAGTATTTTTATTTAAAACGCTTTATGCATGTTTAAGATAGACTTAATGTCTTAATCATTCTGTGCCAACAACTGTAGGGTGATGCAGAGACAAGATTGGGTACACAACTACAGTTTAGGTACTATTAGCTACATCCTGAGGAAATGAGTATGAAAATTTCAAATGCCTCTGGCTCTGCGATAAGCTTTGACTCAGGATGCAGCTTAGGAAGATATTGGTATCCATTTCAACATGAAACCTCTAAGAGGTTTAAGACAGATACACACTTTTTGACAGCCTCTAGGAAACTTCGTGACAGTTAAGAGGTTCAAGTTCTATCAGTTATTTCTTTTGTAAAAGGAATTTTTATACCTTTATAATCCAATAAATGTATAATATAGTAGGTACCTTAAAATACTGTACTTAGTATTCTCACAATAATAAATTAGAAACCTATGAAACCGTTCATTTTGAATCGAAAAATTATATTACATTTGCTGGCAATATTTACACACAGAAGATAAACATAATTAATATTTATACCACTAAGTATAAATTTACACAGTTATAATGATATTTTCATAGCGTTCACACACGGCCACGATGGTGGCTTGTCGTGTAGAATAGAAAACCAGGAACTTATTAATCAAACCGCGTGAATTTGAAGATGATCACTTCTGTGTGTGTCGCTGAAGGTTCGATGGAATAGAAGATTAACAAACTTACCATTATGTGGACATCCAAATGAGCACGTTCTTGGCATTTTGACTAAGGATAACTTAAAACACACTAACTAAAAGTTGTTGAGCAAAACAAGCGTCCAGTCGCAATAAAAAAACAAAAATCCTAGAAATACACTAACACTAAAAGTTGTTTTGCAAAACAAGAGCGTCCAGTCGCAAAAAAGTTCAAAACCATAAAATTACACAGCACAATACACCGAAGGCAGGTGGAGGAGAATAAATCTCAACTCGACACACTTAACTGGAGGTTTTGTAGCTAAATAATACAATATGACAAATTCGAAATACAGATGCGTGAACGCAAGAGCAATGACATTCGCCATATTGTTTTGACATGCGCAGCGCAGTGCCGCAGTGACAGAACACAGATCGATTGCCAACGGAAAAAATATTTCGATATTACCATCATGACCTAATTACTTATTCATTACTAATATTAATTTTAGCAGTAAATTTGGCATAAATATCTAAATAAAAAATAAAACCTGTATATTTGTTATTTTCAAAAAAAAACCGTAATTCTCAACACATGTAGCGTCATCTAGTTTAATTTATTCATAACTGGTAGTTTTCTTAAAAGTTTTACCGGGCGAAAAAAAAGATGTCGCTACTTTCTTTGTAATTTTGCGCTTTGTATGAGACTGTCCTCCCCCTGGTACGGGTACCTACAGTGATTCCTATTTATTCGCCCTACCAACGTTGTCAGGGTCTATTTCGACTCCAGCGGTCCGGCAGTAAGGCATGCAAGCAAAGTGATTGGGTGGTCGGCGACAGACTAAAGGTAAAAATTCGCTTCATCTCATCGAATAGGCATTGGTTGCTTCCAGTACCGAGAAGAACTCTTAATAGTCGATTGTCGTGATAGATTCAAGCTACAAGTCTAATTTCTGCTTAACTTCCATAACACTGCCCGCATGTCCCGCTTGTCGACAGGCAAGAAAAATCCGACTTAATCGCTTGATATGATTGTCGAACAGTACAACGAGGCGGGCCATTATAAACCATAGTTGATCGGCAGAAGGGTTTCACGCTTATTTTTCAGTGTGCGCTTATTATTCGTATTTAAACAGGCCCCAGATGCCTGACAAAGTCTACCTTCGTGGCATATCTGACGACACACCCCTCGACGGTCCGAGGCAAAAGCACTGGCGAAATAACTGTAAGTTTGTTTTAATACTGTTCTCTGGCGATGTTTCCTTTCTACATTTGTGCCATATTGTTCGCTTAAGCATACTTATCTGGGCTTACACATGAGGCGATCGAAGGCTAATGTTCGCTTGTTCTGATTAATCAGTCATTAAATTTCATTTGTATGACTTAATCTCACGCTTCCGTAGGCATTTATTTCTGAAGGCATATTACCGTGTAACCTACCGTTCGATCAGTACCTCGTGTTTAGCCACGAGGCCATTTCAAATTTAAGTTTCGAACTAAGTTCCCTTTGAATTCCAATCTATTTTATTCATTTAGTTGTACCATTTAACTATAGAGAGAATTCTCCTTTAATAATTCCTTGTTAACTACCTACATAAATGCAATGCAAATACCTCTAAGAATCTTATAAGAATATAAGTTAGGACTGCTTAGTTTAACATTTAAAACGCATTCCTATAGAAATTTCCATCTAGATGGACTGATTCTCTTTATTACACTCCACGTGTTCTGTAGTGTTACACTGGGAATTTGGCCAAGTAAACCGATTGTTTAAAATACTTAATAAATATTGTGCGAAGAATATTGGAGTGATTTCGAGGATACAATAAGGTTGCTAATGCGTTCCGGTAAGAGTTTATTTTTTAATTGATTTACTTAGTTGGACCTTTGCTTCTTGTGCTTGTTTCAACTCAGACATACACTATGCTTAAAGACATTCTACTAGTTAGGCTTTCTGATCATAGCTGGCTCAATTATCAATATGCTTAACATTTAGAACCTGGTATTTAACTTATTTGGAATTATTTTAGAATAAATGTGCGTTCCATAAATAACACATGATGTTCCTATAATACCCAGCGAAGCGTTACATGATTTAGTTGTGTTTCTAAGGTCAATGACCGACTACCAGCGACTTACATTCAATTTAATGACCTAACGATACCAATTTTACGAAGCGCCTTGTCTATTATGTGTTGCATCTAGTCATTGTTACTATGTGTTTGGATTATTGGCTCATACTGTAACGGTACAGAATGAATGGTATCCGTCCGTTAGTAAGGAATGTATGGAAGTAGCACTAAAATAAATATTAATGCGTAGCACCATTAATATACTAAGCATGAAAACGGAATAATAAACTAGTTCAGAATAATGGTCAGTGGACTAGGGCTTTATCATTATTTTGAATTTCGCGGGGACTGCTCTGTGTGCCCCTTGCGACATAGGCGCCGTCTAGCGTGAGTTATTTACTTGAGCTTCGCGTAAGATTGTTAGTTTGACTATGGTCTAGGGCTTTATCTTTAGTTTGAATTTCGTGGGGACTGCTCCGTGTGGTCTTGCGACATAGGCGCCGTCTAGCGTGCGTTATTTACTTGGGTTACGCGACATAGACGTAGGTTGGCAAGCCGGTTTACATACAGGCGGGCGCCACCTATGGTCGGAATACGGAACTTTTTATAATTTCACAAAATACAGGATTATTGGCTTAAGTGGATGATTATTGAGAGGGAATTGTTAATAGAAGGCTACATTTAGATATTCAAACATGTAATATTGGCTATCTGACGAGATTTGGTTGGATTATGGAAAAACTTTAGAATTGCGTGGCGGATGGCGGCAATGAGCGAGCGAGAGGTTGAGAAAAAGATAGAAAGAGAAGTAGAATGTTATCTCCACGTGGCGCAACGCGAAGTTCGCGTATAACATATGATAAGACGTGTGAAGGCGAGGCGCGTTGGTGAAACAGCTAGCAATTGGTTGAAGGGAAGAAAAGCGGACTCGCGCGGGCGAAATGTTGGGGGCGCGTGGCGCGAAAGTTAGGATGCTTGGGGAAGAGAGGGAAATTAGCGGGGCATTCAATTTTGAGACGTCGGAGGCGCGGTCCGATTTACGAGTGCGGTAAAAACTCATACGGGAAAACGAGCGTCCGAGCCATTTTTAGCGCGCTAAGTGATATTGCAGTTGCGATTTTAACTAACATTGGTTGTGAAATAGAAGTGAATATTAAAGTAAAATTCTTGCTATCGCGACTCGAATAATTGTTAACAGAATGAAGTATTCTGGATCATATTAGCGGACACGGATAACGGTGCCAACAAAAACTAATATGGTTTCAACGGACTTCGGTCTGGAGGCATTTGACTGTATTTATTAATGCCGGCGTTATCTATTAAAACGCTAAATAATACACTATCTTCGAGAGAATAACGGGGGAGAGACAGTTGTCTCCCTAGTGAAAATTGAAGATAGGTCAGACACCAATTAGCTGGAGGTGGGCACGTACAACCCCGTCCAAAACCGTCCCGCCTCCTTACACACAGGGTAGTGTTAGGTTGACACACTGGGTATTCCTGGCCCGACGGATAGTCAGCTTAGGGGTCAGTTGCTTTCAGGGGCAATGCGACTCACACAACTCACCACGAAGTTAAGTTAAATGTGGCTTGGGCCTAGATTGCAAGGTACACAAGTAGGGACTGTTAGTTCAACAAAATGTAAGGGGTTTTCTGGTAGTGCTTGGAACCTCGTCAGAGGAGGGCAGTTTCCGTCTTGGGTCAACCTCCATACTTTGTTGAAAGTAAAGCTAGATCTAACTAGATGTGCTTGGAAAAGAGGAGGCGAAAGCCGATCTAAGACCGAGTGGTGGTTGTCTTTGAGAGTGGAATTTGTCTAGACTGACGAGGGGACGGACGCTGGTCGAAAACGCACTGTAGGTTAGGTAGACGTCTCATATATTGTTAGTTAGGGGAGGACAGCAAGGTGTTTGCACGCTGTGCGTGCATAAACTAGGTACGTGGGCCGCGGGGCCAGGCTGGATTAATTCAGACTAATAAGGTAGGGATAATTAAGTTACGGTGCTAAATAAAAATTACGATGAAGTGATGTGGGTCCTATCTAGGCATGTAATCTGTTACCGTAGGCCGATAAAATTCTAATTGTTTTCCTAAAGTTGTTACCTATTAATTATTCATTTTAAATAATTAACAGAAGTATGGTAATATCGTACCATCATTACT
Source organism: Scoparia ambigualis (assembly GCA_963921215.1). Taxonomy (NCBI): domain Eukaryota; kingdom Metazoa; phylum Arthropoda; class Insecta; order Lepidoptera; family Crambidae; genus Scoparia; species Scoparia ambigualis. Next base: position 22,548,027 of record OY992509.1, read on the forward strand.
TTGGGATACCTAAAAGTCTAGACTGGTTTCCTATTACAAGAAAAATACTAAAAGTTATAGCAAATAAGCATTATAGCTGTACTGTGATGTGTGATTTCTAATACTGAAATGACCAAACAGGCATTTTTAGCTTTCCCTGGGGTACAATACGGCCTTATATTGCTACACTCTTCAAAGTATTAAAAAATATACATCCGATACCTATTAGTAAAATATAAGCTGATACTTACTAAACAACTAAAACCAGTTTAGAACTTGGTTGGGTCGTTGAAGCTGCGAATCCACCTTAAGACTTTAAAAGCTATGAGCTCCTACTATTATGAAACATAGAAATAGTTGATTGATAACAACCTACTAATTAGCCTGATAATACAGTCTACTTATACCATTTGAGTTTGCCTTAATGGTCTAAAACCCTTATAAGTCATGTACTTACTTCTAATAACATGAAACATAGAAATATTTGATGGGAACAATCTAAATCAATCAGACTAATATCTAGTACAGTCTGCTTTATGCCTGTTGGAGTGAGTAAATGATAACTTCTAAATATAATTGATTCAATGATTAACAGGGATAATTACCTGATTTACTACCTACTAAAAATATACTAACTATGATTTAGTAGTCTATCAAATTGGCCACTCAGTCTGAGAGACAGGGGTGGAAGTTAATGGAAAATAATTAACTAAAGTTCACTTCCTAAAAGTTAAAGATATTGAATAAATTAAACATCTTTTAAAAACTTAAGATGTGATAATCTGCCAATGCAGCCCATACAATGTAGTTTATAAGATCTGTATAATAAACACTAAGAGTGAACCAAAGTAATTTTACTTCAAATGATAGTATTCTATTTAAGTTCACTTCCTAAATGAGTAGGATATTGAATAAATCAAACATCCTTTAATAAACTTAAGATGTGATAATCTGCCAATGTAGCCAATCCAATGTAGTTATATTGGAACTTTATGAGACCTGTATAATAAATACTAAAAGTAAATAAAAGTAATTTTACCTGTATTAATAGCATTCTATTTTAGCCACCGCCTGAAGTGGGGTTTGAATAAATTATCCACCCTTTATAGAACTGAATATTAATTTTCTAATAAGACAAAAGGACAGTCAGTTAATATTGTTACATTGTGATCTCTTTATAATAGACACAATAATCAGAGAAATAAGTGTGTCCGGTTGAATGCTGGCTTCCCACCTCTGTTCAATAAGTGATATCATAAGACATAAGTTATTGCATTGAATAATTAAGTTCTTAATGTGAAAAGGATATTTGGATGATAGCAAGCCTTGAGATAAACTCTATTGATTTATGTGGAATAATAAGAATTTAAATTGCTAACACATAGTTCATAATGTAAAATTAAATTAAATTTTGAGGAGAGATGTAAATTCTCAGTTTTAAGGAATTAAAGGCACAAGCTAATAATTAATGTTAAAGCCAATGTGACGGAGCCATAATTAAACAATGAGATGTAAGGCACGCTATAGGGCGGCGGTTGGGGCCCATAAATTGCACAAGACTTCTTATGTATCATGCTATTGTTAATAAATAATAATACCTGCAAGCTAAGCTATCATCTGATTATCTTTGAGTGGTTACAAATCTTCCCCGCAGCTGCAGTGAAGGATTTAGGTCACAGTTCAGTCGAAGTCATTGCTAGGCTACACATATCTATGATATGATTTATAGACTGGTAGGTAATTAGGTCAGGAGAAAATAATTTAACACAGGGATAAGCCAATTACTAAACTTTCACGAAAGAACTTGAGTTACTTAAATGCGGTTAACAACGGAGGGTTCACTAGACGATCTGGCCAAAATAGTATTTATTATAATATTACATTGCTTGACTGAAATTCACTGCAAATAGAATTAAGCTATGCTAAGGTTTCATCATCGTACAAACACTACGCACTCCACAAAAACTCCAAACACAACCATTAGATTGTAGATAAATTAGGTTAAATAGTTTTAAGAATTAGATAATAAGTTAAGTTAAGGTAAAAGCGGTGATGATGTGTGTATGTATTATAAGGTAGAATAAGGTAGAGACTTAGGTTAGGGCGAGAAGTTACAATTTGGTAAGCCGTTACCAGGATCGGAAAGTTAGGTTATATTTTATCATTAGCCAATTCTAAACTCACGCATCGCTATGCGTGAGTTTAGAATTGGCTTAGTAGGGAATAATTCAATGAAGGTTAATTAATTCAGAGGTATTGAGGAATTATAATTTGACACTTTTCACAATAAGCTTTGTTAGATCTTCTAGAGTTGATTCATACACTTTGTAAAACGGGCTCTTGATAGTAGGTGAAGTTTAATCCTTGTAATGCTTGCTGTAAGCTGTAGGTTAAACCTTGTTGTACGAAATCTGTAACAAATAGACTCTCAGGTTAGGTTAAAGGTCAAATAGAGATAAAACTAAAAAAGAATAACGTACCTAATGAGTATTATTTGAAATGTAATACCTTTCAGGGATGTCAGATGTTGGGAGTGGCCATGTAGGATGATAATCGTGTCTGTCGATTTGACACTCGATATTAGGGAACAATGAGATTGCTTCGGGTGTAGTTCTTGTTTCGGTTGAGATTGTTACGAGAAAGATACTACAGTTGAATGAATGGTGATTGAAGATTGTAGTACTAAAACCTTTAGAGGTATTTAATTTTTGATACGACGCGGAGTTAATTGTTGACGCTAATGTAATAATAGGTTTGTTTTATTCCTGGTGATAGATTTCATGTAGGCATAGGCAACTAGTTCATACAGCCTTGTGTTGAGTTATTTTTAGGATCGTAAAAAGTCGATGTTGGCGATAGATATATGGGTGAATTAGTTAAACATTTATTGATTTAGAAAGATTTGTAGAATAGGGGGCGGTTTAATTATTATTGCTGTCGGTTGAGAAGGTAAGGGGGCGAGATTGGACAGAATTAACCAACTTAATTATTGCTGGATTCAATTATATTATGGGACGGCGATATGCTGTACAATATTATAAAGTTATGACGCTAACAGCATAATATAAAACTAATAATAATTATATTTAGACTAATAATCGCTGAGCGATTGCGGTTCTTAGTTTTGATGTGCTATTCCACGTATTATAATTTATTTTGTTGGTTACGTTAGAGAAAAAAAATATATAATGTTAACGAACTGAATAGTACGCCTTACGTCTCACATCTGGAATCCATAGAGTAGTTTTAGGCTAGTCAAGGACTATTACGTTATTTGTCTATGGTTGGACCATAGACTTATGATTTAGCGCGACCATAAACAATCTAGAATTAGGAATGATTATAAAACATAAAGTTATAAAACCAATCGGAGAGGAAACTTTCTTATCGCGTAATCATGTGATTTTGTTATAGCAAGCGGAATTACCTGTTATATTCCATACCTGTTATTTTTAATACCTGCGATTTTTACATTGAAAGAGATTTTCCTAATACTTATCACGTAGTAGATTAGAATGCAATGATATTGTGGTAGAATTATTATTATGTGACATGTAGACGGGGACAATTGCTCTGCACAAGGGAAATGCCGCTTCATTTTGTTAGTTCGATAAAATCCTAGGAAAAGTAACATAAAATAATATTTCGGTTCAAAATACACGCGTTGATGAGAAATCGCGATTATAGGGAATAGCAAGTAACAGGGATGTCATGTAGGGGATAGAATCATGTGACTATTCATTGCCAGTAGGAATTTTGGTTTAAAAGCAACGTAGTTGTGCATAATGTGAACGGATAAATACGTCTAGTAGGCGATAAAAGTCGTTACCGTCCGAAACAACTATCTAATGTCTACTCTTTTGTGGGGAGGTTACCTATTAGCGAGGCTAGATGGTGTTGGGTTACCAATAAAAGATTTTATTTTAGATGATGGTAAAAGGGTGCTGTCTAATAATAATATGTATAATTGTAATACTCTTGCAGCGGGGTAAGTAGTCGTTACCAGTAACCATCACTTCTTACCGTATAGTTGAAATCGGGATAAATACTTATTTATGAAGATTTACAGAGGATTATTATTAGCTTAAGATGAGGTTAACGTACGCAGGGGTAAAGCTCGCTGGGCACAGCTTACTATACCTACTTACCTCATATTATCGGTTGTGAGTTACCTAGAGATATCTAAGTCGGGAGAGCGGTAAAAAGAAAAGACCTTACTACGTGACTAATTAGTTAGGATAGGTAGAGATAGATAAATTATTTAATTCACTGGGTTGGATTAGCCGATTAAGAAGGGTACCTTGCACAATTGTCTATCTCCGTTGAACGATTAAGATGTTGAAAAAAAAAAAAATTCTCGAGGATACCTAAGAATGACGGATGATGGATAATTGTGGAAGGTAGATATTAATTGAGCTTGGGAGCAAAATAGGGGTCGAAAGAAAAATATAATAATAGTGGTAGAGAAAAAGAAAAAATAGTTGACTGGCTTGAAGTCGAGATTTAACTGCTAAATTAACGAGTTATAGCACTGTTATGCTATAGGGATAACAATAGTGTATGTTATCACATCAATTATAAAGGCGAGTCGCGGGCGGATGTCACGTCATAATCATTAGTTAAATCGTTTTATCATTTTAAAAGTTAACACAAGCTACTTATAAAACAGTGATCGATTTTATATACCACAATTTTAAGTTGTAGGATAATTTTAAACTCATAGTCCGCAGAAACATTCAAGCCGGAAATAAAGCGACTGATATTGCGAGCTGAGAATAAATCTCTTAGTGTAAAATTTATTAACAAGTAAATTCCTGATATTGCGTTATCGAGATTACAATACGAAATCAACTATCACAATTCGAATCATACAAAGTAATTATTTAGATGTTGTCTCGCGTCGACAGGTACAAATTTTAATTTAGATGGGTAAAGACATTAGAACTGAAATGGGTTTCGGATGTGTGACGTTCTTAGGACACGTACTGTTTAGTAGCATAATTTAAATTTAGTAAAATCGGCTGTATTGGACAAATTTCGTTTTGCGGATATATATATTTAACCGAGGTTATCGTGGAGGTAGGCATAGTTCAAAGTTTATTAAACCCGACCTAGAGTCATAGCCTATCTTTATATGTCAGAAGAAAATAATAAATTTATTAGTAGTAGATTTTAGAGTCAATAGTAAATTTATTTTCCCGAGGTGAGACCTGAAACCTAGTTCGCACTAGGCCATTCAAATACTTTAACCGGTAATGTTGATTATAATAAATATAGATGTTCGGAACTTATAATAATATTCTAATACTGCTATATTAAAATTGTTATTATGAAATTAAATAGGTTTGCTTAACAATTGACAAATAATTATTAACTCAATGATTTGTTTTAGTACAAAGTAAATGTCTACAGGTTTAGAAATGATAGGACGAACGAAACGCGTTTTGACTTGTGGCAAGGTGAGCGCAGACTGTCACGGCGGGATTATCTTGTTTGGTTATTTATTAATATGAATTGCTAGAATTCTTAAATAATCTAGATTATTGGCATCTAATATGTACGTGATGTAATTGTAGATGATTAAAATTAGTGCTAAGGTAGGTTATTGTTGAAGTTATGACACAACCTTAAAATTGTTAGTTTTAATGTAAACTACATGTTGCATCTAGATTGTTATAAACAAACTAATTAATTGGCAGTTTTCACATAGGTATGTAGGCCGGGACATTGAGTTGATGAAATAGTGTTATCAAAATCATTCATCACGGAAAGATAAAGATATTTTATTTGCAAGTGTGAATACAAAAGTCTAGTTCTATTAGTTTTATTTTGTTCTATTCTAGTTTTGTATAGTTCGGTTAGTTCTATTCTGTTCTATTCTAGTTTTGTGGTAGCATTTTACCTAGGGTTTTCTAAATTATAGGTAATTAAATATTAATTGTCTGTTGCTGTCTTCTACGTTAGAAAAGGAACGGGAGAAGGATAAGGGGGACTCATTTTGTTATAGTCAGCTGTATGATAGATAATCCTCCTAGTGAATATTTCTTTTGATTGCGGTAGTAACATAGAATGTTTATAGGATGTTTTGTTCATTAACCGATTATCCTCACCGCAGTTGTGGATAGAAATGGCTAAAAATATGTGAACAGGGGTGGAGAAGATTGGTCATTATAAATTAAAATAAATACTTGAATTGAAATATGCCTGATTAAATAGTGCGAAAAGGTCGGGTAACGATGTTAGAGAAATTCTCTATAGCATAATGTTCGGACTTTTGACAATTTCAATTGTAACTTTAGAATTATGAATAGTGTATTTAACCAAGCGGGTCCAACGAAGAATGTAATGTTGAAAGCGAGGTCTTTGGTCGTCTATGCACACAATAAAATGTATAGAAGACACAAGGGAGCATTCTTAATTGGCACTGTTAAATTAGTGAAAGTAGCTTGTTAGGGTGTCCGATCATTGTTTAGCCGCACTGGACACAAATAGAACTTAGTTAAGCGTGTAGGGTTTATTTTGATTTACCTGGTGAACTAATTGAATCGAAGTTTTTGAAATAAGAAAGAGTGTGGACCAGGGTAAATATGCTTGACTGACCAACAGAGAGGTATTACCGTTAGCTGCGGAAATTAGGTTATTGATAGCATTTCATTTTAGCGTTATCAGTGGAACACGCGCTACTGGGGAATTTTACAATCTGGACGGAAGGCTGAAAGTAGAGTAGAGTAATTAAGGAGTAACCAATTAGAGTTACAAACATTCGGGAGATTACCATCTTAATAATGTGTCTTGTGCGAGTGTAAAATTAAATCATTTTAGGGAAACTAGCACTATTGAATCACGCAGTTTGGAATTCAGTAAATACGAGAAGGAACTCACGATATTAATTACCATGAATACTAAGACGAAGTGTCACCTTTAATGACTTATTATTTACCGATTTCACCGTTATTAGTAATATAAAAGGTAGGAAGTTAAGTAGAGTTGTGGGGGCGGATAAGATAGTTACCGGTATGTATGAAAGTAAGGGGATATTGACGTATTATATTTTAGCAAATGAGACTAAATGTTGTCTTTCATACATAGTAATAACTATGGATGAGACATAGTTATTAGATAGATAGGTTTTGGGATAAGTATTTGCTTATACGCATAAGCTTAGTACTTGTCAATTAGTATACAATGTCCAGCGCGTACCGGGGTATTTACAAATACTTATCGATGACGCATATATTGACAGTTAGACAGAGATTAATAGCGCACAAACTTCTAATTGTTCTAAACTACGGGGTATCTAGTTCAAAACTCAAGGACGTGTTTCGAGATGCGTACCCCCTTAGAGTGAATGAGTTTATTCATAAGTATTTACGATCGACTACCTTATTGTAAGGCGTTAAGACCTCTATTTGTATGCACGGTGAGTGGGTGTCACTGCGTACCGGACGGAAGCGAGTCTAGTATTCTATCTCGGTTATTTGCAGGATTAGACATTAGATGTATCTCATCTAAAAAAAAAAGTTATAATTCTTGGGCGATGATGGTATGCCTACTGGTTTTGGTTGATATGGGGGTTTGGTTAATATTTCTTATCCGCGGAGAGGAAAATAGGTTTCGGTTGAAAGAAGTAGCTAATTAGAGATTGTGGAGGACGCGGGTTCGATCCCTGCCTGAGGTAGACAATTGTTCCGACGTTTCGATATCTTAGGTAATTATATAAGTTAAGATGAGATTGGTAGCGTTGAAGTATGAAGGAAAGTTTTAATTCAAATTATAAATTTTTATTTATTAACCTAGTTGGAACTAAAGACCGTGACGGCGAAGTGGTTGATGCTTCACCCACGAAAGATCCCAGGTTCGATCCCTAGGTTGCAACATTTAGATGCGAAACAAGTTGTAAGAAAGGACGTAAGTTATAAGAAGGCCATGATGACAGATGTACTTGAAATTATTCTAGGAAAATAATTTAAAGAATAGAATAATTGAATGGTTCGGAAGATGTTATAAACTTTAAGTCGGAATCGTCATAGAGTTGAGGAGTTTTCGCTAGGGGGCGTTAGTAGACAGCGCAAGAGACTGTTATATTGATTTAAATTATATTATGATATGTTGTTATGATGGTAAACAAAAGGCAAATCATTATTCGGAGGTTGTGTATGATTAAAGAAATGGTAGATGTCTAAGTTATTGGGAAATATTTACCGAAAGTTTACTGGGATTTCGTTTCGAACACGAGAACTGGGTATGCGATTATGATTTTGTGTCAGTTGAATAGAATGAGGGGTGTGGGCTATTTTGCAATGGGAATGCTTATTGAGAAAGGAGTCATTAGGGATTGGGAAGGAACTATAAATAGTAGGAATATCTTTGAGGAAGAGGGCTAGGATGACAATGAGGTTGTCAAGGAAGGCCGTGCTATTTTGTACTTAATTAAGTACAGGGTTAAGATATAATTCGCCGCAGAAAAGAGTGGTACTTTATCTGCTTAAATTCTATCGGGGGCGGCTGTAACGGTACAGAATGAATGGTATCCGTCCGTTAGTAAGGAATGTATGGGAGTAGCACTAAAATAAATATTAATGCGTAGCACCATTAATATAATAAGCATGAAAAAAAATAATAAACTAGTTCAGAATAATGGTCAGTGGACTAGGGCTTTATCATTATTTTGAATTTCGCGGGGACTGCTCTGTGTGCCCCTTGCGACATAGGCGCCGTCTAGCGTGAGTTATTTACTTGAGCTTCGCGTAAGATTGTTAGTTTGACTATGGTCTAGGGCTTTATCTTTAGTTTGAATTTCGCGGGGACTGCTCCGTGTGGTCTTGCGACATAGGCGCCGTCTAGCGTGCGTTATTTACTTGGGTTACGCGACATAGACGTAGGTTGGCAAGCCGGTTTACATACAGGCGGGCGCCACCTATGGTCGGAATACGGAACTTTTTATAATTTCACAAAATACAGGATTATTGGCTTAAGTGGATGATTATTGAGAGGGAATTGTTAATAGAAGGCTACATTTAGATATTCAAACATGTAATATTGGCTATCTGACGAGATTTGGTTGGATTATGGAAAAACTTTAGAATTGCGTGGCGGACGGCGGCAATGAGCGAGCGAGAGGTTGAGAAAAAGATAGAAAGAGAAGTAGGATGTTATCTCCACGTGGCGCAACGCGAAGTTCGCGTATAACATATGATAAGACGTGTGAAGGCGAGGCGCGTTGGTGAAACAGCTAGCAATTGGTTGAAGGGAAGAAAAGCGGACTCGCGCGGGCGAAATGTTGGGGGCGCGTGGCGCGAAAGTTAGGATGCTTGGGGAAGAGAGGGAAATTAGCGGGGCATTCAATTTTGAGACGTCAGAGGCGCGGTCCGATTTACGAGTGCGGTAAAAACTCATACGGGAAAACGAGCGTCCGAGCCATTTTTAGCGCGCTAAGTGATATTGCAGTTGCGATTTTATCTAACATTGGTTGTGAAATAGAAGTGAATATTAAAGTAAAATTCTTGCTATCGCGACTCGAATAATTGTTAACAGAATGAAGTATTCTGGATCATATTAGCGGACACGGATAACGGTGCCAACAAAAACTAATATGGTTTCAACGGACTTCGGTCTGGAGGCATTTGACTGTATTTATTAATGCCGGCGTTATCTATTAAAACGCTAAATAATACACTATCTTCGAGAGAATAACGGGGGAGAGACAGTTGTCTCCCTAGTGAATATTGAAGATAGGTCAGACACCAATTAGCTGGAGGTGGGCACGTACAACCCCGTCCAAAACCGTCCCGCCTCCTTACACACAGGGTAGTGTTAGGTTGACACACTGAGTATTCCTGGCCCGACGGATAGTCAGCTTAGGGGTCAGTTGCTTTCAGGGGCAATGCGACTCACACAACTCACCACGAAGTTAAGTTAAATGTGGCTTGGGCCTAGATTGCAAGGTACACAAGTAGGGACTGTTAGTTCAACAAAATGTAAGGGGTTTTCTGGTAGTGCTTGGAACCTCGTCAGAGGAGGGCAGTTTCCGTCTTGGGTCAACCTCCATACTTTGTTGAAAGTAAAGCTAGATCTAACTAGATGTGCTTGGAAAAGAGGAGGCGAAAGCCGATCTAAGACCGAGTGGTGGTTGTCTTTGAGAGTGGAATTTGTCTAGACTGACGAGGGGACGGACGCTGGTCGAAAACGCACTGTAGGTTAGGTAGACGTCTCATATATTGTTAGTTAGGGGAGGACAGCAAGGTGTTTGCACGCTGTGCGTGCATAAACTAGGTACGTGGGCCGCGGGGCCAGGCTGGATTAATTCAGACTAATAAGGTAGGGATAATTAAGTTACGGTGCTAAACAAAAATTACGATGAAGTGATGTGGGTCCTATCTAGGCATGTAATCTGTTACCGTAGGCCGATAAAATTCTAATTGTTTTCCTAAAGTTGTTACCTATTAATTATTCATTTTAAATAACTAACAGAAGTATGGTAATATCGTACCATCATTACTTTGGAATACCTAAAAGTCTAGACTGGTTTCCTATTACAAGAAAAATACTAAAAGTTATAGCAAATAAGCATTATAGCTGTACTGTGATGTGTGATTTCTAATACTGAAATGACCAAACAGGCATTTTTAGCTTTCCCTGGGGTACAATACGGCCTTATATTGCTACACTCTTCAAAGTATTAAAAAATATACATCCGATACCTATTAGTAAAATATAAGCTGATACTTACTAAACAACTAAAACCAGTTTAGAACTTGGTTGGGTCGTTGAAGCTGCGAATCCACCTTAAGACTTTAAAAGCTATGAGCTCCTACTATTATGAAACATAGAAATAGTTGATTGATAACAACCTACTAATTAGCCTGATAATACAGTCTACTTATACCATTTGAGTTTGCCTTAATGGTCTAAAACCCTTATAAGTCATGTACTTACTTCTAATAACATGAAACATAGAAATATTTGATGGGAACAATCTAAATCTATCAGACTAATATCTAGTACAGTCTGCTTTATGCCTGTTGGAGTGAGTAAATGATAACTTCTAAATATAATTGATTCAATGATTAACAGGGATAATTACCTGATTTACTACCTACTAAAAATATACTAACTATGATTTAGTAGTCTATCAAATTGGCCACTCAGTCTGAGAGACAGGGGTGGAAGTTAATGGAAAATAATTAACTAAAGTTCACTTCCTAAAAGTTAAAGATATTGAATAAATTAAACATCTTTTAAAAACTTAAGATGTGATAATCTGCCGATGCAGCCCATACAATGTAGTTTATAAGATCTGTATAATAAACACTAAGAGTGAACCAAAGTAATTTTACTTCAAATGATAGTATTCTATTTAAGTTCACTTCCTAAATGAGTAGGATATTGAATAAATCAAACATCCTTTAATAAACTTAAGATGTGATAATCTGCCAATGTAGCCAATCCAATGTAGTTATATTGGAACTTTATGAGACCTGTATAATAAATACTAAAAGTAAATAAAAGTAATTTTACCTGTATTAATAGCATTCTATTTTAGCCACCGCCTGAAGTGGGGTTTGAATAAATTATCCACCCTTTATAGAACTGAATATTAATTTTCTAATAAGACAAAAGGACAGTCAGTTAATATTGTTACATTGTGATCTCTTTATAATAGACACAATAATCAGAGAAATAAGTGTGTCCGGTTGAATGCTGGCTTCCCACCTCTGTTCAATAAGTGATATCATAAGACATAAGTTATTGCATTGAATAATTAAGTTCTTAATGTGAAAAGGATATTTGGATGATAGCAAGCCTTGAGATAAACTCTATTGATTTATGTGGAATATTAAGAATTTAAATTGCTAACACATAGTTCATAATGTAAAATTAAATTAAATTTTGAGGAGAGATGTAAATTCTCAGTTTTAAGGAATTAAAGGCACAAGCTAATAATTAATGTTAAAGCCAATGTGACGGAGCCATAATTAAACAATGAGATGTAAGGCACGCTATAGGGCGGCGGTTGGGGCCCATAAATTGCACAAGACTTCTTATGTATCATGCTATTGTTAATAAATAATAATACCTGCAAGCTAAGCTATCATCTGATTATCTTTGAGTGGTTACAAATCTTCCCCGCAGCTGCAGTGAAGGATTTAGGTCACAGTTCAGTCGGAGTCATTGCTAGGCTACACATATCTATGATATGATTTATAGACTGGTAGGTAATTAGGTCAGGAGAAAATAATTTAACACAGGGATAAGCCAATTACTAAACTTTCACGAAAGAACTTGAGTTACTTAAATACGGTTAACAACGGAGGGTTCACTAGACGATCTGGCCAAAATAGTATTTATTATAATATTACATTGCTTGACTGAAATTCACTGCAAATAGAATTAAGCTATGCTAAGGTTTCATCATCGTACAAACACTACGCACTCCACAAAAACTCCAAACACAACCATTAGATTGTAGATAAATTAGGTTAAATAGTTTTAAGAATTAGATAATAAGTTAAGTTAAGGTAAAAGCGGTGATGATGTGTGTATGTATTATAAGGTAGAATAAGGTAGAGACTTAGGTTAGGGCGAGAAGTTACAATTTGGTAAGCCGTTACCAGGATCGGAAAGTTAGGTTATATTTTATCATTAGCCAATTCTAAACTCACGCATCGCTATGCGTGAGTTTAGAATTGGCTTAGTAGGGAATAATTCAATGAAGGTTAATTAATTCAGAGGTATTGAGGAATTATAATTTGACACTTTTCACAATAAGCTTTGTTAGATCTTCTAGAGTTGATTCATACACTTTGTAAAACGGGCTCTTGATAGTAGGTGAAGTTTAATCCTTGTAATGCTTGCTGTAAGCTGTAGGTTAAACCTTGTTGTACGAAATCTGTAACAAATAGACTCTCAGGTTAGGTTAAAGGTCAAATAGAGATAAAACTAAAAAAGAATAACGTACCTAATGAGTATTATTTGAAATGTAATACCTTTCAGGGATGTCAGATGTTGGGAGTGGCCATGTAGGATGATAATCGTGTCTGTCGATTTGACACTCGATATTAGGGAACAATGAGATTGCTTCGGGTGTAGTTCTTGTTTCGGTTGAGATTGTTACGAGAAAGATACTACAGTTGAATGAATGGTGATTGAAGATTGTAGTACTAAAACCTTTAGAGGTATTTAATTTTTGATACGACGCGGAGTTAATTGTTGACGCTAATGTAATAATAGGTTTGTTTTATTCCTGGTGATAGATTTCATGTAGGCATAGGCAACTAGTTCATACAGCCTTGTGTTGAGTTATTTTTAGGATCGTAAAAAGTCGATGTTGGCGATAGATATATGGGTGAATTAGTTAAACATTTATTGATTTAGAAAGATTTGTAGAATAGGGGGCGGTTTAATTATTATTGCTGTCGGTTGAGAAGGTAAGGGGGCGAGATTGGACAGAATTAACCAACTTAATTATTGCTGGATTCAATTATATTATGGGACGGCGATATGCTGTACAATATTATAAAGTTATGACGCTAACAGCATAATATAAAACTAATAATAATTATATTTAGACTAATAATCGCTGAGCGATTGCGGTTCTTAGTTTTGATGTGCTATTCCACGTATTATAATTTATTTTGTTGGTTACGTTAGAGAAAAAAAATATATAATGTTAACGAACTGAATAGTACGCCTTACGTCTCACATCTGGAATCCATAGAGTAGTTTTAGGCTAGTCAAGGACTATTACGTTATTTGTCTATGGTTGGACCATAGACTTATGATTTAGCGCGACCATAAACAATCTAGAATTAGGAATGATTATAAAACATAAAGTTATAAAACCAATCGGAGAGGAAACTTTCTTATCGCGTAATCATGTGATTTTGTTATAGCAAGCGGAATTACCTGTTATATTCCATACCTGTTATTTTTAATACCTGCGATTTTTACATTGAAAGAGATTTTCCTAATACTTATCACGTAGTAGATTAGAATGCAATGATATTGTGGTAGAATTATTATTATGTGACATGTAGACGGGGACAATTGCTCTGCACAAGGGAAATGCCGCTTCATTTTGTTAGTTCGATAAAATCCTAGGAAAAGTAACATAAAATAATATTTCGGTTCAAAATACACGCGTTGATGAGAAATCGCGATTATAGGGAATAGCAAGTAGCAGGGATGTCATGTAGGGGATAGAATCATGTGACTATTCATTGCCAGTAGGAATTTTGGTTTAAAAGCAACGTAGTTGTGCATAATGTGAACGGATAAATACGTCTAGTAGGCGATAAAAGTCGTTACCGTCCGAAACAACTATCTAATGTCTACTCTTTTGTGGGGAGGTTACCTATTAGCGAGGCTAGATGGTGTTGGGTTACCAATAAAAGATTTTATTTTAGATGATGGTAAAAGGGTGCTGTCTAATAATAATATGTATAATTGTAATACTCTTGCAGCGGGGTAAGTAGTCGTTACCAGTAACCATCACTTCTTACCGTATAGTTGAAATCGGGATAAATACTTATTTATGAAGATTTACAGAGGATTATTATTAGCTTAAGATGAGGTTAACGTACGCAGGGGTAAAGCTCGCTGGGCACAGCTTACTATACCTACTTACCTCATATTATCGGTTGTGAGTTACCTAGAGATATCTAAGTCGGGAGAGCGGTAAAAAGAAAAGACCTTACTACGTGACTAATTAGTTAGGATAGGTAGAGATAGATAAATTATTTAATTCACTGGGTTGGATTAGCCGATTAAGAAGGGTACCTTGCACAATTGTCTATCTCCGTTGAACGATTAAGATGTTGAAAAAAAAAAAAATTCTCGAGGATACCTAAGAATGACGGATGATGGATAATTGTGGAAGGTAGATATTAATTGAGCTTGGGAGCAAAATAGGGGTCGAAAGAAAAATATAATAATAGTGGTAGAGAAAAAGAAAAAATAGTTGACTGGCTTGAAGTCGAGATTTAACTGCTAAATTAACGAGTTATAGCACTGTTATGCTATAGGGATAACAATAGTGTATGTTATCACATCAATTATAAAGGCGAGTCGCGGGCGGATGTCACGTCATAATCATTAGTTAAATCGTTTTATCATTTTAAAAGTTAACACAAGCTACTTATAAAACAGTGATCGATTTTATATACCACAATTTTAAGTTGTAGGATAATTTTAAACTCATAGTCCGCAGAAACATTCAAGCCGGAAATAAAGCGACTGATATTGTAAAATTTATTAACAAGTAAATCCCTGATATTGCGTTATCGAGATTACAATACGAAATCAACTATCACAATTCGAATCATACAAAGTAATTATTTAGATGTTGTCTCGCGTCGACAGGTACAAATTTTAATTTAGATGGGTAAAGACATTAGAACTGAAATGGGTTTCGGATGTGTGACGTTCTTAGGACACGTACTGTTTAGTAGCATAATTTAAATTTAGTAAAATCGGCTGTATTGGACAAATTTCGTTTTGCGGATATATATATTTAACCGAGGTTATCGTGGAGGTAGGCATAGTTCAAAGTTTATTAAACCCGACCTAGAGTCATAGCCTATCTTTATATGTCAGAAGAAAATAATAAATTTATTAGTAGTAGATTTTAGAGTCAATAGTAAATTTATTTTCCCGAGGTGAGACCTGAAACCTAGTTCGCACTAGGCCATTCAAATACTTTAACCGGTAATGTTGATTATAATAAATATAGATGTTCGGAACTTATAATAATATTCTAATACTGCTATATTAAAATTGTTATTATGAAATTAAATAGGTTTGCTTAACAATTGACAAATAATTATTAACTCAATGATTTGTTTTAGTACAAAGTAAATGTCTACAGGTTTAGAAATGATAGGACGAACGAAACGCGTTTTGACTTGTGGCAAGGTGAGCGCAGACTGTCACGGCGGGATTATCTTGTTTGGTTATTTATTAATATGAATTGCTAGAATTCTTAAATAATCTAGATTATTGGCATCTAATATGTACGTGATGTAATTGTAGATGATTAAAATTAGTGCTAAGGTAGGTTATTGTTGAAGTTATGACACAACCTTAAAATTGTTAGTTTTAATGTAAACTACATGTTGCATCTAGATTGTTATAAACAAACTAATTAATTGGCAGTTTTCACATAGGTATGTAGGCCGGGACATTGAGTTGATGAAATAGTGTTATCAAAATCATTCATCACGGAAAGATAAAGATATTTTATTTGCAAGTGTGAATACAAAAGTCTAGTTCTATTAGTTTTATTTTGTTCTATTCTAGTTTTGTATAGTTCGGTTAGTTCTATTCTGTTCTATTCTAGTTTTGTGGTAGCATTTTACCTAGGGTTGTTCTAAATTATAGGTAATTAAATATTAATTGTCTGTTGCTGTCTTCTACGTTAGAAAAGGAACGGAGAAGGATAAGGGGGACTCATTTTGTTATAGTCAGCTGTATGATAGATAATCCTCCTAGTGAATATTTCTTTTGATTGCGGTAGTAACATAGAATGTTTATAGGATGTTTTGTTCATTAACCGATTATCCTCACCGCAGTTGTGGATAGAAATGGCTAAAAATATGTGAACAGGGGTGGAGAAGATTGGTCATTATAAATTAAAATAAATACTTGAATTGAAATATGCCTGATTAAATAGTGCGAAAAGGTCGGGTAACGATGTTAGAGAAATTCTCTATAGCATAATGTTCGGACTTTTGACAATTTCAATTGTAACTTTAGAATTATGAATAGTGTATTTAACCAAGCGGGTCCAACGAAGAATGTAATGTTGAAAGCGAGGTCTTTGGTCGTCTATGCACACAATAAAATGTATAGAAGACACAAGGGAGCATTCTTAATTGGCACTGTTAAATTAGTGAAAGTAGCTTGTTAGGGTGTCCGATCATTGTTTAGCCGCACTGGACACAAATAGAACTTAGTTAAGCGTGTAGGGTTTATTTTGATTTACCTGGTGAACTAATTGAATCGAAGTTTTGAAATAAGAAAGAGTGTGGACCAGGGTAAATATGCTTGACTGACCAACAGAGAGGTATTACCGTTAGCTGCGGAAATTAGGTTATTGATAGCATTTCATTTTAGCGTTATCAGTGGAACACGCGCTACTGGGGAATTTTACAATCTGGACGGAAGGCTGAAAGTAGAGTAGAGTAATTAAGGAGTAACCAATTAGAGTTACAAACATTCGGGAGATTACCATCTTAATAATGTGTCTTGTGCGAGTGTAAAATTAAAATCATTTTAGGGAAACTAGCACTATTGAATCACGCAGTTTGGAATTCAGTAAATACGAGAAGGAACTCACGATATTAATTACCATGAATACTAAGACGAAGTGTCACCTTTAATGACTTATTATTTACCGATTTCACCGTTATTAGTAATATAAAAGGTAGGAAGTTAAGTAGAGTTGTGGGGGCGGATAAGATAGTTACCGGTATGTATGAAAGTAAGGGGATATTGACGTATTATATTTTAGCAAATGAGACTAAATGTTGTCTTTCATACATAGTAATAACTATGGATGAGACATAGTTATTAGATAGATAGGTTTTGGGATAAGTATTTGCTTATACGCATAAGCTTAGTACTTGTCAATTAGTATACAATGTCCAGCGCGTACCGGGGTATTTACAAATACTTATCGATGACGCATATATTGACAGTTAGACAGAGATTAATAGCGCACAAACTTCTAATTGTTCTAAACTACGGGGTATCTAGTTCAAAACTCAAGGACGTGTTTCGAGATGCGTACCCCCTTAGAGTGAATGAGTTTATTCATAAGTATTTACGATCGACTACCTTATTGTAAGGCGTTAAGACCTCTATTTGTATGCACGGTGAGTGGGTGTCACTGCGTACCGGACGGAAGCGAGTCTAGTATTCTATCTCGGTTATTTGCAGGATTAGACATTAGATGTATCTCATCTAAAAAAAAAAGTTATAATTCTTGGGCGATGATGGTATGCCTACTGGTTTTGGTTGATATGGGGGTTTGGTTAAGATTTCTTATCCGCGGAGAGGAAAATAGGTTTCGGTTGAAAGAAGTAGCTAATTAGAGATTGTGGAGGACGCGGGTTCGATCCCTGCCTGAGGTAGACAATTGTTCCGACGTTTCGATATCTTAGGTAATTATATAAGTTAAGATGAGATTGGTAGCGTTGAAGTATGAAGGAAAGTTTTAATTCAAATTATAAATTTTTATTTATTAACCTAGTTGGAACTAAAGACCGTGACGGCGAAGTGGTTGATGCTTCACCCACGAAAGATCCCAGGTTCGATCCCTAGGTTGCAACATTTAGATGCGAAACAAGTTGTAAGAAAGGACGTAAGTTATAAGAAGGCCATGATGACAGATGTACTTGAAATTATTCTAGGAAAATAATTTAAAGAATAGAATAATTGAATGGTTCGGAAGATGTTATAAACTTTAAGTCGGAATCGTCATAGAGTTGAGGAGTTTTCGCTAGGGGGCGTTAGTAGACAGCGCAAGAGACTGTTATATTGATTTAAATTATATTATGATATGTTGTTATGATGGTAAACAAAAGGCAAATCATTATTCGGAGGTTGTGTATGATTAAAGAAATGGTAGATGTCTAAGTTATTGGGAAATATTTACCGAAAGTTTACTGGGATTTCGTTTCGAACACGAGAACTGGGTATGCGATTATGATTTTGTGTCAGTTGAATAGAATGAGGGGTGTGGGCTATTTTGCAATGGGAATGCTTATTGAGAAAGGAGTCATTAGGGATTGGGAAGGAACTATAAATAGTAGGAATATCTTTGAGGAAGAGGGCTAGGATGACAATGAGGTTGTCAAGGAAGGCCGTGCTATTTTGTACTTAATTAAGTACAGGGTTAAGATATAATTCGCCGCAGAAAAGAGTGGTACTTTATCTGCTTAAATTCTATCGGGGGCGGCTGTAACGGTACAGAATGAATGGTATCCGTCCGTTAGTAAGGAATGTATGGGAGTAGCACTAAAATAAATATTAATGCGTAGCACCATTAATATAATAAGCATGAAAAAAAATAATAAACTAGTTCAGAATAATGGTCAGTGGACTAGGGCTTTATCATTATTTTGAATTTCGCGGGGACTGCTCTGTGTGCCCCTTGCGACATAGGCGCCGTCTAGCGTGAGTTATTTACTTGAGCTTCGCGTAAGATTGTTAGTTTGACTATGGTCTAGGGCTTTATCTTTAGTTTGAATTTCGCGGGGACTGCTCCGTGTGGTCTTGCGACATAGGCGCCGTCTAGCGTGCGTTATTTACTTGGGTTACGCGACATAGACGTAGGTTGGCAAGCCGGTTTACATACAGGCGGGCGCCACCTATGGTCGGAATACGGAACTTTTTATAATTTCACAAAATACAGGATTATTGGCTTAAGTGGATGATTATTGAGAGGGAATTGTTAATAGAAGGCTACATTTAGATATTCAAACATGTAATATTGGCTATCTGACGAGATTTGGTTGGATTATGGAAAAACTTTAGAATTGCGTGGCGGACGGCGGCAATGAGCGAGCGAGAGGTTGAGAAAAAGATAGAAAGAGAAGTAGGATGTTATCTCCACGTGGCGCAACGCGAAGTTCGCGTATAACATATGATAAGACGTGTGAAGGCGAGGCGCGTTGGTGAAACAGCTAGCAATTGGTTGAAGGGAAGAAAAGCGGACTCGCGCGGGCGAAATGTTGGGGGCGCGTGGCGCGAAAGTTAGGATGCTTGGGGAAGAGAGGGAAATTAGCGGGGCATTCAATTTTGAGACGTCAGAGGCGCGGTCCGATTTACGAGTGCGGTAAAAACTCATACGGGAAAACGAGCGTCCGAGCCATTTTTAGCGCGCTAAGTGATATTGCAGTTGCGATTTTATCTAACATTGGTTGTGAAATAGAAGTGAATATTAAAGTAAAATTCTTGCTATCGCGACTCGAATAATTGTTAACAGAATGAAGTATTCTGGATCATATTAGCGGACACGGATAACGGTGCCAACAAAAACTAATATGGTTTCAACGGACTTCGGTCTGGAGGCATTTGACTGTATTTATTAATGCCGGCGTTATCTATTAAAACGCTAAATAATACACTATCTTCGAGAGAATAACGGGGGAGAGACAGTTGTCTCCCTAGTGAATATTGAAGATAGGTCAGACACCAATTAGCTGGAGGTGGGCACGTACAACCCCGTCCAAAACCGTCCCGCCTCCTTA
Source organism: Scoparia ambigualis (assembly GCA_963921215.1). Lineage (NCBI taxonomy): Eukaryota > Metazoa > Arthropoda > Insecta > Lepidoptera > Crambidae > Scoparia > Scoparia ambigualis. The sequence continues at coordinate 22,568,258 of OY992509.1, forward strand.
CACACAGGGTAGTGTTAGGTTGACACACTGAGTATTCCTGGCCCGACGGATAGTCAGCTTAGGGGTCAGTTGCTTTCAGGGGCAATGCGACTCACACAACTCACCACGAAGTTAAGTTAAATGTGGCTTGGGCCTAGATTGCAAGGTACACAAGTAGGGACTGTTAGTTCAACAAAATGTAAGGGGTTTTCTGGTAGTGCTTGGAACCTCGTCAGAGGAGGGCAGTTTCCGTCTTGGGTCAACCTCCATACTTTGTTGAAAGTAAAGCTAGATCTAACTAGATGTGCTTGGAAAAGAGGAGGCGAAAGCCGATCTAAGACCGAGTGGTGGTTGTCTTTGAGAGTGGAATTTGTCTAGACTGACGAGGGGACGGACGCTGGTCGAAAACGCACTGTAGGTTAGGTAGACGTCTCATATATTGTTAGTTAGGGGAGGACAGCAAGGTGTTTGCACGCTGTGCGTGCATAAACTAGGTACGTGGGCCGCGGGGCCAGGCTGGATTAATTCAGACTAATAAGGTAGGGATAATTAAGTTACGGTGCTAAACAAAAATTACGATGAAGTGATGTGGGTCCTATCTAGGCATGTAATCTGTTACCGTAGGCCGATAAAATTCTAATTGTTTTCCTAAAGTTGTTACCTATTAATTATTCATTTTAAATAACTAACAGAAGTATGGTAATATCGTACCATCATTACTTTGGAATACCTAAAAGTCTAGACTGGTTTCCTATTACAAGAAAAATACTAAAAGTTATAGCAAATAAGCATTATAGCTGTACTGTGATGTGTGATTTCTAATACTGAAATGACCAAACAGGCATTTTTAGCTTTCCCTGGGGTACAATACGGCCTTATATTGCTACACTCTTCAAAGTATTAAAAAATATACATCCGATACCTATTAGTAAAATATAAGCTGATACTTACTAAACAACTAAAACCAGTTTAGAACTTGGTTGGGTCGTTGAAGCTGCGAATCCACCTTAAGACTTTAAAAGCTATGAGCTCCTACTATTATGAAACATAGAAATAGTTGATTGATAACAACCTACTAATTAGCCTGATAATACAGTCTACTTATACCATTTGAGTTTGCCTTAATGGTCTAAAACCCTTATAAGTCATGTACTTACTTCTAATAACATGAAACATAGAAATATTTGATGGGAACAATCTAAATCTATCAGACTAATATCTAGTACAGTCTGCTTTATGCCTGTTGGAGTGAGTAAATGATAACTTCTAAATATAATTGATTCAATGATTAACAGGGATAATTACCTGATTTACTACCTACTAAAAATATACTAACTATGATTTAGTAGTCTATCAAATTGGCCACTCAGTCTGAGAGACAGGGGTGGAAGTTAATGGAAAATAATTAACTAAAGTTCACTTCCTAAAAGTTAAAGATATTGAATAAATTAAACATCTTTTAAAAACTTAAGATGTGATAATCTGCCGATGCAGCCCATACAATGTAGTTTATAAGATCTGTATAATAAACACTAAGAGTGAACCAAAGTAATTTTACTTCAAATGATAGTATTCTATTTAAGTTCACTTCCTAAATGAGTAGGATATTGAATAAATCAAACATCCTTTAATAAACTTAAGATGTGATAATCTGCCAATGTAGCCAATCCAATGTAGTTATATTGGAACTTTATGAGACCTGTATAATAAATACTAAAAGTAAATAAAAGTAATTTTACCTGTATTAATAGCATTCTATTTTAGCCACCGCCTGAAGTGGGGTTTGAATAAATTATCCACCCTTTATAGAACTGAATATTAATTTTCTAATAAGACAAAAGGACAGTCAGTTAATATTGTTACATTGTGATCTCTTTATAATAGACACAATAATCAGAGAAATAAGTGTGTCCGGTTGAATGCTGGCTTCCCACCTCTGTTCAATAAGTGATATCATAAGACATAAGTTATTGCATTGAATAATTAAGTTCTTAATGTGAAAAGGATATTTGGATGATAGCAAGCCTTGAGATAAACTCTATTGATTTATGTGGAATAATAAGAATTTAAATTGCTAACACATAGTTCATAATGTAAAATTAAATTAAATTTTGAGGAGAGATGTAAATTCTCAGTTTTAAGGAATTAAAGGCACAAGCTAATAATTAATGTTAAAGCCAATGTGACGGAGCCATAATTAAACAATGAGATGTAAGGCACGCTATAGGGCGGCGGTTGGGGCCCATAAATTGCACAAGACTTCTTATGTATCATGCTATTGTTAATAAATAATAATACCTGCAAGCTAAGCTATCATCTGATTATCTTTGAGTGGTTACAAATCTTCCCCGCAGCTGCAGTGAAGGATTTAGGTCACAGTTCAGTCGGAGTCATTGCTAGGCTACACATATCTATGATATGATTTATAGACTGGTAGGTAATTAGGTCAGGAGAAAATAATTTAACACAGGGATAAGCCAATTACTAAACTTTCACGAAAGAACTTGAGTTACTTAAATACGGTTAACAACGGAGGGTTCACTAGACGATCTGGCCAAAATAGTATTTATTATAATATTACATTGCTTGACTGAAATTCACTGCAAATAGAATTAAGCTATGCTAAGGTTTCATCATCGTACAAACACTACGCACTCCACAAAAACTCCAAACACAACCATTAGATTGTAGATAAATTAGGTTAAATAGTTTTAAGAATTAGATAATAAGTTAAGTTAAGGTAAAAGCGGTGATGATGTGTGTATGTATTATAAGGTAGAATAAGGTAGAGACTTAGGTTAGGGCGAGAAGTTACAATTTGGTAAGCCGTTACCAGGATCGGAAAGTTAGGTTATATTTTATCATTAGCCAATTCTAAACTCACGCATCGCTATGCGTGAGTTTAGAATTGGCTTAGTAGGGAATAATTCAATGAAGGTTAATTAATTCAGAGGTATTGAGGAATTATAATTTGACACTTTTCACAATAAGCTTTGTTAGATCTTCTAGAGTTGATTCATACACTTTGTAAAACGGGCTCTTGATAGTAGGTGAAGTTTAATCCTTGTAATGCTTGCTGTAAGCTGTAGGTTAAACCTTGTTGTACGAAATCTGTAACAAATAGACTCTCAGGTTAGGTTAAAGGTCAAATAGAGATAAAACTAAAAAAGAATAACGTACCTAATGAGTATTATTTGAAATGTAATACCTTTCAGGGATGTCAGATGTTGGGAGTGGCCATGTAGGATGATAATCGTGTCTGTCGATTTGACACTCGATATTAGGGAACAATGAGATTGCTTCGGGTGTAGTTCTTGTTTCGGTTGAGATTGTTACGAGAAAGATACTACAGTTGAATGAATGGTGATTGAAGATTGTAGTACTAAAACCTTTAGAGGTATTTAATTTTTGATACGACGCGGAGTTAATTGTTGACGCTAATGTAATAATAGGTTTGTTTTATTCCTGGTGATAGATTTCATGTAGGCATAGGCAACTAGTTCATACAGCCTTGTGTTGAGTTATTTTTAGGATCGTAAAAAGTCGATGTTGGCGATAGATATATGGGTGAATTAGTTAAACATTTATTGATTTAGAAAGATTTGTAGAATAGGGGGCGGTTTAATTATTATTGCTGTCGGTTGAGAAGGTAAGGGGGCGAGATTGGACAGAATTAACCAACTTAATTATTGCTGGATTCAATTATATTATGGGACGGCGATATGCTGTACAATATTATAAAGTTATGACGCTAACAGCATAATATAAAACTAATAATAATTATATTTAGACTAATAATCGCTGAGCGATTGCGGTTCTTAGTTTTGATGTGCTATTCCACGTATTATAATTTATTTTGTTGGTTACGTTAGAGAAAAAAAATATATAATGTTAACGAACTGAATAGTACGCCTTACGTCTCACATCTGGAATCCATAGAGTAGTTTTAGGCTAGTCAAGGACTATTACGTTATTTGTCTATGGTTGGACCATAGACTTATGATTTAGCGCGACCATAAACAATCTAGAATTAGGAATGATTATAAAACATAAAGTTATAAAACCAATCGGAGAGGAAACTTTCTTATCGCGTAATCATGTGATTTTGTTATAGCAAGCGGAATTACCTGTTATATTCCATACCTGTTATTTTTAATACCTGCGATTTTTACATTGAAAGAGATTTTCCTAATACTTATCACGTAGTAGATTAGAATGCAATGATATTGTGGTAGAATTATTATTATGTGACATGTAGACGGGGACAATTGCTCTGCACAAGGGAAATGCCGCTTCATTTTGTTAGTTCGATAAAATCCTAGGAAAAGTAACATAAAATAATATTTCGGTTCAAAATACACGCGTTGATGAGAAATCGCGATTATAGGGAATAGCAAGTAGCAGGGATGTCATGTAGGGGATAGAATCATGTGACTATTCATTGCCAGTAGGAATTTTGGTTTAAAAGCAACGTAGTTGTGCATAATGTGAACGGATAAATACGTCTAGTAGGCGATAAAAGTCGTTACCGTCCGAAACAACTATCTAATGTCTACTCTTTTGTGGGGAGGTTACCTATTAGCGAGGCTAGATGGTGTTGGGTTACCAATAAAAGATTTTATTTTAGATGATGGTAAAAGGGTGCTGTCTAATAATAATATGTATAATTGTAATACTCTTGCAGCGGGGTAAGTAGTCGTTACCAGTAACCATCACTTCTTACCGTATAGTTGAAATCGGGATAAATACTTATTTATGAAGATTTACAGAGGATTATTATTAGCTTAAGATGAGGTTAACGTACGCAGGGGTAAAGCTCGCTGGGCACAGCTTACTATACCTACTTACCTCATATTATCGGTTGTGAGTTACCTAGAGATATCTAAGTCGGGAGAGCGGTAAAAAGAAAAGACCTTACTACGTGACTAATTAGTTAGGATAGGTAGAGATAGATAAATTATTTAATTCACTGGGTTGGATTAGCCGATTAAGAAGGGTACCTTGCACAATTGTCTATCTCCGTTGAACGATTAAGATGTTGAAAAAAAAAAAAATTCTCGAGGATACCTAAGAATGACGGATGATGGATAATTGTGGAAGGTAGATATTAATTGAGCTTGGGAGCAAAATAGGGGTCGAAAGAAAAATATAATAATAGTGGTAGAGAAAAAGAAAAAATAGTTGACTGGCTTGAAGTCGAGATTTAACTGCTAAATTAACGAGTTATAGCACTGTTATGCTATAGGGATAACAATAGTGTATGTTATCACATCAATTATAAAGGCGAGTCGCGGGCGGATGTCACGTCATAATCATTAGTTAAATCGTTTTATCATTTTAAAAGTTAACACAAGCTACTTATAAAACAGTGATCGATTTTATATACCACAATTTTAAGTTGTAGGATAATTTTAAACTCATAGTCCGCAGAAACATTCAAGCCGGAAATAAAGCGACTGATATTGCGAGCTGAGAATAAATCTCTTAGTGTAAAATTTATTAACAAGTAAATTCCTGATATTGCGTTATCGAGATTACAATACGAAATCAACTATCACAATTCGAATCATACAAAGTAATTATTTAGATGTTGTCTCGCGTCGACAGGTACAAATTTTAATTTAGATGGGTAAAGACATTAGAACTGAAATGGGTTTCGGATGTGTGACGTTCTTAGGACACGTACTGTTTAGTAGCATAATTTAAATTTAGTAAAATCGGCTGTATTGGACAAATTTCGTTTTGCGGATATATATATTTAACCGAGGTTATCGTGGAGGTAGGCATAGTTCAAAGTTTATTAAACCCGACCTAGAGTCATAGCCTATCTTTATATGTCAGAAGAAAATAATAAATTTATTAGTAGTAGATTTTAGAGTCAATAGTAAATTTATTTTCCCGAGGTGAGACCTGAAACCTAGTTCGCACTAGGCCATTCAAATACTTTAACCGGTAATGTTGATTATAATAAATATAGATGTTCGGAACTTATAATAATATTCTAATACTGCTATATTAAAATTGTTATTATGAAATTAAATAGGTTTGCTTAACAATTGACAAATAATTATTAACTCAATGATTTGTTTTAGTACAAAGTAAATGTCTACAGGTTTAGAAATGATAGGACGAACGAAACGCGTTTTGACTTGTGGCAAGGTGAGCGCAGACTGTCACGGCGGGATTATCTTGTTTGGTTATTTATTAATATGAATTGCTAGAATTCTTAAATAATCTAGATTATTGGCATCTAATATGTACGTGATGTAATTGTAGATGATTAAAATTAGTGCTAAGGTAGGTTATTGTTGAAGTTATGACACAACCTTAAAATTGTTAGTTTTAATGTAAACTACATGTTGCATCTAGATTGTTATAAACAAACTAATTAATTGGCAGTTTTCACATAGGTATGTAGGCCGGGACATTGAGTTGATGAAATAGTGTTATCAAAATCATTCATCACGGAAAGATAAAGATATTTTATTTGCAAGTGTGAATACAAAAGTCTAGTTCTATTAGTTTTATTTTGTTCTATTCTAGTTTTGTATAGTTCGGTTAGTTCTATTCTGTTCTATTCTAGTTTTGTGGTAGCATTTTACCTAGGGTTGTTCTAAATTATAGGTAATTAAATATTAATTGTCTGTTGCTGTCTTCTACGTTAGAAAAGGAACGGAGAAGGATAAGGGGGACTCATTTTGTTATAGTCAGCTGTATGATAGATAATCCTCCTAGTGAATATTTCTTTTGATTGCGGTAGTAACATAGAATGTTTTTTTTTTTTTTTTTTTTTTTTTTTTATCGGCAACGGGTAAGCGCTTGGCTTTTATCTCACCTGATGATAAGTGATGATAAGGCCGAAGATGGAAGCGCGCTTCACCCGGAATCCTCAACCACTGAGGAACTGGCTATCTTATCTCAAACTGTCGGAACACAACAATGCCAAACATCGTTGTTATGGCGACAGACTTAGATAAGATGGTGGTAGCTAGCCAGGCGGACTTAACAGCCCTACCACCAACTAAACCGAGCACACAAATATGTACCCCCTGCTGGGAATCGAACCCGGGACCTCTGGGTCTGAAACCGTTGGCTTAGCCACTAGACCACAGAGGCGGTTTATAGGACGTTTTGTTCATTAACCGATTATCCTCACCGCAGTTGTGGATAGAAATGGCTAAAAATATGTGAACAGGGGTGGAGAAGATTGGTCATTATAAATTAAAATAAATACTTGAATTGAAATATGCCTGATTAAATAGTGCGAAAAGGTCGGGTAACGATGTTAGAGAAATTCTCTATAGCATAATGTTCGGACTTTTGACAATTTCAATTGTAACTTTAGAATTATGAATAGTGTATTTAACCAAGCGGGTCCAACGAAGAATGTAATGTTGAAAGCGAGGTCTTTGGTCGTCTATGCACACAATAAAATTTATAGAAGACACAAGGGAGCATTCTTAATTGGCACTGTTAAATTAGTGAAAGTAGCTTGTTAGGGTGTCCGATCATTGTTTAGCCGCACTGGACACAAATAGAACTTAGTTAAGCGTGTAGGGTTTATTTTGATTTACCTGGTGAACTAATTGAATCGAAGTTTTGAAATAAGAAAGAGTGTGGACCAGGGTAAATATGCTTGACTGACCAACAGAGAGGTATTACCGTTAGCTGCGGAAATTAGGTTATTGATAGCATTTCATTTTAGCGTTATCAGTGGAACACGCGCTACTGGGGAATTTTACAATCTGGACGGAAGGCTGAAAGTAGAGTAGAGTAATTAAGGAGTAACCAATTAGAGTTACAAACATTCGGGAGATTACCATCTTAATAATGTGTCTTGTGCGAGTGTAAAATTAAAATCATTTTAGGGAAACTAGCACTATTGAATCACGCAGTTTGGAATTCAGTAAATACGAGAAGGAACTCACGATATTAATTACCATGAATACTAAGACGAAGTGTCACCTTTAATGACTTATTATTTACCGATTTCACCGTTATTAGTAAAATAAAAGGTAGGAAGTTAAGTAGAGTTGTGGGGGCGGATAAGATAGTTACCGGTATGTATGAAAGTAAGGGGATATTGACGTATTATATTTTAGCAAATGAGACTAGATGTTGTCTTTCATACATAGTAATAACTATGGATAAGACATAGTTATTAGATAGATAGGTTTTGGGATAAGTATTTGCTTATACGCATAAGCTTAGTACTTGTCAATTAGTATACAATGTCCAGCGCGTACCGGGGTATTTACAAATACTTATCGATGACGCATATATTGACAGTTAGACAGAGATTAATAGCGCACAAACTTCTAATTGTTCTAAACTACGGGGTATCTAGTTCAAAACTCAAGGACGTGTTTCGAGATGCGTACCCCCTTAGAGTGAATGAGTTTATTCATAAGTATTTACGATCGACTACCTTATTGTAAGGCGTTAAGACCTCTATTTGTATGCACGGTGAGTGGGTGTCACTGCGTACCGGACGGAAGCGAGTCTAGTATTCTATCTCGGTTATTTGCAGGATTAGACATTAGATGTATCTCATCTAAAAAAAAAAGTTATAATTCTTGGGCGATGATGGTATGCCTACTGGTTTTGGTTGATATGGGGGTTTGGTTAATATTTCTTATCCGCGGAGAGGAAAATAGGTTTCGGTTGAAAGAAGTAGCTAATTAGAGATTGTGGAGGACGCGGGTTCGATCCCTGCCTGAGGTAGACAATTGTTCCGACGTTTCGATATCTTAGGTAATTATATAAGTTAAGATGAGATTGGTAGCGTTGAAGTATGAAGGAAAGTTTTAATTCAAATTATAAATTTTTATTTATTAACCTAGTTGGAACTAAAGACCGTGACGGCGAAGTGGTTGATGCTTCACCCACGAAAGATCCCAGGTTCGATCCCTAGGTTGCAACATTTAGATGCGAAACAAGTTGTAAGAAAGGACGTAAGTTATAAGAAGGCCATGATGACAGATGTACTTGAAATTATTCTAGGAAAATAATTTAAAGAATAGAATAATTGAATGGTTCGGAAGATGTTATAAACTTTAAGTCGGAATCGTCATAGAGTTGAGGAGTTTTCGCTAGGGGGCGTTAGTAGACAGCGCAAGAGACTGTTATATTGATTTAAATTATATTATGATATGTTGTTATGATGGTAAACAAAAGGCAAATCATTATTCGGAGGTTGTGTATGATTAAAGAAATGGTAGATGTCTAAGTTATTGGGAAATATTTACCGAAAGTTTACTGGGATTTCGTTTCGAACACGAGAACTGGGTATGCGATTATGATTTTGTGTCAGTTGAATAGAATGAGGGGTGTGGGCTATTTTGCAATGGGAATGCTTATTGAGAAAGGAGTCATTAGGGATTGGGAAGGAACTATAAATAGTAGGAATATCTTTGAGGAAGAGGGCTAGGATGACAATGAGGTTGTCAAGGAAGGCCGTGCTATTTTGTACTTAATTAAGTACAGGGTTAAGATATAATTCGCCGCAGAAAAGAGTGGTACTTTATCTGCTTAAATTCTATCGGGGGCGGCTGTAACGGTACAGAATGAATGGTATCCGTCCGTTAGTAAGGAATGTATGGGAGTAGCACTAAAATAAATATTAATGCGTAGCACCATTAATATAATAAGCATGAAAAAAAATAATAAACTAGTTCAGAATAATGGTCAGTGGACTAGGGCTTTATCATTATTTTGAATTTCGCGGGGACTGCTCTGTGTGCCCCTTGCGACATAGGCGCCGTCTAGCGTGAGTTATTTACTTGAGCTTCGCGTAAGATTGTTAGTTTGACTATGGTCTAGGGCTTTATCTTTAGTTTGAATTTCGCGGGGACTGCTCCGTGTGGTCTTGCGACATAGGCGCCGTCTAGCGTGCGTTATTTACTTGGGTTACGCGACATAGACGTAGGTTGGCAAGCCGGTTTACATACAGGCGGGCGCCACCTATGGTCGGAATACGGAACTTTTTATAATTTCACAAAATACAGGATTATTGGCTTAAGTGGATGATTATTGAGAGGGAATTGTTAATAGAAGGCTACATTTAGATATTCAAACATGTAATATTGGCTATCTGACGAGATTTGGTTGGATTATGGAAAAACTTTAGAATTGCGTGGCGGACGGCGGCAATGAGCGAGCGAGAGGTTGAGAAAAAGATAGAAAGAGAAGTAGGATGTTATCTCCACGTGGCGCAACGCGAAGTTCGCGTATAACATATGATAAGACGTGTGAAGGCGAGGCGCGTTGGTGAAACAGCTAGCAATTGGTTGAAGGGAAGAAAAGCGGACTCGCGCGGGCGAAATGTTGGGGGCGCGTGGCGCGAAAGTTAGGATGCTTGGGGAAGAGAGGGAAATTAGCGGGGCATTCAATTTTGAGACGTCAGAGGCGCGGTCCGATTTACGAGTGCGGTAAAAACTCATACGGGAAAACGAGCGTCCGAGCCATTTTTAGCGCGCTAAGTGATATTGCAGTTGCGATTTTATCTAACATTGGTTGTGAAATAGAAGTGAATATTAAAGTAAAATTCTTGCTATCGCGACTCGAATAATTGTTAACAGAATGAAGTATTCTGGATCATATTAGCGGACACGGATAACGGTGCCAACAAAAACTAATATGGTTTCAACGGACTTCGGTCTGGAGGCATTTGACTGTATTTATTAATGCCGGCGTTATCTATTAAAACGCTAAATAATACACTATCTTCGAGAGAATAACGGGGGAGAGACAGTTGTCTCCCTAGTGAATATTGAAGATAGGTCAGACACCAATTAGCTGGAGGTGGGCACGTACAACCCCGTCCAAAACCGTCCCGCCTCCTTACACACAGGGTAGTGTTAGGTTGACACACTGGGTATTCCTGGCCCGACGGATAGTCAGCTTAGGGGTCAGTTGCTTTCAGGGGCAATGCGACTCACACAACTCACCACGAAGTTAAGTTAAATGTGGCTTGGGCCTAGATTGCAAGGTACACAAGTAGGGACTGTTAGTTCAACAAAATGTAAGGGGTTTTCTGGTAGTGCTTGGAACCTCGTCAGAGGAGGGCAGTTTCCGTCTTGGGTCAACCTCCATACTTTGTTGAAAGTAAAGCTAGATCTAACTAGATGTGCTTGGAAAAGAGGAGGCGAAAGCCGATCTAAGACCGAGTGGTGGTTGTCTTTGAGAGTGGAATTTGTCTAGACTGACGAGGGGACGGACGCTGGTCGAAAACGCACTGTAGGTTAGGTAGACGTCTCATATATTGTTAGTTAGGGGAGGACAGCAAGGTGTTTGCACGCTGTGCGTGCATAAACTAGGTACGTGGGCCGCGGGGCCAGGCTGGATTAATTCAGACTAATAAGGTAGGGATAATTAAGTTACGGTGCTAAATAAAAATTACGATGAAGTGATGTGGGTCCTATCTAGGCATGTAATCTGTTACCGTAGGCCGATAAAATTCTAATTGTTTTCCTAAAGTTGTTACCTATTAATTATTCATTTTAAATAATTAACAGAAGTATGGTAATATCGTACCATCATTACTTTGGAATACCTAAAAGTCTAGACTGGTTTCCTATTACAAGAAAAATACTAAAAGTTATAGCAAATAAGCATTATAGCTGTACTGTGATGTGTGATTTCTAATACTGAAATGACCAAACAGGCATTTTTAGCTTTCCCTGGGGTACAATACGGCCTTATATTGCTACACTCTTCAAAGTATTAAAAAATATACATCCGATACCTATTAGTAAAATATAAGCTGATACTTACTCAACAACTAAAACCAGTTTAGAACTTGGTTGGGTCGTTGAAGCTGCGAATCCACCTTAAGACTTTAAAAGCTATGAGCTCCTACTATTATGAAACATAGAAATAGTTGATTGATAACAACCTACTAATTAGCCTGATAATACAGTCTACTTATACCATTTGAGTTTGCCTTAATGGTCTAAAACCCTTATAAGTCATGTACTTACTTCTAATAACATGAAACATAGAAATATTTGATGGGAACAATCTAAATCAATCAGACTAATATCTAGTACAGTCTGCTTTATGCCTGTTGGAGTGAGTAAATGATAACTTCTAAATATAATTGATTCAATGATTAACAGGGATAATTACCTGATTTACTACCTACTAAAAATATACTAACTATGATTTAGTAGTCTATCAAATTGGCCACTCAGTCTGAGAGACAGGGGTGGAAGTTAATGGAAAATAATTAACTAAAGTTCACTTCCTAAAAGTTAAAGATATTGAATAAATTAAACATCTTTTAAAAACTTAAGATGTGATAATCTGCCAATGCAGCCCATACAATGTAGTTTATAAGATCTGTATAATAAACACTAAGAGTGAACCAAAGTAATTTTACTTCAAATGATAGTATTCTATTTAAGTTCACTTCCTAAATGAGTAGGATATTGAATAAATCAAACATCCTTTAATAAACTTAAGATGTGATAATCTGCCAATGTAGCCAATCCAATGTAGTTATATTGGAACTTTATGAGACCTGTATAATAAATACTAAGAGTAAATAAAAGTAATTTTACCTGTATTAATAGCATTCTATTTTAGCCACCGCCTGAAGTGGCGTTTGAATAAATTATCCACCCTTTATAGAACTGAATATTAATTTTCTAATAAGACAAAAGGACAGTCAGTTAATATTGTTACATTGTGATCTCTTTATAATAGACACAATAATCAGAGAAATAAGTGTGTCCGGTTGAATGCTGGCTTCCCACCTCTGTTCAATAAGTGATATCATAAGACATAAGTTATTGTATTGAATAATTAAGTTCTTAATGTAAAAAGGATATTTGGATGATAGCAAGCGTTGAGATAAACTCTATTGATTTATGTGGAATAATAAGAATTTAAATTGCTAACACATAGTTCATAATGTAAAATTAAATTAAATTTTGAGGAGAGATGTAAATTCTCAGTTTTAAGGAATTAAAGGCACAAGCTAATAATTAATGTTAAAGCCAATGTGACGGAGCCATAATTAAACAATGAGATGTAAGGCACGCTATAGGGCGGCGGTTGGGGCCCATAAATTGCACAAGACTTCTTATGTATCATGCTATTGTTAATAAATAATAATACCTGCAAGCTAAGCTATCATCTGATTATCTTTGAGTGGTTACAAATCTTCCCCGCAGCTGCAGTGAAGGATTTAGGTCACAGTTCAGTCGGAGTCATTGCTAGGCTACACATATCTATGATATGATTTATAGACTGGTAGGTAATTAGGTCAGGAGAAAATAATTTAACACAGGGATAAGCCAATTACTAAACTTTCACGAAAGAACTTGAGTTACTTAAATGCGGTTAACAACGGAGGGTTCACTAGACGATCTGGCCAAAATAGTATTTATTATAATATTACATTGCTTGACTGAAATTCACTGCAAATAGAATTAAGCTATGCTAAGGTTTCATCATCATACAAATACTACGCACTCCACAAAAACTCCAAACACAACCATTAGATTGTAGATAAATTAGGTTAAATAGTTTTAAGAATTAGATAATAAGTTAAGTTAAGGTAAAAGCGGCGATGATGTGTGTATGTATTATAAGGTAGAATAAGGTAGAGACTTAGGTTAGGGCGAAAAGTTACAATACACTTTTTTCCTAATCAAGGAATAGGGCTTATTCATTCTAAGCACTCTGTCTACTGGCTTAAGGCGTTTGACTTATTAAGAACAGCCGCTATTATACATGGGTAACTAAATGTATTATTTAAATGAAACTATTCAGTACAGTAAAGTGAATTTATATACTAGTGTGTGCATTGGTCATTCGCAATAAAATCTACTTATTTAAAGAGTGAACATGTGCAGCCAAATTGTAGTAATTACTTACTTATTGTGCTTATGTTACTAGTTAACTACAGACTTCTAGGAGTTACAATGCCCATATATGATTCAAGTTTTCCTTTAACATTGATCAAGTAAAATATGGTAGACATGTGAGTAAATAGGTACTTTAAAGTTTTTAATACAATGACAGTCGTGTAACGAACATTTTATACGTTGATCTCAAACATTCCTAATTCTCATGCCACTGCCACTCATGCCTTATGTGTAAACATTCTACTCAAATCCATTTATACATACAGAGCTGTTAGTACATATGGAACGCACAGAATTATTTAACACTAAGCGGTTATTTTTATTTCAACTTCTCGAGTACTTAATTATAGTATTTGCTTACATGAGAATTATTTAAAGCTGAGCCGTTATTATTATTATTCTAACTTCTTATAGTAGTGTACAGTGTGCCTTCATTATGCGCAAGCGAGTGAGGCTTAATTTGGAGGTGTGTGCTATCTAGTAAACTAGGCGGACTTATCCCCTTGAGAAATTTCTCTCATCTAACATGTGATCAAGTGAATTTAAAAGTCTGAATTAGTTTGGATAGGCCTAGCGACGTGCAGATAAATAATAAAATGAAGTTTGTGTTTTCCTTTATTCGTGTTTGGACCTATTTAAGCGAAATTTATTTTTGAATAATGACTTAGTGAGCTATTTATAGTACAAATAGTGCGGTGACATTTAAGAAAACTTAAGAGCCAGTGATATCGTGATCAAAGTATAGCGAGGTTTGGTTTACAGTAACTGTCGCTTATCGAGTGCACGACGAGTCATTAGTAAGTTTAATGTGCGATAATCTTAAAACAAGTGATATGTCATGACGTCTGTCAATTTTAAATGACGTTAGTCTAGCGAACGAACTCTCTTGTGGTTTATGATATAAATAAGATGTGATAGATACACTAAGATAGATATGATAAAATGAAATACTTACTTCTTTATTTGATTGCACGGCTAGTGAAGCATTAGTGAATACTATAGTTTTTATTATCAATTAAGGCGTTGAATTATACTATGTTAACATAGATAGTTGTTAGTTTCTGTTCATTCTATTACAGATTAGTGGTAGCCCTCCAACATCATGGAAGAAAGCCTCATGAATATTTTGAAAGCTAGCGTCGTTAAAATAGAGAAACTTATCTTATCAGTTAATGAACTAATTGAGTCCCTCACGAGTAAGACCCTTACTGATACCTTATTATTTGAAGTGGAGATTAACTCATCTAAATTAGAAACCTGTCTTAATAAATTGAAAAACGAATTGAATAATTATTTTCGTCAAGACAACGATCCAGCCATCGCAGATATCTCAGATATAACCACCGTTCAACTTGAAGCCGAAGAAGTCCTGTGCGAACTTAAAGTTAAAATCAAGCATGTCAAACCTTCTACGTCCAGAGATAGTGCGTTACCGGTCACCGGGAAACTCCCGAAGCTGAGCCTACCTGAGTTTGATGGTGATGTACTTCATTGGACTTCGTTTTGGGATCAGTTCGAATCGCAAGTGGGTAGCAGGAGACTTAGCGATGTAGACAAACTTCTTTATTTGAATATAAGGTAGATATTCTAAAAATAATAAAAAGTCTCAGAAATACAAACAGTTTTGGGTATGATGAGATTTCAGTAAAGGTTCTCAAAACTGTTGGTGGTGAAGTATGTGTGTCATTGTGTCATATCATTAATATGTGCATTGAGACTAGTGCTTATCCAGATTGGCTAAAATTATCAGTTATCAAACCTTTGTTTAAAAAAGGTGACAAAAATTCAGTAGATAATTATAGACCAATTGCACTTATCCCCGTTATAGCTAAGGTTTTTGAGAAATATCTTTACGAAGAGGTGTACTCTTACTTAGAAAAACACAATATTTTGTGTACAGAACAAAAAGATTTTCGTAGACAAAAGACAATAAATATGGCAGTTTTGATTTTCTTAAAACAGTAATGTTCAATGTGGATAAAAGGACTCCTGTCTCGGCTGTCTATTGCGATATGACCCAAGCCTTTGACTACGTTGATCATAATATTCTTTTAAATAAACTGGAAAATTATGGTATAAGAGGTAACTTACAATCTTTGTTCCTATCTTACTTGACAAATCGTAAACAATATACTTCTATCACACGTATTAATTTAACCACCAAAGAAGAAGAAATTTTCAACTCGCGTAAACGAGTAATAGAATACGGAGTTCCCCAGGGTAGTGTACTTGGCCCTTTACTGTTTATCATATATATAAATGACCTACCTATTAATATCGATTATCCTATTTCTTTGTTTGCTGATGATAGCACAGTGACAATTCCTTGTGCCAATGTAAATAATTATGAAGTTGACATACATACATGTTTAATATCAAAAATGTCATGGTTAAGAAATAATAATCTTAAAATCAATTTAAATAAAACTCATGTCATGCAGTTCAGTCAAAGGCCATCCAGCATACAATTTGATAGTCTTAATAATATCATAGGCGAAACTGATACAACAAGGTTTCTTGGTCTTTTAATTGATAATAGACTTAACTGGAAAGCTCATGTTGACAATGTCTGTAAAAAGCTTAGTAGTGCTGCCTATGGATTATTCAAGCTCGCGCCAGTATTAAACACGGATGCCTTGTTAACTGCATACCACAGTATGGTAGCATCCGTGCTGAGGTTTGGTGTGATATTTTGGGGCAACTCCACCAACAGAGAATCAGCATTTAAGATGCAAAAACGATGTTTAAGATCAATGTTTGGGCTTAAAACTACTGACAGTTGCATACCTTATTTTATAAATCATAAAATTCTTACACTTCCGTCTTTATATATATTCGAAGTGGTTGTATTTGTAAAGTCGAATCTACATCTATTCCCACATCTGTCAGATAATATTATTTGCAATAGGCGTGACAATCATAGACTTCAGTCACTAAAAGTTAAAACTAGTCTTTTGGGAAAAAGTATCTTTTGCATGGGCCCCAAACTTTATAATAAAATCCCTAACACCATAAAAGAATGCAATATAAACATGTTTAAGAATAGATTGAAATCCTTGTTAATTGGCAAGTGTTTATTTGTGACAATAGTTTGTGATTTTTATAATAATAATAATATTTTTTTTTAATTTAATTTATTTTTTGACATTAAATTATTATTTTTATCTTATTGAATTTTAAATTTTATTGTATTGTATTATTGTTAATGTTGAAAATTATATGTAATTTAATATTAACTATGTAATAATTTAAATAGAATAATGTAGTTATTAATTTTATAGACATGAAAATTATTTAAATGTCTTCTCTATTGTGGTATCACAAATGTAATAATTATTTTATTTTTTTATATTGTACGCCTGGCAAGGCAAGACATGTTGAAACTATTATAATGTTTTTTCTACCAAAGTTCCATGTAACGAATGACACACATGTTCTTACAAATAAATTATCTTTTATCTTTTGAATGCAGCACTCAAAGGCGAAGCGAAGAAATAAATCGAGGGTTTAGGTACCACCAATAGGCACTACGAGGTTGCAGTTACTACATTAAAGGATCGGTACGGAAAAACAGAACGGGTAAAGGACGCTCATCATTCCGCTTTGAGTAGGATAAAGCCTGCGAGTAAGTCTATCACCGAATGTCGCAGAGTTCTCAACGACATTGAACTACATTTGAGAATGCTTAGTGCTTTAGGAGAGGACATTACTCATAGCTACCTGCGTCCTTTTGATATTAGGAAAGTTTCCTGAGGACCTTATCTACGAGCTGATGAAGAAAACTCAAAGCGACTCCATCGAAGAGATTCGAAAAGAACTCAACAATTTGATATCTGCTCGAGAAGAAGCCTGTAGGATAACCAAAGCTATGGCACCGGCAGAGAAAGAGTACTCTACAGAGACGTTGCACATCATGGATCAGAACCCACGAGACAAATTCAGAAAGGGATCCAACGTGCAACATCGTCGGGGAGGCAAGAATCATCAGCGATTTGATAAAGATTATCCGAGGAGGTATACTCAAAGTAAATCAAATTAATATAACCCGAATAGGTACCATACCTTACCCAAACCCGGTTTCAAGAGGAAATATGATAACATAAGGAGCAGAGGACCACATCATCCATTCCAAAGAGGCCTGATCAAAAGAATGAGAGGAAACTGCGTCTTCTGCAACGAGGGTCATCCAAGTCAGATGTGTCCTAAATTTAGAACCGTTTCAGAAAGGAAGGCACAACTAGAAGGTTGCTGTTATTTGTGCCTACAGCGTGGCCATAAATGTGAGGGATGTACCAGTGGAGCAACATGCCGATACTGTAAGCGAAAACATGATATAGCTTTATGCCCCTATTCACCGATACCTAGGAAAGACACCGAAGAAAGGAAGGAAGGACACAAACCATCTACTTCCAAAGAAGACACAACGCAACTTCATATTGGCAGTAGCGGTTCTACTATTTTACAGACAGCCGTTGTGAAGACTGTGCGGGACAACGAAAGGAATGGAACGACGAAGTGCAGATCACTACTGGATTCGGGAAGTCAAAGGACTTATGTTACTCAACGCTTGGCTAAGGAACTTAATCTCACAGAAGAAGAAAAAAGCAAACTTCTGATATACACCTTCGGTGCCGAAGTACCCCAAGAAGTTGATAGCCCTATAGTTAAACTTCGGATCATAACTCGTAGTCATATGACAATAACCTTATACGCTAATGTGGTACCTTCTATCACTAATGGGATACCTTACTCACCAGAAGCTTTGCAGTTGAGGGAAGAAAGGATTGACCTAGCGGACGATGGATCTCTGGGGGATACAGTCGACTTACTCATCGGAAACGATTACTACTTCTCTCTGATATTAAACGAAAAGGTTCATATACAGGATAACCTTCTCATCGTCAATTCTGTTTTCGGATGGATACTAAGTGGGAAAACTGACCCAACAACTGAGCCAGATCTGTCCGTTGTCACATATTTTCAGAGCAACTTAGAAGTCAAATTAAATTAACCAGACTTGCCTTTATGTAAACTGCAAGCAACTTTGGGAATTAGAAACTATAGGGATAACCGACTCCTCTAGGGAAACTAGAGAAGAAGAAGCTATAAAGCAGTTCAACAACACTACTCAAGTTATCAATAATAGGTACCAGGTTACATGGCCCTGGATCGAATATCCACCTGCTTTAAAGGATAACTATGGCTTAGCGCTTGGACGTCTAGTAGGATTGATGAAGCGACTTAACTCAGACATGTTACTAGCGTATGATTAACTTATTTGGGAACAGGAACATAAGGGGATCGTCGAAATCGTACCTGAAGAAGAAATCAAAGGATCTTCCAATCCTGTCCACTATCCACCACATCATGGGGTAAAGCAGCCTAACAAACCTATTAGGATTGTCTACGACGCTTCATCAAAGACTAAAGGAAATAAAAGCCTTAATTAATGTCTCTACTGCGGACCCCTGATGCTAGAAGACCTGACAGGGCTCTTACTGAAATTCAGATTTCATAACATAGGTATGTGTGCTGACGTCGAGAAAGCTTTCTTACAGATAGGCTTACAAGCCAGGGACAGGGACGTGACGAGATTCCTCTGGGTGAAGAACGCCGAGCTACCAGTCACCGAAGACAACTTGTTACATCTTAGGTTTTGCAGAGTCCCGTTTGGAGTTATCGCTAGCCCGTTCCTGCTTAACGCTACTATAAAACATCACCTGTCGCAGAACACAAAGGATTACATAAAGGAACTAGCACACCACATATATGTAGACAACGTTGTGCAAGGTACTAATACAGTAGAAGAAGCGGTCGACTTATATAGCGAGCCTTTCAACAAATATCCATGAACCTTAGAGAATGAAACTCAAACTTAGAAGAATTCATTCGTCACGTACCAAATACTTCTCCAGATGAAGTAGTGAAAGTATTAGGACTTAATTGGGCACGTAAAAACGACACCTTCCATCTAAGGATTAATGAGTCTAACCATGCGGATACCAAGAGAGGTATATTAAGAAGTATTGCATCAGTGTACGACCCTTGTGGCTTTACAGCACCATCACTACTAGCGGCTAAGCTACTACTAAAAGACCTGTGGAAAGAGAAAGTGAAATGGGATTCTCCCCTGTCTAAAGAAAACCACGAAAAATGAAAGGAAATACAAGAGCAGATGAAGCAGCTGAAGGAGATATGCATGCCTAGATGGTACTTTACCAACTTTACAGAAAAGAGTTATCAACTTCATTGCTTCACCGACGCATCTATGCAAGCCTACGCAGCTGTAGTGTATATAACACAAGGAAACCAGAAGAACTTTGTGATCGGCAAATCACGTCTGAATCCTATCAAAGATCAAGAAAACTTAAAAATCCCACGGTTAGAATTATTAGGAGCACTGATAGCAAGTAGACTCGTCAAATATGTTCTCAGATTCTTGCCAGGAAACGTGACACATCAGTTCCTGTGGACAGACAGTCAGATTGTGATAGATTGGTATCATTCAAGCAAACTATTGTCAACATTCGTAACACGAAAGATCGAATAAATCAGGAAGAATAAGAGTCTAACAGTTCGGTATGTTCCAACTTCATTAAATCCAGCGGATGTAGCTACCAGACCTGCCAAGCTGAAGGAAGACAAGGACCAACGGTTAAAGGGACCTGACTTTATAACTAAGAATCCCTCTGAGTGGCCTGCCACACCTAGGAAAGATACTCTTCTTTTGGCGGGGGAGTGTCTGTCAGACACGTCGGAGCCGATGCTGACAGATGTCAATTTAGACGCGAGCTGGGAAGACTCTAAAACTGAAGATCAACACCCTGATACAAGTACTAGGAAAGTAACGCCTGATGATAACCTAAACATAATCTACACGACTGTTCAAGAGATTAAGAAAATACAAGCAGAACATTTTCCTGAAGAGCTAGCTGGTAAGGAAACAAGTATGAGAAAACGTCTAGATTTGTTTACAGATGAAGACGGGATACTGCGGAGTAAAGGTCGCCTATGAAATGCGGATTGAACGTACGACAAACGTTACCCGATACTGATACCTAACGATAGCGAGTTTACAAAAAACATCATTATGAAAACTCATACGGATAACTACCACGTAGGCGCACCTCATTCCCTTAGCATCATACGTCAAATTTTTTGGATTCCTCAAGGGAGAAGCCGAGTAACGAGAGTCCTCAACAAGTGCCCTCAGTGCGTCAAGCACGTAGGAGGACCTTTCAAGCTACCACCTACACCGGCATTACCACCTGAGAGAGTTAATTACAGCAAGCCCTATACTTTCACGGGCGTCGACTACCTCGGCCCCCTGCTTGTAGGATCCAGAGAAGGAACAGAAAAACGCTGGACATGTTTATTTACTTGCTTAGCTGTACGAGCAGTTCATTTAGAAGTGGTGCGAGACTTGACTGCTGAAGAAGGCCTCCTTGCCGTGAGGAGATTTGTATCCACCAGAGGAACACCTGCGGTGATTTTTTCGGATAACGCTACCAACTTTAAACTAATTTCAGAAGTTTTAACAAAACCTTACTGTGTTGACAAGAAAATCAAATGAAGATTTATCACGCAGCTAGCTCCCTGGTTTGGTGGATATTACGAAAGACTCATAGGCATCGTAAAGAATTGCTTAAGAAAAACCTTACAGAAACATCTTATGACGGATAATCAGCTGAACACAGTCGTCAAGGAGATAGAAGCAGTAATTAATTCTCGTCCACTAACATACGTGGGTTCTGAGCCAACTCATATTCTGAAACCTTCAGACTTCATAGCCATGGGAAGAACTATATCTACTGGCTCCGGAGACGGTGAATTTCCAGCTCAAGGAACACAAACGAAGATGGATCTCATAAACAGCAGGAAGAGAGGCATGATTGTTCTCAACGAGTTTAAAGATATGTTCAAGAACCGGTATCTTCTGAGCCTACGGTAACGGTTTTCCCATTCTCAGAAACAACCTAGATGTACATCAAAATTAGCACCATCTGAGGGACAAATTGTACAGATCAAAGGAGACGGAAAGAATAGAGAAGATTGGCAAGTGGGGAAAATTTCATCGTTAACGAAAGGAGCGGACGATATGATAAGAGTTGCGAAAGTAAAGGTTGGTGACAAAGAGTTTACTAGATCTATCGCACAACTGTATCCCCTGGAAGTGGACGATACAGAAGACGTTGATGTGAGTTCATTACCATTCGCTGATATGGGAGCGAATAACGTTGATACCTCCGCAGAGATGGAGATTGATACAATGGAGAACAAGGTTGAAGACAACCGTTCTTCAGAACATAATGAAGGAGATAAGGAACTTCTTCCTGTAGAAGATGATATCTATGATGAGGGTACTCAGACCGATAGTTATACACCACTTGAACTTAACGCTAGCGATAACATGCCCGACGACCTCTTGGGGATGCCTGAGGAACGAGGACAGCGGCGAGCAGCCGCGACCAAGGCCCTGGAGAAGATAAGGAGGTAGACCAGGTGCCTGGTGTCTCTCCAGTAGCGGGCGGGTGTGTCGTGACAGCCGTCACGATGTACCGTATCAAGTCAGACGACCGACTTGTCTATGGTAAGTTTTTCTGAGCTGGCAACATTGTTCGGAGCGGGCAGCATCGGGAGTGAGGGTAGTCTCAATAAATTTAGCATTCGAGCCAAGAGCGGGCTCATTTGGTTGTCTAAAGTGGTTCAGTGAAGTGCTCTGGAGACTGTGTAATGCAGCCCTACGTGTGCTGAGAGGCTGCCCCACGGGTGCTGAGATGCTGCCCACGTGTCAGCATGAAAGTTAAGTGGTTTTGATCTTTCCATACTGACAACGTTCTATTGTATTCTCTTGATGTTACTTTCATAAACTGACCGAACTAATAATATAAAAGTAAAGTGGTTAATCTTTCTATTCTGATGGCATTCAATTTGTTCTCTTATTGGTCACCTGTGTAAACCGAGCTAATGATCATGGGGATAACTTTTTTAACCCTTTTACTTGATCTGCGGCGGTAGTCAGTTTATTGGACCATCTGACTGATGATACCCGCCGTAGAACTCTTCGATTTGTGAGACTGACTAAAGTGGGGTTACCGGCTGTCCTTACTCTCCTTAGAGTAAGCTTGGACCGTTCCGTTATAATGGAATCACGTCTCGCTCCACAGGACGGCAAATTAAAGGACTTTATCATGAAGGAGGCGCAGTCCTGTTTAGGATTGCCCGAGGGGGTCGCACTTGCGGGTGTCCCCTCGGTGCTAGTGTCGCTGGAGAGAGAGGGGCGACGTGACTGTAGGGCAGAGAGAGGTACAGTTCACCAAGTTTATAAGGCCACCCAGTACTGGTATAGCAACTCCTTGGGCCTGGGTCACTGGTGTAGCCAGTTATGCCTGCCGATGAAAGGGGTGGAGAGGGGTAGACGTGCGTAGGATGATGATAACGACGTGAGCTTTAATAATATACCTATTCATCTGGTCCAATTTGCCATGCTTTAAGTAATCTAAAGATGCCTCCTGATGACTGGAGATTGAGCAACTTATTGACAGTTGAGTCATAAATCCCTTATACATTATAGGCGGGAATCTGGGGTCCGGAGGGAACCCGCCACAGTCTGCTGCCGTCACCCAATCCTGCGTCACTTCAGCCACGGGTGAGTCGCCAATGCCTGTCTTTATGTGTGTAATTTTCGCACCTCGGAATATACAGAACTAAGCGAAGCAGATACTCTAATATTTTTTGTTTTACTCTACCAATAACGTAACAAGCAATGTATATTAAATTAATATGTAATAACACAAAGATATTCCGGGGTCGCGACAATGTTAGTATCGAGAAGACAGAATTTGTATTGCTTTCCATGCACTATTGTCATTCTGTATATTTCGTTACGTTTTACTACACGCACTACATTACTCACAAAATGCACTTCCACGAGAAAATGATACAGAATGACAGAAGTGTATGAAGAGCGATACAAATCCTGTCTTCTCGACGCTAACATAATAATTCGGTCATTGTCGGCTTTTTCGCTTGCCTTGGAAACGTTATAAACTAAATCAGACAAATTTTCAAAAAACTACGTTATGATGTACAAGAAAAACACCTACAATATTATATTGAATCACTATAGGTACAGCAGCGTCAGATCGATCTACCCAAATCTGTAAAAATATCCCAATCAATATTGAACTCTACGATACATTAGGTTGAGATTTGGTTGCAGGTATTTCACAGATTAGTAGGTAGGTAGGGCGATATGACGCTATCTGTACAGCCAGCGTCACATCTATATCCTTGTATGTAAAATTCTCGCAACCAAATTTCATCTTAATATCAATCAAGTAGAGTTCAATATCGATTGGAATATTTTGACGGATTTGGGTAGGTCGATCAGTGGCCGTGTGTACACAACTTTTCGTTCTATTGTTAGGCCAAAAAATTGTTAACAGTAAAAGTGATCACTTTTGCCTTCAGTAAGTTTTGCGAGTTAATAACGAAAAGCAGTGTACAGTCAGTGTCACATCGGTCTACCCTTATCTGTCAAATTAACTAGATGGATATTGAACTTTATGCTTTGAACGTACATCTGAAAACTGTACATGAAAATGGCGACATAAAGGATTATTATGGAAATAAAAAAACTCATAAGTAAATAAAGATTTAAAACATTTTTATTAAATCACTGCCCTTTAAATAATGTGTTGGTTGAAAAGCTTGGTATTTTGTCACGAGGCACACATTCCTGTAATTCCTAGTTGGTAATATGATGTATTCGTATTGTCAAATATAACTTACGGCTTTTATCAACAGGATTCTATGATTGTCATCGAAACTTTGTTCTAGAAAATGATCAACAAGATTACTCAAAATGCTTGTTGGTACAAATGTGTCGCAGACATTGTTCATGATTAATTGATCGTAAATGTTTGGAACATATGACTGCGTTTATTCCATATCCAATTTACTCTTTTTACACGCCGTAGCCATTCTTTTTTTATATTATCATTTTTTGGAAACCTGTAACCAAAATGTAGAATTTTTGAAACTAGTGAAAATGCAGATAAATGGTAGTGGTAGTAATCATGAGGACCATTCAACTAAGTATATTTTTTAATTATCATTAGGTAGGTACTTTTAAAGTTATAAATTATTAACATGTTAAAAGTTAATCAAGTTGTAAATGAGGGGTATATTATATTATCATAATTTAAACATAGATGTGCCAACCACTAACACAAAATACTGATTTATCGATATAGAAATGTACGTCACTAGGCGAAAAAACATAACCTCCAAGATGTGAACTAAATTTCTATGATATATAGCCTTAATCAGCACCGAACTGGACACGATGACTATTTGAACAAACTATATACATGCTCTTAGATTAATGATTGGTCTCGCTGCGCTCGACCGCAGCGAGGCCAATCATTCATCTAAGACATGGATCATTGGCGTGCGTTTCTCTTTAGATTGGAAAAGTGATAATTGTGTGAATACTGAAATTTCGTTGCAAAATACTGTTATAAGTGAGTGATAAAGCAATGAACTATGGCGTGCGTCGTATTGAAGTGTTAATCTTGCATAGGAAATAAAGAAAATAACGGTGAAATAGTCGGCTTCCACTGGTAAGTGATATTTCTATGTTTATTTACCGTTGTTTTGTTTTAATAGTTATATCTTCGTTCGACTAAGTATTACCAGTTACCATTCATTATATTATATTACATTGGAATAAATAGTTTTATTACTACAAGAGTTTAAAATCCATTTTACAATTTCGTCGTAGATGTTATGAAAGTGTTGTGAAAAATGTTAAGTATCAATAAATTAAAAAGTAATCGTAATGTTCACTTAAATGTTTAGATTTCCTCTGGATGAAATTCGAAGTGCACAGTGGACTGCTGCAGTGTCTCCCGAAGATGGTTGGACACCAAAAAAACGCCATCGAGTTTGTTCAAAACATTTTACTGTAGATTCGAAGTGCACAGTGGACTGCTGCAGTGTCTCCCGAAGATGGTTGGACACCAAAAAAACGCCATCGAGTTTGTTTAAAACATTTTACTGTAGGGTGTTTTACGAGCAGTGCGAGCACGGATCTTTTATTGACCGATAAAGTGACAATCGGAAACCAAATCGGGGACCAAGTCTGCTAATTTACGAATGGCATAATTGAATCGCAATTGGATCGTATTGTAATTGTTTGACACATTTGGTATTCTCTTACTCATATAAGAATACCAAATGTGTCAAACAATTACAATGCGATACAATTGCGATACAATTACGATTCAATTATGCCATTCGTAAATTAGCAGACTTGGGCCCCTGTGCTCAGGGGGCTGTCACGACAAATGACGTAAACTGAGAGATGATGAATTGGTGAGTGACGGTCAAACAAAGTCGTATAATATTTACCTCAGCTACACGCTCTGCTTGAGGGTTCCCAAGTTGCCTCTAGCCTCTAATCAATAAAATATTAGTTTCGATCGTTCGTTTAAAAATTAATCAAATGAGCACCATTTTGTATGAGAAGGTATATTTTTTGGAATTTCTTAAAGTCGTCATAACATAATGTGTTCAAAATGATGGAAATGGAATAATCTCCACCCCCTAAATCATCGGCGTATACTGCAAGTAATATTTTTCCCAACTGGTTGGCCATGGCCGTTCTCTTCTGTACATACATACCTACCATTACACTGTTTCTAGGCAGGCAGAAAACTAAAGAGTTGTATACTCATAGATATTCTTTACTTTCCAGGATACACACACAACTTCACACAAGTGAGCTATCAAGCACTACGACTTCAGCAACTTTGCTGTTACCACAATTAACAAAATCTGTTGCTGCTGAGCGTGACAGCACCATCGCTAAATTACAATAGGAAATTTTGAGGCCAAGAACATTAGCCCAACCACAAACAATATTAATTGGTGGCAGCACTAAGTCATTCATGTCTTGTCTCTTGTAGTCGCCTTAAAGCTTGTTTTTTTGCTTTTCAGTTAATATTTTTGACGCAGTCAGATTTTTTGTTTTTTTTCAATATTTTTTTATTTCACACTTTAGAGACACCAGGGTTGATAGGGACAAAACCAGGAATGAAACATACAGACAATTTTTGACTTAAAGCAGGCTCTAGACGCCTCAATTTTAGACTCTCATTGTATAACAATATTTATTTTCTTTAAATGGCAACACCTAAAAGAAAACAAATGGCAGCAACATGATAAAACTTTCATTTAAAGTGAGGGCATTATTTGGTGTGGTTTTAAGTGCTTTAAAACTTTGTATTTTCGGAAAAACTATACGATAAAATAATAACTGAACTGCGACCATTAGAGGACAATATAACGGGGAACCTGTATTCAAGTGGAAAAGTCTTTATTTCTAATAGTTTTGAAAAAAAATATAATATTGTAACCTTACTTGATTTTTACTTAGTTTTATAGAAAATTGGGATGGGAAAAGGGTAAATAGGAACGGCTAATGAGGGAAATAGGCACGCCTTATGGTTTGATAGAGACTACTGAAGGTAATATGGAAACGGTAATATTTTAATAGGGACTAAAATTTTTTACAATATTTTATATAAAAAACATATTTACAATAAAAATATTTAAAAAAAAAGTAGCGTAGGTTGCCACTGGCAGCGGGGAAAGACCCAAGCTACCAGTGGTTAGGGCTGCAGAGTAAGAAACCTCCTGACAATACGTGCCGTGTCAATGAGTACTGCCTTCTGTATCTGACCCTTGACCCAACCTTTTAGCTAGAGCCTCTCTAGGTGTTGATCGAGGCTCTTAGCTAAAAGACCGTTTGCCGAAACGACTATCGGTACAATAATGGTTGAATCCACATCCTACATGGCGGTAACCTCGTGAGCTAAGTCAAGGTACTTACTGAGCTTGTCTTTCCCGGCTTTCACGAGATTCTCATCATGAGGTATGGTGATATCAACCAATATCGGCCGGCGCTGAGATCGGTCGATCACCACGATATCACGCTTTTTAGCGACAATCAATCGACAATAGATAGTCCTATCCGTGATTGATGATAGAGCCATCCCAGTAGAGCGTTGCATGACCATTTTCGAGAACCAGCGCAGGTGCGTACATATTGTACGACACCTCTAATTCACAAGGCCATATCGAAGAGCAAGTTGCTGGTGAATTCGTTAGCAAGATGAGAACAAGCTTAAATAATATTATGTCAGAGTGATTATCCTGGACGGCGGCATGCCCGACAGATATCGACTGTACATCCCTCATAATATATTTCCGGTAGTTATTCGTCTTGATAACTAACGTTATTATTATTATAGTATATTCAATTTTAGTACCTATATTACACACTAAAAATAGGTTCTATAATTTAGTGTGTATATTAGGGTGGTGACAGCTCTGGCCAAATATCCCTATTATCACATATGGCGTCTCTATTGACCCCGGATACAGGCAAAATAGGGACAAGGCATATTTTTGGATATTTCTCACAACCTGGCAACACTAACTTCAGTTGCCATTTACTACATTAAAGAAGAGCATAAGACCTGGAATTATTTCATAACACAAATTACCCTAAAATTTTAATGGTGTCATAAACGAATTTGAAAAGCCCTAAGTAACGGAATTATCCTTGTGGGCTCGCTGTCGAGTATGCTCTCCAGCGCGCCCACTTTGTTTTAAATATTACAACGAAACTATTGATATAAATTTTTTAAATTGGGTCTAAAACTGTAAACATTTTATTTACATTTTTTTCATGCTTATAAAATTTACCTAGCTTAAGTTGGTCTCGCCCCGGAGCATCACGTACAAAGAACAGATGTTATATGTCCCTCTATCCTTGATTAAATTTAAATTTGCACTATCATTGTACGTTCAACAGTACAACATGGTAAACACTTGCAGTTCGATAATAAGCACTTGACCTCCGTCATAAGGGCGGTACAAAGTTCAAACTGTATAGTCTTTTTTTATTTTTTATAAAAGAGGGAGGCAAACGAGCAGGCGGGTCACCTGATGGAGAGTAATCACCGCCGCCCATGGACACCGACACCCACATTTGACCGCATTCAACGCAGAGCTGCTTGAATTGTCGGCGACGTGGTTATTTCAGGTCGGCTCGATCCACTGGCTCTTCGGAGAGACGTTGCGTCTCTCTGTATATTGTACCGTATATATCATGGGGAGTGTTCTGAGGAATTGTTCGGCTTGATCCCTGCCGCTAATTTCCTTCACCGCACTACACGCAATCGACTGTCATTCCATCCACATCACCTTGATGGATGGCGGTCTACTACTGTGCGTTTTTCAAGAAATTTCTTGCCTCGAACTACAGTGTTGTGGAACCAGCTCTCGGCGGCGGTATTTCCGGACCGTTACGACTTAGGGATCTTCAAGAAACGAGCCTATTCCTTCCTTAAAGGCCGGCAACGCGCCTGCGATTCCTCTGGTTTTGCGGGTGTCCATGGGCGGCGGTGATTACTTTCCATCAGGTGACCCGCTTGCTCGTTTGCCTCCTTCTGCTATAAAAAAAAAAAAAAAAAAACACCCGCAAAACCAGAGGAATCGCAGGCGCGTTGCCGGCCTTTAAGGGGAATAGGTTTAAGGAAGAAATAGGAATGGGAGGAGGGGGGGGGGGGCCTCCGGAACCCTCACTGGTCGGACGAAACACAACAGCACCAAGTGCCATTATTTCACGCCGAATATTCGTGAGAGGGTGGTATTACGCCGGGCGAGCCGGCCCAATGCGTGCTGCAACGCAGCGTGGCTCTACCACTCAGTCAGTGTCACTCATTTAGCACCACCCAGGGATCACGTGTAGGGGTAAACCTACGGACGCGAGCAACTTTGACCCCCAAAACTCTTACTCTCTCTCGAAAGTCTCACTGCTTTCGACTTTACAGACAGCATCATATCGACTTATCCTGATTTTTTTACCTAATTTCGATTACATAGAGTTTAGTCTATCAATTGGGGTTTTTTGATAGATAAGGGTAGGTATTGAGCCCCTGGCCTATCGAAATAGTTAAAAATTTATAAAAATTATTCTACTAAGGGAATAATTAAGAACAAAAACAAGAAAAAATCAAAGTTCCCGCTCAATCCGACTCGTTTGATATAATCGTTTTCGATAGATATTATATCTCCCCCATCCCTAGTAAATCAGGAAACTGGTACAACCTTGTAATTCGCCGTCCTGTCCAATCTTGTTCTAACATTAACAAATTTCCTATAAGAGTACAAAGCGTAGCTATATTCAGCTTGTTAATGTTATATAGCGCTACTTCTATGCTTTAGTTATTATCTGAGGTAGGTACCTACCACCTACGCCTCGGACCAAGTCCGAGACCTACGCCGTCGACTCGGTGTGTTAGGGATGACAGCGAATAGACTAAATAAACCACAGACATTTAATAAGATATGTCTGTGAAATAAACATACCTACGCAATAACTACCTTAGTAAGTAATATATTCTGTGATTAAAGAAAATTATTATTATTATTATTCTTATTCTTTGATGAAGTAAAATGTAGTTCTGTATGTTACTTATGTACGGTGTAACGCACATTAAGCAATACCTACCTAATTATTGCAATATATGTAATTTGCTTTTATGCATTTATGTTTGCACACGCGCCGGTATGCCTTTGATCGCGTTCAAATGATTTATACTTAATATACCTACTTATTGTTAAAACAAATATCTGTATTCGGCTTTACACCTAAATGGCTAAAGTTGTTTTGTAGCTAAAATTTTATGAGACCTCATAAAATTTTGTTGCAAGCACCTTTACATCTCTCAATAATACAATCAATGACATATTGTACAAATTGGGAAAGATTTGCCCGGAGACGATTGTACGAATTAGGAATTGTACCAACTAGGAACGAAGGATTTTATTTAATAAATTAGTTCAACTACGGTTAGCACTCAAGACGGTTGTATCATTTCCGACATCCTAATATCATATACTGTCATATATCATATACTATATAATATCAGTTTACATATCAATTAGCTATTATCATCTCAAGTGTGTAGAGCCAGTCCCTACATATTATTGGTCCTTCGAGCATTTATTTACCTATCACCTATTTATCAGTCCTTTTGGCTTTAATCGAGTGCGCGCGTTCGTGTCAAATAGGGATCCGCGTAAGTCGAGTGCCGTGAGAGCTATCAGTGCCTATCATCAGTAAAATCTTAATAAACTTACAAATAATTAACTATTTAAGTATCAATATATATCAGTATCAGTTATCAGTATCAGTGACATTGTTTTTTTATAAAAACTCAGTTAAGTACAAATCAGTGACAATAAAATACAGAACAATAATTATATTATAACAGTGACTATATGTTGATTAAGTGGCATACTTTAGCATTTCCTGGATTTTCCTGGAGTTTTTTGTCTATGCGCCCCAAGGCTGCACGGCAGAGTCATCACCAATATAGCGCAGTATCAGCCAACTTCACCGTGAGCAGAGCAGTCGGTAACTGAATCACCATATCCAGCTACCAGCATCAGCACTTATCAGTAAGCTTGTTCCTTTTTAATTACTAACTCATTAAGATGGAAGCTTTAATTAAACGCCAAGCAGACATTTTGGAAACTATTAAGCAAATTAAGAGTAACTTCAATAAGGATTCGGAAAGCAGGAAGACATCGAACTATATCAAGAGACGTATAGACACGCTTCAGACCCTCAGGACGACTTCGTCATTTTCTTAAACTTTACACTTTCCTAACTTGTCTCATTTTTAACTCAGCTCTTTCTTTGTTGGTCTCTTTTGAAAAGTTGACACTTTTCCAACTCGTCTCCCCTCCGGACGACTTTGTCATTTTCTTAAACTTGACACTTTCCTAACTGGTCTCATTTTTAACTCGGCTCTTTCTTAGTTGGTCTCTTTCTTAACTTGACACTTTCCTAAATCTTAATTTTTTCATAAACTCTATGAAAGTGGTTACGGCACACCTGTATTCATATTTTTTTCAAGATTAACTGGACTGGATGCGTACAGTCCAGTTTATAAATATGTGTACACTTTAGTACCTTGTCACTTTAATCGCTTTGACAATTCATGTATGGCAGTTTAAACAGACATTAAATAGACAAGCCAAGGTACTAAAGTGTATACATATTTATGAACTCGACTGTATCTACAATAATAAATGAGTTTACATACATCTTAAAGCGTTCCGACGTAAGGGCCAATGGGTTACCACAGCGTTGTTTCTTATGAAAACTTAAAACAGCTGTTAATCTAAAATTAGTCATTTTTTAGGAAAAGTTCTTGGACAAAAGTTATTTAATATCATGTATACTTTACCCTTCTTTCGGCTTAGTACCCCCTTTCCGACTGCCGTTGTGTATAAATTTAGTCACGCACGTCATTAATGAGGGAACACAAAGTGGCAATGCTGCAATGCAAAAAACCTGGCACCTACTGGCTACCCCTCCCCTGTTCCGAAGAATAAACGAAACTTGGGAGCCTTATTATCATACTTGACAAAGAAAAAGAAAAAGCCGTGTTAAAAATAAAACGAATTACGAAAGTGTCAACTTTGCAAAAGAGATCAACTAAGAAAAAGCCGAGTTAAAAATGAGACGAGTTATGAAAGTGTCAACTTTGCAAAAGAGACCAACTAAGAAAGAGCCGAGTTAAAAATGAGACGAGTTATGAAAGTGTCAACTTTGCAAAAGAGACCAACTAAGAAAGAGCCGAGTTAAAAATGAGACAAGTTAGGAAAATGTCAAGTTTAAGAAAATGACGAAGTCGTCCTGAGGGGCTTCAGAACCTCTGGGCAAAGTTTGACCACAACAATAACCTTCTTTTAGATATTTGGTGAAATGCAAAGATCAAGCCGGACGAATTGAGAACAAAAATTTGCAGTTCGTCTGCCAGACAAATTGCGAACCAGACCAACTACGAAACACGCGTATCGACCGTATGATGGAGATAAGTTAATTTGTTAGTGTTGACAATGGTTTTGAACAACATGTCGTAATTCAACAATACATAATTTGAATGCATACATAAATATATTAAAAATCTATCACCGTTTATCAAATAAAACAATATAACATCAATGACGAACGTTTATTTAACTGTTGCATACACAATTTCAAATAAAAATAAACTTATCTTCTTAGCAATCTAAACTTAAAACAATTCAATTTACTAAAGAACGCAATAAATTGCCCAAAAAACAGTGTGTTTCAAAACAACTATAAACGGGACTGGCTAGCTATAAGTTATTTCACACAATACCTAGTTATTATCTCAATTAACCTGACTTACCCGAATCGTCAAAAGTTTGTTTAAAAAAATTAAAAATGTATATTCGCTCTGTCGAGTTCTAACACTTCTTTAATAATTAATTACTTAACTTATTTAAAAGTTCTTGAAATCACAAAGCAAAAACATGAATTATCGGACTTATCTACTACTTCAGTTATATACCTAAATTTTCTATAACACACTCGTAAAATCGACAAAAATAACAACTAAAAGTTAAAATAATTTAACATCAAATATAAACTTAAACAATACAATCGACTAAGGGTCGATCTTTCAATGAACGGATAACAGTCATTCTTTTGATACAGTATTAGAAAACTCTTTTGAAAACATATTTTTATAACATGACTTTTCTTTTTAACCAAGTGACATTTTTAGGTTGATTACAAACAAACTTTATCATATAGACAAGTTTTATCACAGGATTGAAAAATCGGCCCTGAAGGTAATAACAATATTTTACAGTAAGTTAAGTTGTCGATAAGTCTCGCACAGTTAACTTCTTACGTTACATAGTCTGCTCTCGTCTTTAGCTAGGTACAATTCGAAA
Organism: Scoparia ambigualis; assembly: GCA_963921215.1. Lineage (NCBI taxonomy): Eukaryota > Metazoa > Arthropoda > Insecta > Lepidoptera > Crambidae > Scoparia > Scoparia ambigualis. The sequence goes on from OY992509.1 coordinate 22,601,968, forward strand.
GTAAAATTGATAGGCAATATTATTATATTTTTGTGAATTAAAATAAAGTTAAAGGATATAGCGATAGGCATGTTAGGATTTGATTATATAGGTAATCTTTTCGATTGAGGCATCGACTTGTCATACCAAAATTTTGTTCTAACCGGTCATACCGCTATAAGCAGTATTATTTGTTTCAACTCGTTATAAGTTGATTTATTGCTATTAGGACACATTGTAATTTTGTAGCTACTGGTCACACTACAAATCTGTTCCTATTCGTCATCCCGTCAAACAGTTCTAACTGGTCACAAAGGAGATATTTATGGTTGGTAAGATTAAAATAAATACAATACTTGGCATTTTTGATTGATTATGTTGTGTTTGTACCAAAACTTTGTTGTACCACACGTTTGGCGGGTAGTGAATTTTGTTTAGGTATCGTCCTTGTAACCAGTTAGAACTGTTTGACGGGATGACGAATAGGAACAGATTTGTAGTGTAACCATTCCCTACAAAATGACAATGTGTCGTCAATAGAAATAAATAAACTTGTGACAAGTTGAAACAAAAAATACTGCTTTTAGCGGTACGACCGGTTAGAACAAAATTTTGGTGTGACGAGTTGATGCCTCAATCATCTTTTCAATCAGACGCTTTTTGTAAACCGTTTTTCGAGAAACTTACGTTTTCCGTCGGCAACAAAATCATATACGAATAAGCATAACGTATAAGAATATACAAATACGAGTATAACGTATAAAAATACTTGGGGCAGGTTAGATAATTTTAACTGTGACGACGCCGACGTCGACAATTAAACGTTTTGGCTATTCAAATAGAGTTCTGGTTATCTAATTAAATATTTCAAGTCTGTCAGCTTAAATCTAGATTAACAGTCAGTATTAATATCATCAAAGCTTTGAATTCATTTTAAATACCTAAATCCTGTAAAAAATTAAGCAACCTAGCCAAGTAATAAAAATACTCACTTGACACGGACAATAATATAACATTGAAAATAACACTGACATTTTATCTTTTGTGGAATATTGTAATAAATATTCCACAAAGATAAAATGTCAGTGTTATCGAAATAACAGTCTGTTCCCAAAAACATAAGCGACGTGATTGATGAAAACTTTTCAATATAAATGTGTTCCCCTATTAAAGTAAGAATAAAGCCCAATTCTGTCAATACGGTCACAATCATAAACCTTTTCATTTGACCAAACAAACAGTATCTTGTAGTTTTAGTGAAATCGTTAAATTAACCTCCACTTGGCGTGGCGCCACTTGCAAATCAGGTATCTGTCAAATTATAGAAATTGTTGTCGAGACAATTCGTGATATTTTATCCTGATTGGGAAAAGTTTTTGTGTTTGTTAGAGGCTATTTTCCTATTGCTTGTACAGCATAAAGCTTATGGCTAGCGAGTAATTTAATGGTTATTTTTGCCGAGTAACTGATCAAACCTGGATAGATCCAAGAAAATGACACCAAGTAAGTGTGTACTTCACGAGATTCTACGAGGAGTTCAAGTCCAGTTCAGTCTGTACCAGGTAAAACATACAGTGAACTTTTTTTTCGGATATTTAGCATAAGCAAGCAAAGATAAAGTGAGAGGTACCTATACCTAGCAAGTGGCAGAAAGCGATGACAGAAAGACGGTAGGCCTCCTTAGTACAAGTAGATAACACAAAATTTATTGAAGGTTGAAGGTGAAGTTGAAAAGGTAAAGCGATGTGATCAAGCAAGACAACATATAATTTATTCTTCGTCCTCCACAGGACCAACCTCGCCCCCGGCCTTGCCCTCGCCAGGCCCCGGGGCAGGCCCCGGGGCAGGCCCGGTGTCAGCCCCGCCAGAGACAACGCCAACGACCGCCGCCAAAGCACACTTTATTCCTTTATCCTCAGGATCCCAAACATACGGTCCCCAATATAACAGGAAAAACCAGAGTATTACGCAGCACATAAGGACACTGAAGGTGGAATATTTAGCCTGCAACAATTTTTTTCAGTTTAATATATTTCTTGTGTTCACACCAATTATCTAGCCCAAGTTAAATTACATACCTACATACATATAAACACGACTATTATCCCCGAAGGGTTAGTCAGAGACTAGGCAATGAGGACAGCAACAGCAGTCCTCTGCCATGTCCACTTTTCACCAAATAGCAACTGCATATGTGCTCAGCGTGACAGGTGGTGAGCCCATCGCCGCTGTATGCTGTTGGGTGTATTTGCAGTCTTAGTCCGTTAGTTGCCGTTTGCGACACCCAAGGGAAGAGAGGGGATGGTAGTATTCTTTCACCCCTACGCGATTAAATTAAACTTGTTTATTGGGGTTATAAATACACTCAGGAACACATATATTAAATCTATCTCTGTGCTCAGGAAGAACTATTATTCCCAAGGTTTAGTCAGAGACTAGGAAATGAGGACCGTAAAAGCAGTGATTACCACAGTTCACGTTTTACCAAATAATAATTACACATGTACTTAGTGATTGGTAGGAGCCCATCGCCGTTTTATGCTATTGAATGAGGAGTCCTTACACAGGGCGTCCCACGGATATGCCACATTGAGGGAAAGTACCTTGAATATTGTAGATGGAACATTTAACTGAAAGAAGACATTATTTGAATTTGAAAAACAATTTAAACTGCATTCATAGATATTTAAATAATTACATGGTTAAACCAGGAATCGAACCCGTTACATGAGAAAAATAATCGCCCTGTAGCTTTATCATACCGATCGAAAGGCTTCATTATAAGGATTATTTTTCTAAGTAACATAGTGTCACAAATAAAAGGAATACCATGAATTTTAACATTTTTAATACAAAATAAGAACCTAATCAATTTATCAAAATTAATGCTCAAAATAAGTCCCTTCCTGTTGAATACAAATGAGTCGCACTCTTTTGATTATTTCGCTTCCTGTCGATTCTTTGATCTTGTTGTGGTGGATATTTAGAATAATACGTATTCATGCACTTAAATTATAATAGGGAAATGATGCGTACTTCTCAAGTGGGTACATTTATTAGTAATGGGTACTTATGATAATGTCAGTTGTATGTCCTTACGGCAATGTCAGCTTTTCATTTTTCTGAACAAAATTTCACATCAAATGTTAAAATTCATGATCTTCCTTTTATTTGTGTATTTATGATATTTAGCAAAAAATAATCCTTCTGATGAAGCCTTTCGATCGGTATGATAAAGCTATAGGGTGATTATTTTTCTCATGTAACGGGTTCGATTCCCGATTCAATCATGTAATTTTTTAAATATATATGAATGCAGTTTAAATTGTTTTTCAAATTCAAATAATGTCTTCTTTCAGTAAAATGTTCCATCTATAATATTCAAGGTTACTTTCCCTCCGTGTGTCATATCTGTGGGACGTCCTGTATATAGACCTTTATTGGCCTTTTACAACACCCAAAGGAAACAATGGGTTGGTAGTATTTTCATTTGATAAAGAGCCTCCACACAGCTTAATGGTTATTTATATTGTTATGGATAAACAAAATACCGGAGACAATATACAGTTATTTATGAATTGATCCAACCGGAAATAGAAGCCAGAACCTTTGAGATGGAGACGCCAGAACCGGCGAGCTAACCGAATCGGCCATAGAGGACGTTTAATATTAGTATTATATAATATAGTAATAAGTAACTAGGTACTATTACCATTTTTAACACCGGTACTTTTCCTATATGATGGCACATATATGCGTGAGTGTATATAAACAGCCACATAAATCCAAGCGAGGATGCTATTCCCACACCTATCGCTGGTAAGTAGTAGACGTGATTGATGCAAACTTTTCAATTTAAATGTGTTCCCCGATTAAAGTATGTCTCCAATAAATGGAGCCCAATTCTGTCAATTCGGTCACAATCATAAGACTTTTCATTTGACCAAACAAACAGTATCTTGTAGTTTCAGAGAAATCGTTAAATTAACCTCCACTTGGAGTGGCGCCACTTGCAAATCAGGTATCTGTCAAATTCTAGAAATTGTTGTGGAGACAATTCGTGATATTTTATCCTGATTGAGGTTAAGTTTTTGTGTTTGTTAGATGCTATTTTCATATTGCTTGTACAGCATAAAGCTTATGGCTAGCGAGGAATTTAATGGTTCTCTTTGCCGTGAAACTGATCAAACCTGGATAGATTCTAGAAAACGACACCAAGTAAGTGTGTACTTCACGAGATTCTACGAGGAGTTCGAGTCCAGTTCAGTCTGTACCAGGTAAAACATACTGTGAACTTTTTTTCGGATAATTAGCATAAGCAAGCAAAGATAAAGTGAGAGGTACCTATACCTAGCAAGTGGAAAAAAGCGATGAAAGAAAGACGGTAGGCCTCCTTAGTACAAGTAGATAACACAAAATTTATTGAAGATTGAAGATGAAGTTGAAAAGGTAAAGCGATGTGATCAAGCAAGAGAACAAACAATTTATCCCGCTTCTTCCCCTCCTGGACCTTCCCCGCCCTCAACCTCGCCTCCGCCGGGGGCGGGCCCGGTGTCAGCCCCGCCAGAGACAACGCCAACGACCGCCGCCAAAGCACACTTTATTCCTTTATCCTCAGGATCCCACACATACGGTCCCCAATATAACAGGTAAAACCAGAGTATTACGCAGCACATAAGGACACTGAAGGCGGAATATTTAGCCTGCAACAATTTTGTTCATTTCAATATCTTTCTTGTGTTCACACCAATTATCTAGCCCAAGTTAAATTACATACCTACATTCATATAAATACGACTATTATCCCCGAAGGGTTAGTCAAAGACTAGGCAGTGAGGACAGCAACAGCAGTCCTTTGCCATGTCCACTTTTCACCAAATAGCAACTGCATATGTGCTCAGCGTGACAGGTGGTGAGCCCATCGCCGCTGTATGCTGTTGGGTGTATTTGCAGTCTTAGTCCGTTAGTTGCCGTTTGCGACACCTAAGGGAAGAGAGGGGATGGTAGTATTCTTTCACCCCTACGCGACACGGTTAATTAAATTAAACTCGTTTATTGGGGTTATAAATACACTCAGGAACACATATATTAAATCTATCTCTGTGCTCAGGAAGAACTATTAATCCCAAGGTTTATTCAGAGACTAATGAGGACCGTAACAGCAGCGATTACCACAGTTCACGTTTTACCAAATAATAATTACACATGTACTTAGTGATTGGTCGGAGCCCATCGCCGTTTTATGCTATTGAATGAGCAGTCCTTATACAGGGCGTCCCATGGATATGCCACATGGAGGGAAAGTACCTTGAATATTGTAGATGGAACATTTTACTGAAAGAAGACATTATTCGAATTTAAAAAACAATTTAAACTGCATTCATAGATATTTAAATAATTACATGGTTAAACCGGGAATCGAACCCGTTACATGAGAAAAATAATCGCCCTGTAGCTTTATCATACCGATCGAAAGGCTTCATTATAAGGATAATTTTTTTCTAAGTGACATGGTGTCACTAATAAAAGGAATACCATGAATTTTAACATTTTTAATACAAAATTAAGTAGGTACCTACCTAATCAATTTATCAAAATTAATGCTCAAAACGAGTCCCTTCCTGTTGAATACAAATGAGTCGCACTCTTTTGATTATTTTGCTCCCTGTCGATTGTTTGATCTTGTTGTGGTGGATATTTAGAATAATACGTATTCATGCACTTAAATTATAATAGGGAAATGATGCGTACTTCTTAAGTGGGTACATTTATTAGTAATGGGTACTTATGATAATGTCAGTTGTATGTCCTTACGGCAATGTCAGCTTTTCATTTTTCTGAACAAAATTTCACATCAAATGTTAAAATTCATGGTCTTTCTTTTATTTGTGACACTATGTTATTTAGCAAAAAATAATCCTTCTGATGAATCCTTTCGATCGGTATGATAAAGCTATAGGGTGATTATTTTTCTCATGTAACGGGTTCGATTCCCGATTCAATCATGTAATTATTTGTTTACAGGTGTTAGCCCTGTTTATTGATTTCTCACGTGCTTTTGATACTTTGGGGCATGATCAGTTGGTACACACAAATGTGGAGTGCGTGGCCCTTTGTTAAATTGGTGTAGAAATTATTTGAAAAACCGAACTTTCTCGGTGAAGATCGATAATGCCTATAGTGAACCCATAACAATAACAGAGGGCACAGTACGAGGATCGGTGCTAGGACCCTTGCATTTTTTGTCCTATGTCAACGACATGGGCAACTGCATTGTTAACAGTACATGCTATCAGTTTGCTGATGATACCTGCCTGGTAATCGGTAATAAAAATCCCCAAGCTGCCTGCGATCTTCTGCAGTCTGACCTGGACGCCCTCTCAAGATGGTGTCACGACGCTGGGCTGGTTTTTAATGCTATCAAAACTAAATTGTTAGTTATAAAATCTCCGTACGTCAGGCACTCGCCAGTCATTAGACTGGTGATTCACAATCAGAGTTGCTTACATACTAACATCGGATGTTGCTGTCAGGGAATAGAAACAGTTGACAAACACACATATCTTGGGTTAGTTATAGACAATAAATTTAATTGGAATCATCACATTGAGCATGTCTGCACTAAATTAAGGCAGTTTCTGGCAAACATTATCATACTTAAAAATTCCATTCCATTTAAAGTAAAATTAATATTGTATAGCGCACTAGCCGAATCCTGCATCCAATACGGTCTCAGTAGTTACGGACGAACTTACAAATCATAATTATCATCATTATCTGGATCCGATAAATAACTTAAAATTAAAAATACTTAAAACTATTGTTTCCAAAAAAATTAAATATCAATTTCAGGACGATGCAATTGGTCTCTTCAAACACTGTAAAACATTACTAATACATATACAAGTACAATATACTTTATTGAAAGAACAATTTTTTAATAAATCCTTGCAGATTCCAATAGAGCATGCTGTATATACTCGAGATATGTCTGGAAACCGGCTTTGCAAGTTGCGCGCGAACAACGCGTACGGCGAGCGCAGAGCCGATTTCCTAGTACCTCGTCTTATCAATGGGTTGCCGTCCGAATTAATAGATGGTGTCACTCAGAAAAACATCAAGTTTAAACTGAAACAACATTTTTATTATTTAATTTAACTAATTTTTCTTTTTATTAACTTAATATTATGTGTAATTAACTTTTTATTATTTTATACCTACACCTAAATATTAATCTTTTTTACACAAATTGTAAACTCGCGATAGCATAAGTTTAAACCTTAGTGGTTTTTTAAATGTATCGCATGTCATTACATTGTAATTGTTTGTTTACAAGATAAATAAATTTAAAAAAAAAAATTAAATATTTATGAATGCAGCTTAAATTGTTTTTCAAATTCAAATAATGTCTTCTTTCAGTAAAATGTTCCATCTACAATATTCAAGGTTACTTTCCCTCCATGTGTCATATCTGTGGGACGCCCTGTATAGACTTTTATTAGCCTTTTACAACACCCAAAGGAAACAATGGGTTGGTAGTATTTTCATTTGATAAAGAGCCTCCACACAGCTTAATGGTTATTCATATTGTTTTGGATAAACAAAATACCGGAGACAATATACAGTTATTTATGAATTGATCCAACCGAAAATAGAAGCCAGAACCTTTGAAATGGAGACGCCAGAACCGGCGAGCTAACCGACTCAACCATAGAGGACGTTTCATATATTTAGTATAATATAATATTGTAATAAGTAACTAGGTACTATTACCATTTTTAACACCGGTACTTTTCCTATATGATGGCACATATATGCGGGAGTGTACATAAACGGCCACATAAATCCAAGCGAGGATGCTATTCCCACACCTACCGCTGGTAAGTAGACTTTATGTTCCCACGGAACTGTTACACCTTCTCTTGCCTACAGAAAAACAAAAGATTTTGATCCCGGTCTCATATCTCCCCTGAAATCTCCCCTCGGGGAGCCATCAGGATTTTCTTAGATCAAACCTTGCTTTTTAATAATATGTCGAGTACTCGTGAATCCCCTGTCAAGTGTAAATATACTGGCCACTCGAAAATAAATAAGTATTTATGTAGGTACCATTTTCAAAATGTTTTGTTATCTTTCAATGACAAGTTTGTCCTAAGGTATATTGCTTTCTTATTTCTTTATTATTGAAATTTTGCATTCACAATGATATATAAATATAGGATAAAATGTTTACTAGAAAAAAAAGAGCAGTGGACCGGCAATCCAAAGGTCGTGGGTTCGAATCCCATTAGAGCTTTCTGAGACTGGTTGATTTTTTTCTAGTAAACAACATTTTATCCTATGCTTTCTTATTTATTGTAAATTTAAATCACATCTTGATATTCACTACAAAAATTAATGAAAATTTCCATTTCGTACACAGAAAAGGTGGAAAAGTTTTTTTTTTTTATAAAGGGCACCAGTATACTAAATTTAAACATTAATATTTTTAATTTACTACGTTTGTAATAAGATCTTTTTTTAGAAGTGTTTTTTTTCTATTTCGTTGCTAGTCAGGGGATTTACGAGTACTCAACATATTATTAAAAAGCAAGGTCTGATGTTTCCTCTACCTGGGGGAGACACCAGGACTAAGAAAATCCTGACAACTCCCCAAGTGGAGATTCTAGGGGAGACATGAGACCGGGATGAAGATTTTAAAAAATCTATACTTCGTTCGTCCTTTACATACTAACAAACGACAAAATGCGTTTATCAAAAAAGCTTTTACTTTTGTTCAAGTCTGTAAAGTTAAAGTGTAGTTCCGACTTAGAGTGCCAAGCAAGAGCTTTGTTCTCAACATGACGGTGATGTTAGCGTAGTAAAGAAAAGTAAAACAGTTCGTACTAGATGACGCAGTTTCGATTCCAAACAAATTGTGCCAATTTAACTTTTTAACTCTTTTGAATAGTGAACAAAGTAGCAGTCAGCGCATAGAGCTACTTAGTTACTGCTACATCAAACTACTTTACCGGCAATCATTTTTATAATACGTCAAAATTCCTCTCATCTGGCCAGACCAGGGCAGGAATTTTTGTAATAGGGGAAAAATCAGTTACGTGAATTAAAGCAACTACGGGGTTATGTAACACTCTACAAGTCTTCCCACCTGAACCGGAACCATCCGTTACATTACAACAGCAATCAAAAGAGTGGAAAGAGTTGTATTTTGAACATACTAATTGGCAAAACATTATTTAGTAAAATATGGGAGTTTGGATAACAGATGAACGCCAACACAGTCTTAAGAACAAACTAAAACTAGTAAGTAGTAAGTAACCGAATCGCGACAGTTTGACGTGTTTATGATGAGTGAGTCAGCATGTCGTGTTAGTACATATACAAACCATATTCAAGACGAAGGGTAGAAAGATCACCACCGCCGCCACTCCGGTCATCACATTAGCCAATATGGCGGATATAAAGCACACGAGGAACAGGCCTGCAGGCCAGCTTAAGTCCGTGATGTTCTTGCCGAAGTTTGCAGTCAAATCCTTATATAATTCAGTTTTTTCTACAGCCAAGTTTAATGCTACACCGCCACCTGTATACATTTCTAAGTTTAGCTTCATAGATCTTTGTATTTTCCTCAAGCATATTTTATCAGAACAATCAGCTTATTAATTAGTAAAAATTAAACTTCCAAGTTTGTGTGGAACATCATAACGTTGGTACTATTATTTATTCTGTGGTTAAGGTTAAAGCTGATAACCTCTGCCGACAAGGCGACGGGCTTAATGTTATTTTTTGGAACAAACATTTGGCAACAATATTTAAAAGCTATTGCTCCATCATCATGACGTCATGCAAAAGCAAAAGCTGGCGCGTAATTAGCCGCCGGGCGTGTCGTCATCATCATCATCGCTTATTGAACGTCCTACTGAGCACAGACCTCCCGACATGGACAATAGCACATGGGGAGATAAAGTGCCACGCCGCGGGCACCATGTGGGTTGGTAGATTTTTGGCGACTGACATCTTACGAGGGTTTACGCATTTCGGTTTTCCATACAAACGTCCAAGTTAAAATTTTTAAAAAACAAATAGTCAACTTTAATGAAACTTGGCATGCTAAAGTATAATACAGAGATCTAAATAGTTTGTTGAAAACATTAAAAACGTTTATTTAACTGAGTTATTGCGATTTTAAACTTTCTATAGTGGACTTTAAATCGCAATAACTCAGCCTAATAAACGCTTTTTAAATTTCTTTAACGAACTATTTAGATCCCTGTTTTTTACTTTAGCATGCATTTCCATTAAAATGGGCTTCCCAGTTTTTAATAATTTCGACGTAAAAGTTTGTATGGGAAACCGAAATCCGTAAACACTCTTACAACAACCGGGACCAACGTTACTACGGCTGTACGTTCTTTACGAAGCACGAAAGAGTTTAAGATGTTTTTGATTTGAACACACATCCAGTGCACGATAATCATCTGTGCCATCGTGCGCCTCGGGGCGTATCACGTACATTAATATTGCTTCATAAATAACGTTTGTACGAAGCTTGCACTCTATGATACTTTAGATATAATATAAACAGTACCTATTACAGTAACTAGTACTTTTATTAATATTTTAATGGTAGGTACTCTCTGTATTTTGTAGTTAATAAGTAATATAAGCTCATTGATTTTTGATCCCATCGTACACAAACTAAGGTGTTAAAGGTAAATGTTTTAAAATATTAGCTCTCTTCCCAATCGTTCCTTCACTGCTGAGAATGATTTGTTAGCCGTAGGTCCAATACTCAGTTCGTCCAAATTGTATTTGAACGCTAATTTTGTCCGACTCGCATGTTGTTCAACACGCATTTTGTCCAACTTCTATTTGTCCAACAAGCATTTCGTCCAACAGGTTTTTCGTCTAAAAGGCATTTCGTCCAACGTGTATTACGTCAATACGTATTTGGTTCAACACGTATTTCTCGCATTTTCTAGACTTCTTCTTTTTGGGGAGAGTGCCAAATGTTGATCTTAACCAATCTTTAGGAAAATTTCCAGTGTCGTATATTTGGTTAAATAAATTCGTTAATACGTCAACACAGTCGTCGTCTATTAACTGAAGTACTTCACTAGGGATGTTATCAGGTCCAAGGGCTTTTCCTGTTTTGGATAATCTTAGTGCTCGTATAACCTCGTTTTTCAGTATCGCAGGTCCTGTCTCATCGGTTAAAGGGACCTATGCACTTCGTGTTAAGTCAGTAAACGTCCCCTTTATGTATTTCCTCCAGGCTGTCTTTTTGCTGTAAAGATCGAGTAACAAATTTCCATCATTATCGGTTAGAATGTGTGTATTTCAGCTTTCTTCCCTGTTCTTTTTTTTTCATGTATTTTATAGGTATGATGTGATGAAATCTCCACAGTACCAAAAATTCCTACTTAAATCTGCCTTTGAGCCCCCTCATTGACGAACTGCGTAATGACGATTCACGAAATGGAAGAACTGCATAAAGGCGAATCTCGAAATGGACGAACTGCGTCATGACGATTCACGAAATGGTCGAACCAAATAATTGAGTAATAGGCGAAAGGCAAAATACGAAATGGACGAATTGCGTATTGGACTTACGGCTAGCAAATCCTAAGAATCGTGACTCTGTTTCATCCGGTCAACCAACTGTCTCAATCGGCTGCGCTCTGTCGCTTGTGACTCGCTCGCACTCCATGTGAGGCGCTGATAGGCATCTCCAGCTGTTGTTCTGAGATTTAGTCTGATCATCGCTTGGGGCTTCGGCCTCTTGGTCTTTTACTTTCTATGTTCTCCGTTACTATCAGACGCTCGAGGTTATCTGCACCTCTTTGTGCAACATGACCGAAGTATCGCACCACCCGTTGCATTCAGATCGAAGACAGACGCTGTGCATTTTTTTATTTACAATTATTGAAGGGTCCCGACATTTGTACGGTGGACCGTCCAAGGTATTATTAGCATACGGCGCGCCGTATGCTAAAAATACCTTGGACGTGGTGTTAGCGCCGCGGCGCCAAGACCTTTGAGGGAGCTCCCCTTGATACCAATCCGACTATTAGAATCCTTGGCGTCGATATTTCGAGTGACGTTCAGTTTAGTGGTCATTTGGAAGGTAAAGCTAAATTAGCTTTGAAATAGCTGGGTGTGCATAATAGAGCGGGTCAGTATTTCACGCCGGCCCACCGCTTACAACTGTATAAAGCACAGGTCAGGCCGCATATATGGAATATTGCTCCCATCTTTAGGCTGGAGCACCCCAATACCAACTCCTTCCATTTGACTGCATTCAATGCAGAGCTGCTCGAATTGTTGACAACGTGGTTTTTTCAGGTTGGCTTGATCCACTGGCTCTTCGGAGAGACGTTGCGTCTCTCTGTATATTGTACCGTATATATCATGTAGAGTGTTCTGAGGAATTGTTCGGCTTGATCCCTGCCGCTGATTTCCTTCACCGCACTACACGCAATCGACTGTCATTCCATCCACATCACCTTGATGGATGGCGGTCTACTACTGTACGTTTTTCAAGAAATTTCATGGCTCGAACTACAGTATTGTGGAACCAGCTATCGGCGGCGGTATTTTCGGACCGTTATGGCTTAGGGATCTTCAAGAAACGAGGCTATTCCTTCCTTAAAAGCCGGCAACGTGTCTGCGATTCCTCTGGTTTTGCGGGTGTTCATGGGCGGCGGTGATTACTTTCCACCAGGTGACCCGCTTGCTCGTTTGCCTCCTTCTGCTATAAAAAGGACCACATTTCAAAAGCATCGATTCATTGCCTGTCAGCGGCTTTTAGCGTCCATGTCTATGTACCATATACAAGGAGATGGAAAAGACAAGTGTGAGAACCAGATGTATTTAGGGGTCAATATTGGAGGGCCAATTTTTTTTGTACTCCTGATTGTCAATGGCAAACAAACTTACAATTTTACTTTTCCTAATGTTTTAAGCTTATTTTTACTTCGCCTAACTCTTTAACGCCGAACTTAAACTTCCCAAATACGACATTAGGTGGTATCAATCATAATCCCTACTTTTTACAATTACTAAACTGTAATTTGCACAATGTTAAAACGCACAAAATGTCGCTTCGACCACTTTCGAAACTTGGGTTTTGAAACCAGATGCGTAAAAAGAATTATTTTTCCTTATTCTAAACCAGGTTGCCTAAAAAGAAAAATAAGTCTGTTTTTGAAATCCCTTCCTTATACAGAATATAGAATCTGCTTTCGAAACATGATTAAAATTTTATTTACCGCCGAACGAGACTATAACCTCATTACATGGATACGTTAGAGTGTTGTAAAGCTATTACCGAAGCAACTACTATTTATTCTTTATTTTCTTTGTAATAATCAAACATCAACTATGCAAAATAAATAAACCAAAGAACAAGAGGAGCAAATACTATATAGAAATTGATGACTAAATCAACTCATCTATTAGATCTCCTCTTGCAAAAGCAGATTACGGCAGACACTGTGTTGAAGTAATAATATTAGCTATATTTTATTAAATATATAACATACCTATTAGCAAAAAGTATCCATACACAGTGTTCATATTGACGAACCGCCAAAACAAAATACTAGATTCTGGTTTGAGACTTTTTAATTGGCTTTTTCCTGAAATAAATATATTAGCTACATTCGTAAGTTATACAAAAAGGTAGCTACAAAGACAAAATGTTTCCAGTCGCTTACGGAAACTCTTAAGTAGGTAGGTATATGGTAGCAAAGAATTAAAACATTTACGGGATTTATTTGAAAAAGAAGCAAAAGAAAAATAAAATATTGATAAATGAAAAATTGAATCAGGCAAATAAGTAAAATAAAAGATTTCAACGTTCCGGTGCCTATGGTCCATAGTATCATTACGTCTACAGTATCATTTCGTCCGTAATATCATTAGGTCTACAGTATCATTTCGTCCATAGTATCATTATGTCTACAGTATATAATGTCCATAGTATCATTACGTCTAGTTTTTCGTATAGTTTGAGTAAAAACTTTTTACACACTTTACTGACACATTTCAGTTTCAGTCTTCGATGACCTAAATGAATGACATTGTGTCTTGTCAGTGTAATAAAATATTTTTTTCCTCGTGCCTATCTATCTCTTAAAAACTAGTTTGTGTTGTAATTATGGCCTGTTTTAAAATTATTATAAATCAAAGGGCAATGAAACTTTAATTCGTGGTGGGTTTCGCTACAACGTAAGTGTAAGAAATAAAGGCGGGACTGTATTATGGAGATGTGTAAATAGAGAAGAATGTTTAGCTACCATTATAATAAAAAACGAAAATGAAATAATACGTGAAAAACATCACATTTGTAAAAGTGATATTGTAAAAAATGAAGTTGCCTTAGTGAAATATAAATGTAAGAATTAGGTTTGCCGAAATCTAGGATCGTTACAATCAATATTTGGAAATAAATTTGAAAAGTTGAAGATGAGGGCTGCCATCAGTTATATGTGTGAAATTCCTTCCTATGAAGGTTATAAAAGGTGTTTAGTTAGGTTTTTTGTTTTGTTAAAATTAATAATTTCAAAACCAATGTTAGCAGTTATCGCTTATACCACGATTAGGACACATAGTTTGGTTTACCGTCTAGTACTTATTTAGTCTTAATTATTTATTGTAACTTGTTTCGGCTGTATACTGTTTTGTGTCTTTATTAAATAAATAAATAAAAATTCATTGTACAGGTCAAGAAAAAATATTTAAACGTGGAAATCTTAACTGTGTACATTTAAAAGACGTGAATATACCATAAAGTTACTATACCTTTCCGCTAGGTAAAGTAACTTTATGGAATATGCCGAGAACATTTGCTGAAGTATATATATACGGCATGCTCCTACTTGTAGTCATTCAAAATATAGTCCTACTCAACTACATAAGCAAACACTCACACACGCACACCTATAAAGTGTATATCGAGCGAGCGAGACAAAGCGGTAAGTTTCAACGTCAGCGCAAGGGAGTCAGCGAGTAGCGCGTTGACGTCTCGGTCGCTTCGCAACAGACGAGTACGTACGACCGATTCCGACGCCACTGCGGAGTAGCGTCTTTCTCTTTTTCACACAGTAAAATATCCGCAATAGTGCGATGTAGCCTGTTCGCTCGGCAAATTGTGACTGAAGTAAAATTGTGCCTTTAGGCCTAATTTTGGCGGCTCACTCACGAGACGCTAATGTCGTATCTTCCCTTTTTGTTTTAATTTGAGTTTGTAACAAAGAGATTTAATATAGTATAGAGCGGCTATTAGACACTATTTCATACAAAAACTTTGAGCTGGTGCTCAAGTTACGCCATCTAACGTTGAAAAGCAAAACCTTATATTAAGATTATTAAGAAGTATAACTATGAACAATTAGAATAAGTTTCACCTACCTTACGGTAGGTGTCGCCCTGCAGTAGGGATGTTCCGTTAAAAATTCGACGTACCTATTGATAAGTTTGATGAAGATTAACCAAAATCGTTATATAAAATATATAACATTTAAACAAGCAAGTGACAATTAGGGAAGGAAATGAAAATTCGGGTGTTTCAAATGATTATTTATTAAATAATAAAGTGTTGACTTTTTAAAAATTCAACATACTTAACTAATTATCAACAAATAATGAATGAATGAAATAACATTAAGCTAGTACCTACGAACAGCATACTGACAACACTCATTTTTAAAGTAAACCAACCCCCGCGATCACTTATTTCAAGTAAGTATTATTATACACTCCCGTATACCAAAATCAAGTCTACTTAAAAACAAATCTAACATGGTTGTGTGATTGGATTAACAAATCAATTCATGGGAATGGTAAGGTAAAATGGCTGACTTTAACAGATTAACACGAGTTGATCCATATAGTGATTCATTTTAAAAAACCTAAGAATACATATATATTATTAAGACCACATTGTGTTAATGACAACTCGCAATCGCAAGTATCAAATTATTTTTGTCGATCTTTATCTCTTACTTTATATTTCATTCCATAGATTTATTTGATGCATTAGCATTAAACACCAATGTCTGGAATGTGTGTATATGTTTAATTTGGACATCCAATTTTCTTATATATCCATTCAATGTTTTTTAAGTTTAAGATTCGATCAACAATACCAACTAGATAACGCGTCACGTACAAAATCAAAGCTAAATTTTGTTCACTTGAATAATACTTTATACAGCTACATTTCTTTACTAACGAACTGAGACAAAAGTTATAAAACAGTTTTAAGTTCAATCTAATTAATGGCAATGGCATCCAGTAATAAAATCACAAATCTTCTAAGTATTATCTTATACTGTTCTGTTACACAAATGTTGGTGCGTCTATTGGTCAACGTTGGCCAACCATTTGTAGCGTGGGTTAAAATCGATAATTGTGTTTAAAATTTAATATTATTTGTTAGTTTAAATAATATGTAGCTTGGGTCTATCCCCGCTGCCGGTGGCAACCTAGGTTAAGTTTTTTATAATTTTTATATAAAATATTGTAAAAAATTAAACTTAAGAATTATGTTAAATAAAGAGATTAATAATAATAATAATAATAAGCCTGATATCGTGGTGATCGACCGATCACAGCGCCAAGCAATATTGGTTGATATCACCATACCTCATGACGAGATCCTCGTGAAAGCCGAGAAGGACAAGCTCAGTAAATACCTAGACTTGGCTCACGAGGTTACCGCCATGTGGGATGTGGATTCAACTATTATTGTACCGATAGTCGTTTCGGCACACGGCCTTATAGCGAAGAGCCTCGATCAACACCTAGAGAGACTCTCGCTGAAAGGTTGGGTCAAGGGTCAGATGCAAAAGGCAGTACTCCTTAACACGGCACGTATTGTCAGGAGGTTCCTCACTCTGCAGCCCTAACTACCGATAGCTTGGGTCTATCCCCGCTGCCGGTGGCAACCTAGGTTAAGTTTTTTATAATATTTTATATTGTAAATATGTTTTTTATAAAATATTGTAAAAAATTTTTGCTTAAGATATATGTTGAATAAAGAGTCTAATAATAAATTTATTTATTTTCTCTCCACAAACTACAATACACAATGTGCTTAACCTATATAATCTAATTAAAAATTGTGGGAGACTGGAGTCTAAACTAGGCAGAAGTCTGCCGGTCTTCCAGAAACCAGGCCTCCGACCCTCGAGATACATTGATTCATCTTTTAAGGTACAAGGTTTAAGGTACAACATTGCATTTAAATAATACATTTAGAAGAGAAGTACTACAAAATAAACAAAATGTAATTAAATGTGCATGTGCGTGTATGTGTATGTGTGTGTGTGTGTGTGTATGTGTGTGTGTGTGTGTGTGTGTGTGTGTGTGTGTGTGTGTGTGTGTGTGTGTGTGTGTTGTGTGTGTATAGGTATTATTGTATTTTAATTGGCATGTTACCTTATTAATACTTCTGTATGGTCGTATGTTTGTTTCAATAGCCATATAGTTACTATCTCTTTGCATTCTGATTTAGATTTAGGGTAGATGAATAATATTTTATTAAGATGAATATACATTTTTTTGCCTAGAGTATAAAAGAGCTTTTTGGCGAAAGTAGTGCGAACTGACTCAATGTTACACACCGTATGTTGTCTTCTCGATAGTGTACAATTAGATGAGTATCCTACCAAAGAGTGTTGTTTGAGAATGCTCATCAGAATAAATATTTGCCTAACGGTCAGTACTTCAGCCTCACGATATAGAGCTGTAGTTGCGAAGAGCCTGGGTTTAAAAAGGCAAACCTTTAGAACTACTCTCTGGGCTCTTTCCAGTTCGATCAACTTAGTTTTGTCTGCACCGCCCCAAGACGTTATACAGCGTATGATAAAACTGATTGAGCTAAGGCTGTGTACACTGATTTCATGGTTTACCATCCGTTACATGTCTTAGTTGTTTAAATACAAATACCAACTTCCTAAGTCTCTGTGATATGTTATGTGCTCAGAAAAAGATAGATTTCGATCAATAGTTATACCAAGATATTTGTAACTATTGGTTTTGTTTATAGCTGGACAGTTGCAACTTTTTGATGTTGAAAAAGAGCATTTAAGAGCATATATTTTGAAGTTCCAAGACAGATTCAAATTGCGGATGGAAAAACATACATACACCGTTTTCTCAGCACTTAAAGTGAGACTGTTAACGCTAAGCTATTGAGACACTATGTTAAAGCCATTCTGTGCCAATGCGAAAACGTCTTCCCAGGTGGCTCCAGAGAAGTTAGTGCCGTATCATCTGCGTAAGAGGTTATTTTACAACTTTTGATGTTTAATTGGCACAGATCATTTATGTAGCATAAAAATAGAGTCGGCCCAGTTACACTTCCCTGCGGAATGCCGTAGTTGATTGGTTGTTCACTACTCACGCAATCACCAATCTTCACATTTTGAGTACGGTTGGATAAATAGTCCTCAAAGAGCCTTAGCTGAGTACCGCGAATACCTAATTTTTCGAGCTTACTCAAAAGGACAGATGATGAGACAGTATCAAACGCCTTTTTAAGGTCTAAGAAAGTCAGGCACTTTTTACTGTTATCTAACTCCTTTGCTAAGTGCTCTACAAAGTTATGAACAGCGTCAGCAAGAAGGTTTTAGTTAGTTAGAAGGGTTTAGTTTTAGGAAAAAAAAATTTTTTTTTTTTTCGTGTGGCAACATTTTTGCTAACTGCTGTTCTAAGTTTGCTCCCGTGAATTGAACAAATTTATTATTTTTCGATGTAAATATTGACCCCCTTTCAATTATTCACCTGATATTGCACAACTAAACGTTTAACAAAGTGTTTTTTGTGTCTCTAAGTGCTACTTATTGTGAATCATAAAACTTCAATCGAATCGGCGAATGACAGTTCATTATTCGAATTGTTGTTGGTAATTATTGAGTTATTTCATTGTTCTCTCTTTACAAGGTAGTATTTTTATCATTATTTATGCATTTTAAACAAACATACTTTTAAAGAGAACATTTTAGTTAAGTACACCTTTATTTTATTTGCTAAAAAGGGTACTTCTCTTTTTTTTTAAATTTCAGTTAACTTTATAACATTGGTTGAGTATCTCCCTGGTTCTAATTGCTATAAGTACATTAAACTTTTTATCAATTCAAAATGTATACTGGTACTAGAAAGGCCTTGGCTCGTCAGGAAGAGTCTGAGCTCTACCTGGCTTTGCAGGAATTGAAGGCATCCAAGGAGTTAGTCAAACAATTGAATAGGGAAAGAGATGACAATGAAAAGGAAATGTTGGACTTACTGGATAGAAACAAAAAATTGAAAAAAGAGATGTCTTCATTACATTCTGAGTGTAATTGTATTAATGAGGAACAGGACAAGCTTCAGTTGTTAGTAGACGGGTTCGACCAATGCAGGGATGAGTATGAGCAGGCCCTTGTGCGTATCTCTGGGTTGGAAAGGCAGTTACATGAGGCTAATTGTAGTATAAGTACTCTAGATTGTGACAAATTACAAGTAACTGCCAGTCTGTTCGATGAGTTAGTTAGCTGTGCGCCTGAAATAGTTTCTGCTTCATTTAATATTAATCCTTTGGTAACAATTGACTTAACAAAGGAGGATAGTATTTATTTCAGTGCCACTATCCAGCCTGTTAAATGTAGCAGAAATAAATTAAAAAAATATATTAAATTAAATAAATGTATTAAGAAAACTCAACTTTTAATGAAAAAAAAAGTCTATATGAAGAAAAATGTAACATTAATTAAAGAAAGATTACAATTAGTTAATAAATTAAATGAGTGTTCATCATTGTTAGAAAACAATAAATAAAAATATGACATTGAAATTGAAAAATTAAATTATAAGTTAACTAGTTTGCAGGAGTCATTAACAAGTATGACTACTAGGTATGAGTCCTCAAAGAAGGAGATTGGGGAATACATACTGGCCCTAAATAACCTTTTGGATAGTTCTCGGACTGAGAACTTTGATAATGAGTCTAGGCAATCCCTGGCGGCAGGCCTGGCTGCCTCGGAGCATTCCATGTCCATACCAGTGTGTGATCCCTCACCTCCTAAGCAGCTATGCCATGGTTTGTCCAGTTTGAATTCCAATATTTCTTACCAAAAAGACAATAAATGTACTAAAAGTAGCACTCTAATGTTTAGTGATGAAATTGGAAGAGGGTTGGGTCAATTTTTAAACACTGAGGGGCAAACTGTTTTAAATTATTGTATGCCTGGTTTGACATACCATGATATAATGGAAAAATTGATTTCACATGACCTTAATAATGTAGAAACTGTTATTATTTTAATTGGGAAAAGAGGAAATGTGAACAAAAAAGTATTAGTTAACTTTTATGAAAAATTACTTTCTTTAAATATTCCAAAAATTATAATGTTCACATTTCCTTACAGTAAAAACTTGCCACACGAAGAAAATAATTATAGATTTAAGCTTAATTTGACATTGAATACAATGGCTTTCTATGAAAAGAAAGTAGAAATAATAGACATAAATAAATTATTAGATAATAATTTTATATTGACAAAAGATGAATATTATCTTAAGACTTATTTTAAGCGACAGATAGCAAATTCGCTATCATTTTATTTTAAGTATTTAGCCAATAACATGGCTAGCTCAGCGGCTTCTATTGAGCTGCAACATACTGACATGCCAATTCAGACTTTGGAATATGTTCCAAATAATTTAAATTAGATTACAAGACAATAGAGGACACCTCTAGCAAATTAATGGAATTAAATTATAAGACAAAAGAGGAACTCTCTTGCAAAATGTTTGCAAATAAAATGAAATTAAATCAATGTAAAAATAGCTTTATAAAAAGCCCCGGTCAATCATTAAATTTAAAAAATGTAGAATCTTTGAACATTGTTCACCAGAACATCCAAGGAATGATGGGCAAAGATTTAGAGATTGAATTGTTCATGAACTGTAATAATATTGATATTCTTTGCATTACCGCGCACTGGGTTAGAGACCATCAGTTCATGTTCAATTTTAAGAATCATTTGGTAGGAAGTTCGTTCAGTCGAGGAAATGCAATACATTAATTATTGTTTGTAAAAAGTTTAAATTAAAAGAACGCAAAGACATAGTGAGCCTCTCGGTTGAGCGAACAATAGAAATAGCTTGTGTGGAGTTGGAGCAGTTTGTTGGGATAAGTGTATACAGACCTGCTTCAGCTTTGTATGATCTGTTTGAAAAAGTTATGGATGAAACATTGCGTAAGGTCCGCAATGTACGTAAAACAATAATTGTTTGCGGTGATTTTAATATACATTTGCTAGAAAACTCCACATTGTCAACTAAAATTAAAAACTTATTTCTATCAAACAATTTGAATAATTTATTTTTAGAGCCGACAAGAATAACTGCCACTTCGGTCACCTGTATTGATAACATATATACAAATGTAAAACCACTGGCTAAGCAAATTATTAATAACCTGGACTCTGATCATTGTGGCCAAATGGTCAGCTTTCCACACCAGCGTAAGCAAGTGATGAAAAAGAGTATCACTGTTGTGCCAAAAACTGCAGGTCGGCTGGAACACTTTAAAAGCAATCTAGATACAAAATTAAATTATTTAGAATACATTGACAACCCTGATGTCGTCTTTTATAATGATTTTTTTAACATTTTCAAAATTTAATAAATCTTTTGTTCCAAAAAAGATCTCGGTTAGTGGTACTGCATCTTTTAATGAATGGGCTACAATTGGTATTCACAAAAGTAGGAAACGCCTTTATGAACTTTATGGTGAACGCAACTATAACACCAGCGACGACTTCAAATTATATGTTAAAAATTATTCAAATTTATTTAAAAGAGTATCCCGATTAGCCAAGGCAAACTATCTGAGTTCTAAGATTAAGAATAGTAATGAAAATAAAAATGACATGGAATATTATAAATAGTGAAACAGGAAAGGTCAGAAGTCGTAATAATGAGTACAATTTTAGACCTATTTCTGTGCTACCCACATTTAGTAAAATTTTTGAAAAGTTGATGCTAGACCAAATTCAAATTCATTTTCATAGAAATAAACTTTTACATTGTAAACAGTATGGTTTTACTAGGGGTCGCTCAACAACTGACGCCGGTGTTGAGCTTTTAATCCAAATATTTGATACCTGGGAGGAATCACAGGATGCCCTAGGGGTATTTTGTGATTTATCCAAGACTTTCGATTGTGTTTTACATGAAACTTTGGTCAGGAAGCTTAACCACAATGGAATTAGGGATGCTTCTTTGAGCCTTCTAATCTCATACTTGAGTAACAGGATTCAGAAGGTCGACATTAACGGTAAAAGATCTACGGGATCAGTGGTTACAATGGGAGTTCCGCAGGGTTCAATACTAGGTCCATTCTTGTTTTCGGTTTATATTAATGACTTACCTTATTTTGTAAAAGACAGTCATGAGATAGTATTGTTTGCTGATGATACTTCACTTTTATTCAAAGTGAAACGACGACACCCAAATTATGACGATGTGAATAATGCGATCTCAAAGATTGTTCACTGGTTTAGTATAAATAACTTGCTATTAAACGAGGGAAAAACCAAATGTGTAAGATTTGTATTGCCTAATGTTAAGCAAGTAACAACTAGTGTACAAATTAAAGATAAGAATGTGAATCCTGTGGACACCACTGTGTTTCTAGCCATCACGTTAGATGCCAAGCTTCAGTGGGGCCCACATATAGCTAAATTGTCGAATAGACTTAGCTCTGCGGCTTATGCAGTAATGAAGATCCGTCAGTTAACTGACGTTGATACATCCAGATTAGTTTATTTCAGTTACTTTCATAGTGTAATGTCGTACGGCATTTTACTGTGGGGAAATGCTGCCGACATTCAAACTATCTTTGTGCTTCAGAAGAGGGCTATTCGAGCAATCTATAACCTAAAGGCTGGTGACTCTCTCAGAGAGAGATTTAAGAATATAAATATAATGACAGTTGCATCACAATACATTTATGAAAATTTGATTTATGTTTATAAAAATACTGGAATGTTTTCAATAAACAGTGATATTCACAATGTAAACACTAGAAGTAAGAACAAATTAGCAGTACCTTATACTAGGCTCCATAAAATAAATAACTCTTTTAGGGGTATGTGTGTAAGATGTTACAACAAAGTACCAAATGATATTCAGAAATTAGATCTTAATAAATTTAAAATCAAAATCAAAGAAAAGCTTTATAAAAAAGCTTATTATAAAGTGTCAGATTACACAGAAGACAAAACAGCTTGGATCTGAAATGCTCCAAGCACTCCAACAGCTATTTCTAATTGTCTTTATTTAATTGATACTACATTGTATTGCATCATTTTTTTTTATTTTTAAATTCATATTTTCTATTGACCTGGTAACGACATACTCTTTTTTTTGTTTGTAAATGTCGTTGCTTTTGTGCGCTGTGGTTTCTTGCACCCATTCTTTGCCACAGTTAAAAAATGATGTCCTGAATGGGTGGTAGGTTAAAAAAGATTTGGACGATTCAAAGTACTTATTAATTGAGTTTATTGAATAAATATATTTTGACTTGACTTGACTTGAAGGATTTTCGATTCAAGGTAGTTTACAAGCTGCGTATTTATAACGCGTTCAAAGACCTTAGAATAAGACGTTAAGATAGATATAGGACGGTAGTAACTTACGGGTTTTCATTTCGCAGTTGAAGCCAAACGCATTCAGAAATCTTTAAGTCATTGCCATCGCTGTTTTTTTTTCGTAAAACATAGTAAAATCTTTGAAATTTAATGTCGAACACATGAAACTTTCTTTTTCCATCACAAGTTCTGATAAATTGCGACCAATCTCTCGGTATTGCAATTTGCATGGTTTTGAGTTGCTTCTTTTTTTTCGATTTGGGAGTGAACTTGATCGACCTCCATGTGTGTGTGTCTTTTAAGCATAAATTTGTGATTGATGACTTTTTTATGGGGGAAATTTGTGCATCAGCCACATGTAGACCATGACCACTATTGTATTGCGATTTTCGCTTGCACAATTGTCGGACCAAATAGTTATGCCCTCTGCTGCACCAGATTTACATCATGGTTTTCTTCGGCCCAACGTACTAAACAGGAAGCAACTTCATTTCGTCCTCGCGCACCTATGTTTTCCGAGCATATCATGTTAGTTGCAAGTTGCAACGTTGCGTTCTGAGTCAAAGATTGTAAAATTTAAGGTCCATAGCTTTCGTAAATAAAAGATTTAGAGTTCGTTAAATTCGGCGTAGCCATACATTTTTGCATATCAACCATCAAAATGACTTTTTTTTCCCTAACTTGTTCGACCTTCCTCTTTATCTAGCCTCTTCAATTCATACATTTTTGCAGCCAGTTTATCATGCTCTTCTTTTTGTTTAATTAAGTAGTTGTTATTTTTCTGTTAGATCAGTAACATCGAAAATTTTCCTTTGAAACGAATCACAATCATCACAGGTGTCTACTGAAGGGAGTTTGAAGCTCAAATTTAATTTTGTGTTAATAATATCTCTATAAATCCATTCTTTGGCTTAACGGTCTGAAGCCACTCCATTTTCTGCCATTTATTTGGGTAAGACGATCTTCGTCAGGTGTTGGACGGGACTAAGGTCTCGTTGGGCCCTGGCAAGCCCATAGCTTTCTGCGCGATCTTCGACTTCACTTTATTAGGACCCATTGAGGATTTGTAAGCGCAGCCTGCGCAACATGCTAACTGAGCCCACAACCAAACTCAAGTGAATAAGCCCATGACATACGTAACAGTCTGGAAAGGTTCTGGGAGTCTGAAAAACCCCTACCTCAACCTCACACTCATACTGACCCCTTGGAGGAACAGTGTGAGGAAATCTTCCGATCTACCACCACACGCGACCCTTAGGCAGATATGCAGTCGCTCTACCATTTCTACATGTCGCCCCTTAACTGGGTAAAACTCACGCTATAACAAAAAACAATCATTGTAGTTTAAAACAATCCAACAAAAATTAAATCGTTGATAAAGTATGAAATAAGTTCGTAGTAGAATATTAACTAAATTATGCTTACGACTTCATTTTCTTCGTCTATTTGTCACGTAATTTCACATGTATTTTTACTGATGGGAAGTTAAAATCCACTTATTATACTTTTAAGCATCGATAAACGCTTTGACCCCAAACAAAAATGGCGCTCATGTGACATTACTGACGCAAAAGCGCGCGAGCCGGCAGATGTTTGTCTATAGCTACGACTTAAACCGACCGCGCCCGAACTCCACCGAAAGTGTCTGATCTGAAATTCGTTACCTAAAAAATGCATTGAGCCAAAAGCATCCACACGTATCTTACATACTTTTTAATTATAGACGAAAATATTACAATTATTCGAGGCATAATATCGTATCGCCACTAGGAGTAACAATTTCAAAATATTATTTTGAAGCATAATATCGTATGTGACTTTGAGCCTGTGATTCTATTTTTATTTGTGAGAGCATAAAGTCCTATCAGTAAATACAATGTGTTAACAAAACAAAATTAGAGGCATAACGTCTTATATACAAATACAATCGTTCGTAAAACGTCGTTCTGGGTCAATTTCTAATTGAAGCATAAAGGTGTAACCATATTTGCGACTATTTTGCATATTTCTTTTAGAAGTATAAGGGCGATTTTAATGCTATAGCCATTATGCTTCTATGTATTAGAATAAGAACTCACATACGACATTATGCACCTGTGATATCTTAGCAACAGAATGAGATAGAAATATGATTCCAAGATGGGTAGAAAGAGCTCGACGAACTGAATATCGTTGGTACAAAAAGTCATTTTTGGCTGATTTGCACATCCGACCAAATGCTTCTGATGTCCAGAGTTATTGATAGAATCCTTCTTGCCCGCCTTGTGGATGGGAAGTACGGTGGATCTCTTAAGTGCACTTGGGAAGAGCCCGGTATTCAAACAGCGGTTAATCAGGTCTGTAAGTGGTGGAGCAATTATTTTTATGTTGTCTCTTAGAACTTTTACAGGAATGGAGTCATAACCAGGAGCACAGTCAATTTTTAAATTCAGGATTATTGTTTCTACTGCTTCTGTTGTCACATCTACCAAAACGAAAGAATTCAACACTGCTTTGCTACGTGTCATGTCAAGCTGTTCTGATGACATTCCGTTATTTAAAACAGCCTCCGCAAGATCCCTTCCTATATTGGCAAAAAATCACACGCTATTTATTGAATCCTGGATGTTATCATTAATATTCAATAGTTCACGTCGGCAAGTGTTATGTTTTGCCAGATTTGCAACAAATTTTATAGCTTTCCATAACTTTTTATTGTTGTTTTTAGCTTTAAGCAGCTCTTCTTTGTCATATTGTCTCTTAATTTTTCTAATTAAACTATTGCAAAAATTTCTGTATCTTTTATATGTTAACTTTAATATGGCGTCATTGGGATGATTCCTTAATTTTTTATGCATTTTATCCCTTGTTTTTATACATCGCAGTAAGCCAGTAGTCATCCAAGGTTTAATTTTTAATTTACTTCTACTAGGTTTAAAAGTGATTGTGTTATGTGATACTACATCAGAGATCATGTTAATAAACAAATTCATGGCCACATTCAGATCATTTTCAGCATATACAGCACCAAAATCAATTTTCGTACAGTCCTGTCTAATGGCTTCATAATTGTATCTTTGTGATAGAGTTTGGGTGTGATTATGATTTAAACATTTATTTTGAAGACAAAATAAGACCGCCTCGTGGTCGGTCAGGGTAGTTCCTAAAACAAACGTGTAGCTCAGTAATTTTGTTTTAATAAGCACATGATCTAAACAACTATTTCCTCTGGTAGGGCTATTAAACGCGGGTAATAACCCGTGAAAGGAAGTGATGTCAAGATATGAAGTACAATCCGTATTTGTGTTTAGTATATTGATATTTATGTTACCAACAAGGATTATGTTTCTTAAACTAGTCACTGACTCTAAAACATTATGTAAAGATTGTAGAAACAGCTCTAAATTTTAAAAACACGGTGGTCTATATACAGCGATTATCACAGTGTCCAAGCCGACCTTTACCACTAAACAATTAGCCTCAGAGAAAACCGGTTCCTCAACTACGCAATTAAGTTGTTATTTTATGTAAATAACCACCCCGTCATTTTTATTATAATTTTTGTTAGTTTGGAAATAATTGTAACCACCCAAACCAGGCATCAGCCGCCAACCAGCACTCCGACAACACTATTATAATCACAATCTATGTTTATGCGGGCAAGCAATACTTCTAAGCCACAAAAGTTACGGTTAATGCTTCTAATATTTTGTGGAAGTATTTTCAAATATAAATTTGGTTTTACAATATACATTTCACATTCCTCAGGATCACAGTTTACCGGTGCAGATACAGTAAACTTGTCTAAGGTGTTCATAAGGTAATTTATGTTGGCCATTCTCGAATTAGTTTATATTCGGCACAATTAAAGGGATCGTAGGTGAGGTTAGGTACGCAAAAAGATATCTGTATTTTTAGCGTAACTGTAATAAAAATATGTGGGAGAGATAGGATGCCAGTCTCAATATGTATCGATGTTTGAGTGTTAAGATGAAATTGTAAATATGTGTGTTTGTGTGTGGTTGTGTTAGAACATTTGTTTTGTGTTTTAAGTGAGAATGTAATGTGTTGTATAACTTTAGAATTTATGCAATATACTATTTCGAAACAAAATACCAAATAAAAAAATATAAATACATGCAAAATTAAAGTGATCTTGCAAATCACGTTACAGTGAGATATCAAAGTACTATACAGATTAAAAAGGAGACGATCCATATTTGATAGTCATTTCGATTGAAGTCTTGCCAGATCTTCTTCTGAATCCACTCGGATGAGAGAGCCGCCTTCAGTCTTGCGGATAAAGATTTTTCCATGCGCAGTCCAGCAGAAGCGATAGTTGTTCGCATTTGCAAATTTCCTGGCTGCTGCGTATATTATTCTAGCACGATATGTTACACGAGACATACACTGGATTTGTAGGGCACTCAATCTGCAAATGAGCTGTGTTTAGCTTATTCTTGTTATTTTTATTAAATAATCTAGTAGCTTTTAATAAGTCTTCCTTCTTCAATACTCTATTAAACTCAATAAGATTTGTTCTTTTCTGAGTTTATTCTATAAATATCACGAAGATCAGAGGTCTCAATAGAAATGCTAAGTGCTTCTCAGAGTTTTTGTGCTATAATTGCTAGTTCTCGCTTAGTCTCTGTGCTTTTGACTGGAACATTGCGAAGTTCTATGCTGCTGGAGCAGTTGCTTCTTTCCATCATTTCAATTTTGGTTTCCAATGTTTGTATATATTTGCGGTTGTTTAATTTTTCGGATTCCAGCATATCAATTCTTTTAATCATTTCTTCGTATTTAAGAGACATAAAATCGATAGCCTGGTTATGTCTTTGTTTTGGTCTTTAATTTCATTTATAGTGCCAATAATAGTAGCAAAGTTTTTATCTTGTTCAGCTTTCCAGTTTGCAAACATAGCCATCATTTCCTTCTTAAATTCTCTGACATCTTCCTCGGTACGTTTGCGCTTACGCACGGCGATTGTCTCCGTTGCGGATGAGTCATATTCACTCGTACTAGCTGCGGTCGCAATCTTGTTCGGCTCGCCGTCCGATGCAGTCGCACTCGTACCCACTGGCGTGGGGGGTGGGGAGCGACGTAAAGGCATTCTCGACGGCTGCAATCCCACCGCACGGCGCACACTCAGAGATCGGTGTCGTAGTAAAACGTGTAGCACTCGTAGTCGTAGCACAGAAGTGTCGTAGCACGATTCCGGAATGCAGGTAATAGATTCGTCTAACCACGTTGTCGCCTCGGTAGCCGAGCCGTCGCAGGCCTCCGGTCACATCACCACGCAGCCCGAGTTCAAATCCAAGAACTTATTTTAATTTAAATTTAATATTTGTAGCCCTCTTCGCGCGTTACATGCACACGTCCACTCTCAAACACGTCCGAGGGGGGAAGGGGAATTTAAAGCTTAAAATATATTTTATTCTACATGCACTTACCGAAAGTAAGACACTCCGGCCGTTAAATTGCTTTTTCTGGCATTATTTTTGCAACTTTTAAATTCACATTGCGGCATTGTGAACGTGTTTACATTGGCCGTGTTTCAAGCAAACTAAACAAAATAAGAGCTCACTTCTCAAATGCGCTGTTATTTACAGAGATATATTTTTAGCGCCGGACCTGATATCTAGTTAGTATTGTTGATCGAAGAGTTTAACATAAGTAGTAATATTCTAACTAAACGATTATCGCACGATACTGTTACACTGCATAACAGTCCCCTAACCCTAACGCAATGATCATTGAGTCAGTCAGAATATTACTACTTAAAAATTAAAAAAATAAATATTATCTACTTATAACATTAATCGATAAATAAAACGACATCACTTGAACACCACGAAATCATCTACTACCGCTTCGACAAGTGTGGTGACATCCTAAAAGTAGGTACTTTAGCTTTTCACCACTAGAGGTCAGCATAAGGCAACGGTAAATGTTCTAGAATAATTTATTAGAAATTATTATTTTATTCTGATTATTGGGCAAATATACGAAATACTTACGACAATAACCTGTAACCACATTCAGCCTTTTTCCATATCGGGAATTGCAGTATCGCAATACGCAATTTGGCATATTTTCTATTGTTAATAGTCAATAGTCAAAATATATTTATTCAATAAACTCAATAAATAAGTACTTTGAAACGTCCAAATATTTTTTAACCTACCACCCATTCAGGACATCATTTTTTAACTGTGGCAAAGAACGGGCGCAAGAAACCACAGCGCTCAGAAGCAACGACATTTACAAAAAATATATATATTATATGTCGTTACCAGGTCACAAAATACAAAATATGAATTTGAATGTAAATAGTTTAATTAAATATGGTGCTCTATATAAATTAATTATAGGCAATTAGAAATAGCCGTTGGAGTAGGTACTTGGAGCATTTCAGACCCAAGCTGTTTTGTCTTCTGTATAATCCGACACTTTTTAATAAGCTTTTTTATAAAGCTATTCTTTGATTTTGATTTTAAATTTATCAAGATCTAATTTCTGAATACCATTTGGTACTTTGTTGTATAATCGTACACACAGACCCTTATAAAAAGTTTTAGAAGTTTTAATTTTTTGAAGTAATTTTCCTAAATTTTTGTGTTTTATGACTTTTTTGTTTTTGAGTGAATTATGAAATTTTTTCCGGAAGTAGTCTCTATAATTTTAAAAAAGCTTATTTTGTGAATTTGGTGAATATAGATTATTTTTTTCTAAGAAATTTAAGAGTTATTGTGCGTATAGTTGGTATGTTGACAGTGTAAGGGTGAGATCTCAGTCCGCGTCTCGCCTCCTGGAGATAGAAAGGAGAAGGTGGAATCAGGTCGTGTAGTTCCTGCGCACACTCACCGAAGTGCAATCTATAAAAAACCGAAAGGTTGGCAACCTTGCGCCGATGTTCAAGACTCTGCAGCTTGGATTCGACAAGTTTAGAGTCGCCAATGACCCTCTTAGCACGCTTCTAAATAAAGTCTAAAGCGGCTAACTGATACTTAGCAGATCCATCCCAGAGGTGATAGCAGTATTCCATACAGGATCTGACTTGTGCTTGGTAAAGCTGATGAAGCTGCCCCGGCGTGAAATACCGCATTACCTTAGAAAGGTTCTGGAGGCCCCTCCCCCACCTCCCCTCTTCCCAATTCCTATTAATTCCTTAAACCTATTCCTCCCTTAAAGGCCGGCAACGCGTCTGCGATTCCTCTGGTTTTGCGGGTGTCCATGGGCGGCGGTGATTACTCTCCATCAGGTGACCCGCCTGCTCGTTTGCCTAACTCTATAATTAAAAAAAAAAAAAAAAAAAGGATGCCAAGTTTTTTAGCTGCTGTTTTTGCCATGGATTCTATGTAGTGGCAGAAGTTTAGGTTTGCAGAGATGGTCAAATATCGGCACAGATACACATCGGAAGCAGATAGCGGTATTGTAATATACAACTTAATAATTGTGGTGCAGACGCACATCGCACTACTAATTGTCTAGAGGGGTGACACAGTAGAATCAATAGCCGAATGCCGCGTTCTCCTAATATCTTACTCTTTATAAAATGTTTAATGAAATAAGCTAAACACTACGATTACAAATGTGGAAAAAAAATATTTTGTGCTTTGCGAAAAAATAGGCGAAAAAAAGATATTAGTTTTGATAAAAAATATAAAAAATTGTTGATAGAACTGGACTGTGGATAAACATAAATTAACCTTAATCAATTTTCTGAAAAACATAGTGTACAAGACGTACTATGTAATAATTATTAAGAGTTTTTATTTATAGAAGAAATATAAGCGATTTTTTTTCACTTGAATGTAAGCTAGATTTAGTTACCTAATATTTTTTTTCTATTTGGTGAAAAAGTGTATTCAGTTTAAAGTATTATTTATCCTACTAATATTATAAACGCGAAAGTTTGTAAGTATGTATGGATATTTGTTACTCTTTCACGTAAAAACTACTGAATGGATTTGGATGAAATTCGGCTAAAGATAGTTTATAACCTGGATTAACACATAGAATACTTTTTATCTCGAAATTCCCACGGGAACGGGAACCACGCGGGTGAAACCGCGAGCGGCCGCTTGTAATATACATATATCTTTATTATTGAAATTTTGCATTCACAATGCTATATAGATAACGGATAAAATGTTTACTAGAAAAAAAATCAACCAGTCTCAGGAAACCTTTGGATTGCCGGTCCACTGCTCTAACCGCTGAGCTACCGAGACCCCAGAAGTCTCGCTGAATTTTTCCTAGTAGATTACGCTGCAAGCCAGCGGTATTACGTCACTGTGAAGTCTACCCTCACATTCGAAAGAAATACTATTGCAAGTATTTAACAATCGAAACAGACGTAATTGCATTTATGAAATTGCAATAGTGAAATTTTGCATTCACAATGCTATATATAGATAACGGATAAAATGTTTACTAAAAAAAATCATTTTTGCATAGCTCAGCGGTTAGAGCAGTGGACCGGCAATCCAAAGGTCGTGGCTTTGAATCCCACTCGAGCTTCCTGAGACTGGTTGATATTTTTCTAGTAAACATTTTATCCGTTTTCTATATAGCATTGTGAATGCAAAATTTCAATATAAAGATATTTATAAGCAATTACGTCTTTATCGATTATTAAATAAGATAAGATAAGATAAGATAAGATAAATTTTATTTCATAATAAACTTAGCCTAAAACATCAAAGTTACCATAATAGATAAGCTTAATAAACTATAATTATCAGATTACTTTTATAGTACTTACTAACAATCAATATGTAATTTCGGCTAAACTTATTAATTATGTTTGCCTGTATTTAAAGTAATTTTAACATAATAAGCAAAAAATAAAAATAAAATAACAAATGGCGGTATACAGAACAAAACTCTTTACCTCCCGTAGTAGTCGTAACTGTGTTACGGCAAGGTAAGATTATCGCCCCAGGAATAGCACCTGTAGTACAGCAGATTTAAAGATTAAATTGTCATAATGCATCTAATAGCATACACACAATAGATGCCGGTAACGAGTATTGGGTTTGTTGTAAACAAGTAGTATAAGCTAAATAAACAGATACCATAATCGTTGTCTACTGAATAATTATGTAGTGTTGATAAAAAAATATCTTAAATAATGTATTATATACATACTCATATACTTACATATAAATACATACATACATTACATTTAGATGAATCAAAATACTTGTAATAAATAAAGAAGATAAATATAATTGTATAATAAATATTTATTTAAATATTTATATAGCATAAAATAAACTATTATCATTTACATATCTGCAATAAATTTTCAGTCCGTTCATAATCCATACCACTCAGAAACTCATCCAGTGCTTTTCTACAAACAAATCTTGTCAAATCTTTCAAAGGGTTTATTTTACCAATACGATTGTACAGAAGCGGGGCCAAGAAATAAGGAAAACCCTGAGCAAAAGTAGTATGGCATGCAGGAACATCGTACACTTTATATATCTTTCTGATAGATGCGTTACAAACTCTTTCACAGAGGTGCTGTTTCAAGACAATGCTTTTTATAAACAGTTGTCTAACAGTCAAGACTTCGAACTCTTTAAACAGTTTAGTTGTGCTATATCTGAAATGCTTGGAACCTATAACCCTCAAAATACATCGTTGTGCCCTTTCTATTTTTATTAAAATACTTTTTCTGGCACCTCCCCAACAAGTAATGCCATACGTTATTATAGATTGACACAGTGTAAAATATACAGATTTATTTGTTTTATTATCTTTTAAATTTCTTAGTCTTTTGAATATAGGTATAAGCTTACGAATGCGAGATTTTAGATTAATGATATGCTGTTTCCAGCTCAAATTTTTGTAAAGAAATACTTGCAATAGTATTTCTTTTGAATGTGAGGGTAGACTTTACAGTGACGTAATACCGCTGGCTTGCAGCGTAATCAAACTACTAGGAAAAATTCA
The DNA here is from genome assembly GCA_963921215.1 of Scoparia ambigualis. Classification (NCBI taxonomy): domain Eukaryota; kingdom Metazoa; phylum Arthropoda; class Insecta; order Lepidoptera; family Crambidae; genus Scoparia; species Scoparia ambigualis. Next base: position 22,635,540 of record OY992509.1, read on the forward strand.
ATGAGTCTTCTGGGATCTCGGTAGCTCAGCGGTTAGAGCAGTGGACCGGCAATCCAAAGGTCGTGGGTTCGAATCCCACTCGAACTTCCTGAGACTGGTTGATTTTTTTTCTAGTAAACATTAAATCCAATATACATATAGCTGAACAAATTGGTGTTATGAACGAATTGATACTATGGACCATTTGATGAACTAGACTAAACTATAATGGTCGTTATGATACTGTAGACGTAATGATACTATGGACCTTATGTACCGGAACGGGATTTTAAGGTTACTTTAATGTCCACAGAAGCTATGTCGATTATAGAACACGATTTCTTACGCGTTCAACCTGCGCACATTTATACGAAAACTAACTTATTTCTATACTATTATCCGAATTAAAAGAAAGTAAAGCCCAAGCTCATTGTGAATAAAAAAAATTGCTTATGAGGCCTATTACATCTCGACTGTGATTTTTGCGTAAAATGGCCAACTTTGGCGTTATGGATCTCAGAAACGAAAATACATTAACAATTATGATTTATTGAATATTGTAGAATAGCTATTGCAATAGTGCTTAGCGGCCTCGCTTTTTGTAAATTTTGCTTAAATTTTTAATTAAACCCAAAATTGCAGAGAAAGATTTTCATAATGTGCGCGAAGGCACTTTTTTGAGCTCATCAATTAAACTACTGTTCTAAACAAGTGAAATAAAAAAATTATGATGTTATCTCTTATATAGTCGAATAATGTGTAGCGGCCTCGGAATTTATAGATATCATTGATTTTATATAGGAAAAAAATCTTATTCTAAACTAAAAAACTTCGAAAATTGCTATAAATTAACTGTGAATATCTCCTATCTGCGATAATATTATTGAGCAAAATTTATACCAGAGTAACTGTTACTTCATGAGGAATAAAGATTTATAATGAATTTATTATTCTATTTCGATAAAAACGATAAATACAACTGCAAAATTACAACAAAATGCGATGCGCCCGCCGTCCGAATTCAACTTATGCTCACTGAATGGATATTTGTAATATTATGCACAAATTTCTTACCCTATTTCGATAAAAACTATAAATACAACTGCAAAATTACTACAAAATGCGAAAATAGGTATTTTACGCAAAAATCACATTTGAGATGTAATAGGCCTCTTAATCGCGCTTGCCTAATGCGACTTGATATTCACAAAACCGGTTCATGCCTTAAAATTTTTGAATCACAATTTGCTCTCCTGATATCAAGTCGAGCAATTTGTCACTCTGTCACCCGATGTGTTTTGGTGATGACATTATGACATAATAATCACTTACGTTCAGCGGAAATGAACTGCATAAAGTTTAAGCTACGTGGCAGGACGTGCATCCCTAATACAAATATAGCGACCACTGTGCAGTCCTTTATTCTGAAATACAAAGAAAAACATTAGTGAAGCGATGCAGTCGCGCGTTTGCATCGCTGAAAAAAGGTCGTTTCAGACAAGCACTGCACGCGCACGAACGGTCGTGCGGCGTGAGCAGATGAGAATCGCCCTATAAAAAAAATATACGTTCAAACTTACACAGGTTTCCCGTTATCTTGATTGTAGGAAGTCCAACCCATATTGGAATACTTGTTCCACCTCAGAAACAATAGTAAAATTGCTAGCAGTGTGAAAAATAGGGTGATCTGCAACGAGTTTTGTTATCCTCTATGATTTAAGATGTTTTTTCTTTTGAATGCCGACTAAATTTACCGGCGTTAATACAATGTTTTTTTATAATAACTATACAATGTAGAGCGGAACAAAATGTAATAGTTTAAAATTGGGCTTCATATTTTTGAGCATTACTAGCTGGTTAAGTAAACATATTTAAAAAAAATCCCTCAGCAAAGAAAGTCTTATGAAAAATATGAAACGTTAGTAGTGAGCCCGACCAACCACCTGACCACCAACCCGCATTGGGCCAGCGTGGTGGGTTTTGGCCCAATATCCCCACGTGCTATTGCTCACATGGGAGGCCTGTGCCCAGCAGGGGGACGTTTACATGCTGATGATGATAAAACGTTAAAGTTTTTATTGTATACATCTATAGGTTTGCAAGTCCCGATTTGCGACGAAATCCTTAACAACATTCTAGTCTAGATCAAATTTATATGCTTTACCTTCTCGTGCGACGTAATATTTTTTGGTATGGTACTTTGATGCTTTAACATTTGATTCCTTACTTCAGCCATACTTCCAGCGCTCATTGGTTTACGGAGTACGCTAAAAAAATTAAATAGACGTGAACTTAGATTAAAACAAAAAGGGAATATACGGCATACTCCTACTTGTAGTCATTCAAAATATAGTCCTACTCAACTACTTAAGCAAACACTCACACACGCACACCTATAAAGTGTAAATCGAGCGAGCGAGACAAAGCGGTAAGTTTCAACGTCAGCGCGAGGGAGTCAGCGAGTAGCGCGTTGACGTCTCGGTCGCTTCGCAACAGACGAGTACGTACGACCGATTCCGACGCCACTGCGGAGTAGCGTCTTTCTCTTTTTCACACAGTAGGATATCCGCAATAGTGCGATGTAGCCTGTTCGCTCGGCAAATTGTAACTGAAGTGAAATTGTGCCTTTAGGCCTAATTTTGGCGGCTCACTCACGAGACGCTAATGCCGTATCTTCCCTTTTTGTTTTAATCTAAGCACGTGAATGATCATTTTGTCTTCGATCAACAATACAACTAGATGTCAGGTCGGCGCTAGTGAGCGTTTATTTTCTCGCAAGGCAATAACAGGAAAAAGTACTTTATTTGTTGCCGCTTAAGGTTGATTTCACCACTAAATGTTATTGACGTCTTTTCTATTTTAAGTGCCAGAAGTAATTTATTGCTTTGAAAAAGTATTTTTTCACGTGGACAGAATGTAGCTTTGATTTTGTACGTGACTCGTTATCTAGTTGGTATTGTTGATCGAAGCATTTTGTATCACAAAAATCGCACACAAAATTACAAGGTTAGGTTAACTACAAAATAACGTAGAACTTAAAACATCTTACAACTCCATTAGAATCATATGGTACGTGAAGTTCAGGACAAACATAGTCAAAGCCACCGGAAACGCAAAAAACGTGTACTCCAGGAAGTTGAATATGTCTGGATACTCTTGGTTAACTCCCAAGCAAGACCTGAAAAATATATTTCATCATGATAATGATCGCTTGCACATCTTCATCATCAACCGTGTCGCGTAGCGGTAAAAGAATACTACCACCCCCTCCCCTTGGGTGTCGTAAAAGGCGACTAACGGGCTAAAGACTGCACATACATCTAAAATAAAATCTAAATCTTTCCTACAATCACACCAATTATCTAGCCCAAGAGAAGCTTCGAAAAAACTCGTTAAATGGTTACTAGACAACGGATAAACATACTTAAAATACTTAAATACATAATTATTATACACAGAAAACACCCAGACCCGAGACAACTTAGAAAAACAATAACTTCTAAATTGACCCCACCGGGGATCGAACCCGGGACCTCAGAGATGGCAACACCATGAAAACCGGTGTACAAACCACTCGACCAAGGAGGTTGTCACGCAGCGTAGACGATGGACTCACCACCTGTCACGCTGAGCACATGTGCAGTCGCTATTTGGTGAAAAGTGGGCTATGGCAGAGGACTGCTTTTGCGTTCCTTATTGACTAGTCTCGGATTAACCCTTCGGGGATATTAGTTGTGATTATTTATGTATGTATGTTCTTATCATCATAGTAATCATAAGCCTATAAAAGTCCCACTGCTAGGCTCAGGCCTGCCCATGTAAACAACCGCACCTGGGGGAAATTAGGCCACATCTTCCACACTGGTCTTACGACTGCCATCATACGACAACCACCGGGAACCAACAGCCTTTACGTGCCTTTCGAAACACGGAGGAGCTCGAGATGTTATTTTTAATTTGGTCGCCCATCCAGTTACCCGACATTGCGAAAGTTGCCTTACAACAAGTTCGTAAACCAAAGGCTTTAGCGACTGCGCCATAGAGCTTCTCATAACTCTCGAAAACCAAAGATACACTTAAGAGGGTTTACGCATTTCGGTTTCCCATACAAATTTAAAAGTCGAAATTTTTTAAAACTATAAAGCCAATTTTAATGAAACTTTGCATGCCAAAGTAAAATACAAGGATTTAAATATTTTGTTGAAAACATTTTTAGATACATATTAGATCCCTGAATGTTACTTTGGCATGCAAAGTTTGATTAAAATTGGCTTTATAGTTTTTTAAAACTATGACTTTGAAGTTTGTATGAAAAACCGAAATGCGTAAACCCTCTTATTATTATGTAAAAGTTCAACTACCAACTATTAACAAATGGGTGCCCTTCGGTTCGCCTATAATTTTTGGTTTTAATTTCATATGGCCAAACTATGTTTGGCTTCAACTATTAACGCACAATAAGTAATTGTCTAGCCTCACAGTTGTTTTCGCACTATTATAGTTTTGCCTAAAATTTGAAAACCCTAATTTTAGAATCCCTAATATTAAATGCACTAAAATGTATCGCCATAACATTCTTTTGGCATTACGAAGATTACGCCTTACTGTTGAAAGCCCTAATTTATTATTAAAGTTCAAACTTTAATTAATGTTTTTAATAATTTTTTTTAAACAGCAGAAATACTAGCTGCCCTACTTACTGCTGTTAGGTGACGTGATAGATTAGAAATTTAAGACAATCTCGAAGCGCACGTAGCAATTTTCATAAATTTCGAGTTTATTTTATTTTATTAGACAACAGAAATACTAGCATCCCAACTCTTGTGGGTCACGTGATAGGTTAGAAATTAGCGAAGCGATTGTCTTGAATTTCGAGGTTATTTTGTATATTACACAACAGAAATACTAGCTGCCCTACTCCTGTAGTCGTTTACTTAATTCACCCGCGTTAATGCACCCAGGTGAATTAAATATTCTATTTGTAATCTTAATTCACCTAGGTACATTATTTATACTTCGTTTACTTAATTCACCTGCGTTAATGCACCTAGGTGAATTAAATATTCTATTTGTAATCATAATTCACCTAGGTACATTATATATACTTTTAGTAAAATTTATTAGAAAGGCTGTTTTAATTTTAAGTAAACTTTATTCACCCATTGTCTTACCTACTTTTTAAAATGACTAACGGACAATTTCTAAAAAATGGCCTACTGTTATACGTCCATCCAGTAGACTCATTTGCGCCTCGCAAATCATTTGTTCATTTATTTTAACACCAGATCGCCATTGCTTCTTTGTTGCAAAACCACAACAAAGGGTTGGTTACTACCAATGATATTTCTTAATATTCATGGTATAGATAGGTAGGTTATGTCAGTTCTAATGTAATGTCCATAACCGTTCAATTGGCAGACACTTGAAACCAATATTGGAACAAGGCATCGTACCTACGTAATAAAGCTGAGTATGCCCTATGCACACTAAATAATGCGATGTTATACGGTCGAGGTAACTTGTCACCTCTAGTTGTACTATTATGTATTCTGTGCCTCTAGTCGATGATTTCATATAGCCGCATGCTCAATTATTGTTCTGAGGCCGCATGTGCCGAGTCAATTTGACCGTGTTGTGTGTGAGCAAGGTAGCATGACAAATAGCAAGAGCTTAATCAAGACAAAATTACATGTTGCGCTGTGTCGTTGCGAATATCATGTCAATTTGCTGTCGTACTCTATAATTATAATTTGTATGACACCATTTATTCTGACATTTGGTATTTGATAATAATTTTTGATCTTTAATTAAAATTTATACTCGCGCATGATATGTGATCCCTTGAACTTTATTTACTTTAGCACCATAATTTGTGTACTGTCGAAACACACACGACGGCATTTTATTTATTTTTGTTCAACTGTCACGGACGATTCGCTCGGTCGGTGGCTTGTTTGACGTGATCTGTCAGCGTCATGGACCAATTGGGCTAAAATGAGTCGTAGTAACTTAAAATCTACTTCAAGGAAATTGGTATTCTAGTAACAAAATCAGTTCACAAACAATCTTTACCAGATATTTGACATTTCAAACTTTGTAAACTGAGACTTGAGTTAAGTCTCATCTTAATTATAAGTGTTGGTAAGGGTTTATGAGAGGCCACGCCCGACCCGACCCGATCCATACTTATTTTTTTATCTAGACATTTTGCGACTAAGACGATGTGCGATGTGTACGAAGTGAGAAACTGGTAATTTAGACATTTTGCGATGTGTAGGAAGTGAGAAACTGGTAATTTAGACATTTTGCAACTAAGACGATTTGCGATGTGTACGAAGTGAGAAACTGGTAATTTAGACATTTTGCGACTAAGACGATTTGCGATGTGTTCGAAGTGAGAAACTGGTAATTTAGACATTTTGCGATGTGTACGAAGTGAGAAACTGGTAACCGTTTTGAGTTAGCATCTTTTTTAAAAGTTAGAATCAAATCTGTGAGGTTGCGGATGTACTTTTTAATATTTTTACTCAAAATTGTATGCCAACCTTTTGTTGGTTTTGTGACGTTCTCCAAAAACTGACCATGTCTTTTTAATGTTTCGCCTAAACCAATTTCTCTTAAAATATTGAAGAAAGGGTTGCAAGTGTTGGTGATGTTCGAATTGCTCCTTAATGTATTTCCAGCTTTCAGCAATTTGGGCACGCGGTAGCAAGGCAAGACTGCGACACAAAAATACACAACGTCGGTTGTGTTTTGCGTTAAATATTTTCAATGACTTTGCCTTTCTTATCAAACACTCTTGAAAGTGATAATAACAACTTTGGACTTTAATTTTAGGGAAAACTTTTTTAATCGCTTTAACAGTACTACAAGTCACAAGTATATCTAAGAGGCTTCCATCCTTTTATTCGGGTACATAACAAATCAAATAATAACAAATACGATTTGGTATCTCTGCTGGACATAAGAGCGTCACAGGTGGTGTTATGTTGTTGGTATGCGAACTACTACCGCAATCTCATTTGACAAAATGGAGAAATGCAACACTTAAATGTTCCATTTCCAAAAACATGTTGCAAATTCTCCATTAATTCAATACCTCTCTTTGTAACGAATAGTAAGATCCCTATTCCATCTGAATTATAATCTCCATCATGAAAATCCTCAATTTTTTGTGGAATCATTATTTCTGCTATGTCATCATTACAGTTATGGGTATTTTTAGAAACATTGAGCGCCTTATTACTATTTTATATAATTTGACTTTAATTTTTTCAAAAGACGGTTCGTCAAAGACGATGTTATATCCAGAATTATGGTACGTATTCGCAGCTTCCTCAAATATTTTAGGGACTTGTTCGTCGGTGGATACTACTTTTTGTTTGCATGTTTCCAAGTGTTCTGCCCATGTGTTTTTTGCTATATCCCACAGCTGCTTACGTGTACATTTTCATTTTATATTTCACTACCCTAATAAGAAACAAAAAAAAATAAGATGTTACTGACATTGTTCACGACGAATCGGACGATTGACTTTTCGAAATGCACCATTCCATGTGGTTACACGTACGATCGATAGATGAAGGATTTGCAAAGAAATATACTAGAATTACATAACTTACATTGGGGTCTGATATGTAGTTTCGAATGCCGTCGTTGCGACGCACGCTGTTGCGAAAAACAATTCAAATGGTACGCCCTCGCGAAAAGCCGTTGTATCGAAAATCGCTAAATCGAATGACGGACTCGCGAACACGCTGTCACGAAATCTCTTTTTTAAGTGGTACGCTAGGTCGATAGTCATGGTATCGAAATCCATTGTTGCGATTAGAGTGCTTATTCAAATCAATGGCACCGGCGCTGAAATACACTCAGCGGCACGGAAAGTGGCCCAAATGTAAACAATGCGAAATGAAGTAAACAAGTCGTCGTATCTTATAACTTTGTGTGACCATTTATCAGTACGACCGTTTTTGTCATTTTAAGAGAATAGTTACAAAAACTTGTTCGTTACTTAGCCTTTGTGACACTTGAAACGCATTTCTGTGTTAAGACTCAAACAATAAAGGTGAGTTTTAATTAAATAAAAAAAATTGTTTGCAGTTAATATTGTTTCTTTTGTTTTTAAATTTATCTGTAGTTATGCTCCTTTGCAGAATCATACCAAACAAATCGGAGAATTGGCACAGTATAAATATGAGCTAAAGCAGTAAGGAAGCTACGTACAAACGCTCGAATCGACGCACGCCCACAGACGCACGTCTTTACAGGGCCCCTAAGCGGACATCGCAGTGCTCTCAGTAGCGCGTGTGGCGTCGAACCGAGCATATTGCGGGCGCTGTGCGCGCGATTTTTAAAAATGCCGCGAGTGTATTGCGTAGTATACGGCTGCTTCAAAACCGGAGCTTTCATTTTTTAAACTTCCTGCTGATATTGAAAGGTAAGAATGATTTATTATTACTAAATAAAAAGCTTTTTCTTTTAAATAAATCGTTTGGTTGTTTAGGCGATATTTGGAGTACTTACCTACTTAAGTATATTTTTTGAGCGCGAGCGCCATATTAAACTTATTAGTTATTCAACCGATTGCTTAGAAAATCGATATCTAGGGATCTGTGTGGTTTCTAACAACGACTCCGTTATTAGTATGAGACAAAATAGCCTCCATCTTGAACTTTTTAGTTATTCTTCCGATTGCTTTAAAAATCGATATCAGGGGTTTTCAAAGAGAACACATTAATTGTAAAGTAGCTGTATTAATTTATAAAGAAGTAGACAAAATCAGTTTTATAGTGCCGTGTCAATGTTTTCCGATAATTTATTTAAAAAAGCTATTCATTAGAATGAGAATTTTTTAAACTATAAAATTTAATAATAAAGCTTTTCGAACGTGTCGTAGCAGGCGAAAGTATTTTTCAGTGAGTAATTTATAATAACTAACGAAAAATAAAGACTTCTTAAAATGTTAAAGATTTTTAATTAAGTACCTACACAATTTTGTTTGTAAACTAGTCAATTCATTCGATTATTTGATCATTATGGAACCCAAACAAACGTTTTGATAAATAATAGAAAAATTACCTTTTAATTTTATAAAAATTAAAAGTGACAAACCTTAAGCTTTGCTAGTTATCTCAAAAAAAGCGCTAACTAGCTGAGAGACATCGCTAACTAAACAAAAACTTTTTCAATTTTACAAAAATAAGAAGACAACCCTAACGCTCAATTGGCGCGTAGGTATATAAAACAAGAAACAGGCCCAGCTTCCGTACTGCTTTAGCTCATATTTATACTGTGGAATTGGTTTGTACGCCTGTCTTCAAAAGCTCATTGATGAACAAAAAACCACAATGCACACAATTGAAAGAATTTTGGGTAAAATTCCACAGACTCCGCCACCAAAGAAAATGAAAATGAAAGAAAATGCTATAGAAGATATTTTAAAAAGAAAAATACAATGAGCACTTTGGACTTTATAAGCGCTCAGGACGACTTCGTCATTTTCTTAAACTTGATACTTTCCTAACTTGTCTCATTTTTAACTCGGCTCTTTCTTAGTTGGTCGCTTTTGCAAAGTTGACACTTTCCCGACTCGTCTCCCCTCCGAACAACATCGTCATTTTCTTAAACTTGACACTTTCCTAACTGGTCTCATTTTTAACTAGGCTTTTTCTTAGTTGGTCTTTTTCTTAACTTGACACCTTCCCAAATCTTAATTTTTCCATAAACTCTAAGAAAGTGCTTACGGGACACCTGTATTCATATTATTTTTCAAGATTAACTGGACTGGATGCGTACAGTCGAGTTCATAAATATGTGTACACTTAAGTACCTTGTCACTTTAATCGCTTTGACAATTTCATGTATGGCAGTGTAGACAGACATTAAATAGACAAGCCAAGGTACTAAAGTGGATCTAGGACACATTCGTCAGATTCCTTTTTCGTCAGAATAAATTATAGGCTATTTTTTCGCCCTCAGGACGACTTCGTCATTTTCTTAAACTTGACACTTTCCTAACTTGTCTCATTTTTAACTCGGCTCTTTCTTTGTTGGTCTCTTTTGCAAAGTTGACACTTTTACAACTCGTCTCCCTTCCGGACGACTTTGTCATTTTCTTAAACTTGACACTTTCCTAACTGGTCTCATTTTTAACTCGGCTCTTTCTTAGTTGGTCTCTTTCTTAACTTGACACTTTCCTAAATCTTAATTTTTTCATAAACTCTATGAAAGTGGTTACGGGACACCTGTATTCATATTTTTTTCAAGATTAACTGGACTGGATGCGTACAGTCCAGTTCATAAATATGTGTACACTTTAGTACCATGTCACTTTAATCGCTTTGACAATTCATGTATGGCAGTTTAAACAGACATTAAATAGACAAGCCAAGGTACTAAAGTGTATACATATTTATGATCTCGACTGTACCTACAATAATAAATGAGTTTACATACATCTTAAAGCGTTCCGACGTAAGGGCCAATGGGTTACCACAGCGTTGTTTCTTAAGAAAACTTAAAACAGCTGTTAATCTAAAATTATTCATTTTTAGGAAAAGTTCTTGGACAAAAGTTATTTAATATCATGTATACTTTACCCTTCTTTCGGCTTAGTACCCCCTTTCCGACTGCCGTTGTGTATAAATTTAGTCACGCACGTCATTAATGAGGGAATACAAAGTGACAATGCTGCAATGCAAAAAACCTGGCACCTACTGGCTACCCCTCCCCTGTTCCGAAGAATAAACGAAACTTGGGAGCCTTATTATCATACTTGACAAAGAAAAAGAAAAAGCCGTGTTAAAAATAAAACGAATTACGAAAGTGTCAACTTTGCAAAAGAGACCAACTAAGAAAAAGCCGAGTTAAAAATGAGACGAGTTATGAAAGTGTCAACTTTGCAAAAGAGACCAACTAAGAAAGAGCCGAGTTAAAAATGAGACGAGTTATGAAAGTGTCAACTTTGCAAAAGAGACCAACTAAGAAAGAGCCGAGTTAAAAATGAGACAAGTTAGGAAAGTGTCAAGTTTAAGAAAATGACGAAGTCGTCCTGAGGGTTTTTTCGGACGAAAACGGACTTTTAGTCGGAATTTGCTTTTGTCAGAATAAAATGTCAGCTGTATTTTTCCTTTAAGACCATTAAGTTGAACTCCCGTTTTGTTGATTTTTATAAAAGTTGGATTCCCATTATTTTGAATTATTTTTCAAGACCATTTAGTTGAAGTCTCATTGATGTTGAATTTTGTGTATGTTGGAGTCGGAGTCTCATTAATTTCGAATTCTCTGAATTTACCACTGAGCCCTTTCGACGCATAGTTCCAGATTCGCACTTGACTAGCCACACGAATGACCATGATACCTAAAGAGAATCGTTTCCGTTCCCGTGGGAACCATTGTATAAAACAAAAGACAATCTGGTAAAACAAAATAAAGTCTGGAAATGATCTGTCAATGACCACTTGTTGAAAAAATGTGTTCAGGCTATTTTCCACCTTATTGACATTATTTTCTTTGCCGGTTTTTTGATATATTTTTATTTAGAGCTCTTTGTGGAGTCCAAAATTATTGTTTTCTGAAAAATGTCAATAAGGTCTAAAATAGCCTGAACACATTTTTTCCAACTAGTAGTCATTGACAGATCATTTCCAGACTTTCTTTTGTTTTTCCAGATCGGGATAGGGAGTTCAACTTACGGCCGGTCCCAATAACCTATCTATCTGTTGTTGTGCCTACCAGAGTTAGAAAGTTGACTTAAGCTCGATACAAATTGTGTCAAATATCTAACTCTAGCAGTCAAAACAACAGATAGATAGATTATTGGGACCGGCCGTTAGTGGCCAATTCAACATATTGGGATTCAACATATTGAGATTAAACTTAATGGGAATCCAACTTTTACAAAAGTCAACATAATGGGAGGTCAACTCCTGAAGGGTATTTTTCTAAAAAAAAATTGAATCATTTAGTACACACATAATAATTTAGGACACATAATCAAGTCGTTTCGTTTCCGTTTTCGTCAGAAAAAAGACAGCCTATAATTTATTCTGATGAAAAAGGAAGCAGATGAATGTGTCCTAGATCCTAAAGTGTATATAATATGAACGCGACTATACCTACAATAATAAATGAGTTTACATACATCTTAAAGCGTTCCGACGTAAAGGAAAAAAAAAGAATATATTTCAATGTAAACCATTTTATTTCTTACGGTTACAAAAAAAATTAAATTAAAATGTTATCTTTAACATAAACGTAATACTATATTCTATACTAGCGACACTCCCACTTTAATCTTCACTTACCCTAAGGTAAGCTTGAAAAAAATTATTTTTCTTAAAAAAGCCAATGGAGTGATAATTTTATTATTTAATTGGGACAAATATTTTTTATACCTTATATCAAAAATTATGTCCTTTGATTTCCTGTTTTTTGGAAAATGGTGAAAGACGCTCCGCATAATTCTATTGTCGAAGTGTTTTACTTCCTTCTTAAGGATGCTGTAAATATTAAAAAAATTAGGTTTTCCAGAGAATTTGGTATTGAGTCTTCTGTGGTAGCCCTCAGCTGAATTTGTTGTTCTGTGAATGTCTTCAGAGCAGCTTAATAAATTAGGATCCTCCGACATCCACTGGTTTTTAAAATACTTTTTGAATGCATTCCATGGTTCCGTACTCGGGGCAATAGCAACAATTTCGTTCCAAGCTCGTTTTATGTAAGAAGCGGGCAGCAAAGCAAGTAACGAGCACAGTCGAGCAATTTTCACGCCTTCTTTAGTTTTGTTGAGTTTCGTCTCTTTAGCTCGTTTTCATATCGCTTTATTATAATGTTGGAAGCAGCCTGTTACTTTAGCCTCTGGATAAACAGCTCTAACCGAATTTATTTGACCAAGTTCATAGTCACACTTGAACAATCTGACGCAAAGATTTAGTTGAGTCTTGAGCAAGGTAAATAAACGCTTATAAGTCTTTTCTGTTTTATTCGGCAAAAATGCGAAAATAGCAGGAATCACATTTACAGACTTGTCAGAAGAGAATAAATCTAGGTGTAATATATACAGTTGGTAGAAAGGCTTAGGGCATGCACGAAACGTTCCATCACCGTAATACGAATGATATTTGTTCGATTCTATTAGTTGTTTTGTTAACAATGAACAAAATATCAAAATTTTATCAGAGCCTCCATCTTCTATGACAAAGTATTCTTGGGTCATTTCTTCTGGCAACTGAACTTCTAATAAAGTTTTAAAAATCAACTTATTTGTGTTCAAGAAAATCTTACGGGCTCGATACAGTGTGCTTTTAAGCGAAACAAATGTTGGTATTAAATGGATAAAATCTTGACCAATTCTTTTCAACTTTTCAACTTCTTGCTCATATATCTCTTGTATCGAACCTAAGTTGTAACAAACCTTATTCTTTAAATTATTGACAAAGTTTTTCACATCAACAATAATCTTCTGGCCTGGGTTACAGGTGTGTAAAGACTGCTTTAAAATATTGGTTTTCGTTTGGTTTATGGTAACAGAGGCGGTACAATCTTGACGTTCTGTGCATCTCCATCTGGACGATCCCTTCGAGTTTTCTTTTATTAGAGTATATGTGTAATTATTGTAAAGTATCAAATTTCTATCCCTTTGCGTTTTAATAAAGATAAAGTTAGACATTTTTACTAAACCAATCAGAATTTATTTTATAATTATTAACGAACAAGCTAAATCACCATTTGAATACGAATTACAATGACAATGACAATGTCAACTTCAAAGAAAATTTGTATAGACAGTCGACATAAATAATCTTGAAATTATTAACCAAGTAGGTTTTAATCGAATTGCACAAGTAGCCAGTATGTAGTAGCTAGACGGCCGCCCTCCAACACAATGATTGCGGACGAGCCAGTTATGTAAAGGTATGTAGCTTCCCATAACAAATTAAACTAGGGGCACATGCTTCTGCTTCGTTTTTAATATACTATCACAAAAAGGGAAAGAAGAAAAGCAAGTTCTTTAGTATTAAGTATGATATTCTAAGAGCCCACGACACTAAGGGTGTTACCAGACCAGTGTTAATTTCAAATAGCGGCCATTTTATCAGAGGGCCATAAATGCTCAAAGGGGGGATGCTTTCCTACACTAAATTGATTGTATAACATGGCCTTAAAATATCGCTAGCCCTATCCCAAACACACTGTATAATAATGGACTTTGTCCTTTTTTATTGGGGTGGACTGAAGGTCCACTTCCAACGAATTGCGGTGCACTAAGGGGGGGAAAATGAAGAGGATAGAAGAGGTAGAAAGAAATAAGGGGGGAAGAAAGAAATTGTAGGTATTGTGTAGTTTTAATTATATTTTAGGGTTTTGGGAGTGAAGTTTTATTTTATTTTATTTATTTTAGACTTTTGAATTGTTGATTTTTATTTAGAGTATTTATTTTTGTTTATTTAATTATTAGGTATAATTTAAAGTTTACTTATTTAATAAAAGTTAAGGTTAAGTTTAAGTTAAGTTCAACTTGATTTGGTTATTTTAAATTTTATTTAATTTTTTTGTTTAATTATGTAGTTTATAGTTTAGCGTTTTTAAGTTTATTTATTTTATATTGTCCAGTCTGTTGTTTTAATTAGGTTTTTAAGTTACATTTTTTGCTTGTTTAGACTTATATACTTCAAATTTTTAAGTTTTGTTTATTTTTATTTGATTTGATTTAGTTTATGATAATTTAGTTTATGTTGTTTAATTTAGTTAAAAATGAGACGAGTTATGAAAGTGACAACTTTGCAAAAGAGACCAACTAAGAAAGAGCCGAGTTAAAAATGAGACGAGTTATGAAAGTGACAACTTTGCAAAAGATACTAACTAAAAAAGAGCCGAGTTAAAAATGAGACGAGTTATGAAAGTGTCAACTTTGCAAAAGAGACCAACTAAGAAAGAGCCGAGTTAAAAATGAGACAAGTTAGGAAAGTATCAAGTTTAAGAAAATGACGAAGTCGTCCTGAGCGTTTATAAGTGTTTTGTTTAGCTCTAAGTACCCGCCTATACTGTATTTTTTTTCTCAAACAATAATATTATCATTATTATTTCTGTTACGTAATGAGTAATACTCGTAGTACCTACTGCTTTTGGGAGAATTTTTGTTATTTCTATAAAGACAGTTGTGACTAATTTATATTATATTTAATTTTATCCTATCCGGATTCCGCATGTTATTGTTATACATAGTACATAATTAAAAAATTATATCAAAAATGATATTTTTCATTTCCCTTCCTTCTAAATATTATTCGAGCCCATCGTAAGTTGTTGTGTCTTATCGAGGTAGTGAGTTCGATTCCCATACAATAGATTTGAATAGGCACTCTAATCGCAACAATGGGTTTCGATACCGTAACTATCGATCTAGCGAACCATATATAAAAGGGATTTCGTGACAGCGTGTTCGCCAGTCCATCATTCGATTTAGCGATTTTCGATACAACGGCTTTTCGCGAAGGCGTACCACTTGAAATGTTTTTCGCAAAAGCGTGCGTCGCAACGACGGCATTCGAAACTACATATCAGACCCCTTACATTGTGATGGAGCCAGTGCATTTCATATTAGTCAAATTATTGCAGCAGCAGCAGGTGTTCCTCAAGGCTCCGTTCTATCCCCCACGCTGTTCCTTCTGCATATCAATGATATGCTTCCACTTAGAAACATTCATTGCTATGCAGATGATAGCACAGTGCATGGGGGATATAACGGTCACCCAACGGCTGGGCGGGTAGACACCGAAATGAAGCGAGCAAATCTTGTCATTGAGCTCGATCGGGTGTTGGACCTTATTTCTAAATGGGGCTCCGATAATCTGGTGGAGTTCAATGCCAAGAAAACACAGGTGTGCGCGTTCACAGCGAAAAAGTCGCCATTCCTTCCCCTTTCCTCTCTTCAGGGTACATCTCTAAGCCTGCAGAGCAGTATTAACATGCTCGGTAGGAATATCCGCTTCGATCTGAACCAAAAGGACTACATCGAAAGCGTGATTAAAAATGCCTCACGTAAACTCGGTGTCCTGAACAAGGTGCGTCGATTATTCACGCCTGATCAGTTGTGTCTATTATACAAGACACAGGTGCGGTCTTGCGTGGAGTATTGCTCTCACCTTTGGGAAGGCTCCGCAAAGTACCTTCTCGATGCCTTGGACAGATTGCAGCGCCGCGCTGTGCGCATTATCGGCAATGCGGAGGTCACTAAAACTCTCGAGCCTTTGCAATTGCGTAGAGATATTGCGTCACTCGGCGTCTTTTACCGTTTATACTATGCCGAGTGCTCTGAAGAACTCTTTGACCTCATCCCTCCTTCTCCCTTCCTCCATAGGAGTACGCGTGCTGCTCTCCGGAGTCACCAATTTACAGTCTCTAACATTCCATCACGCACAAATAAATTTGGTGAATCGTTTCTTTGTCGCACTTCCAAAAGATGGAATAGTCTACCAGCACACGTATTCCCTCCTACCTATGACATAGGGTCCTTCAAACGAGGCGTGAAGAAGCACTTTGTGGGCCGGCAGAGTGAGGGTGACTGATGTTACGTCTCTTACGCTGCACCAGTTGTCCTCGCGCCTGGACTTCATTTCCACTTAACATCAGGTGGAGTGGGGTCATTTGCCGGGCTTATCATAAAAAAAAAAAAGCATCTCCACCAATAGCCACCAGATTTGTAATTTTTTTTTCTAAAATAGTCTTCCATTATGCAATAACACCGTAACTCTCCCTCTATTTATAAATTTAAATTCAGGCATATTTTTTATTTACTTTCCATTCGTAGATGGGGCCATACATTACCAAGAAACACAGAAATGAACTGGCAATAGTCACAATTATAATTACTAAATGCCACTTCAAAAGTTTCAAGTGGCCAGTGCGTTATTGATAAAGAGGATACCAATAAAATGAGTTGACGAATGGATGAATGAAGTTAACTTAAAGTATATTTAATGCACCCAGGTGAATTAGGCGAATAAACTTTACTAAAAGTATGCATAAATAAGATTACAAAAAGAATATTTAATTCGCCTAGGTGTATAACCGCAGGTGAATTAAGTAAACGAAGTATACATAATGTACCTAGGTGAATTAAGATTACAAATAGAATATTTAATTCACCTGGGTGCATTAACGCAGGTGAATTACGTAAACGACAGGCAATTGCGAAGCGTAGCGTAGCGATTGTCTTGAATTTCGAGGTTATTTTTTTTATTAAACAACAGAAATACTAGCTGCCCTACTCCTGTAGGTCACGTGATAAGTTAAAAATTTAAGACAATCGCGAAGCACAGCGTAGCGTTTGTCTTGAATTTCGATGTTATTTTTTTATTAGACAACAGAAATACTAGCTGCCCTACTCCTGTAGGTCACGTGATAGGTTATTAGAAATTTAAGACATTCGCAATGCATGCAATCGTTTAAACTTTGTGCTAATTACAATTTAGTAATTATAAATAGTAGGGTTTATGAATGCTTCCGCCTAATGGCGCATTTGGGAAGATTAAATTCGGCGATAAAGAGTTAAGTGAAGTTAAAAAAGGCATAACACATTAAGGAAAAGTAAAATTGTGCGAAAAAAATTAAGGCGTATAGTTTGTTTTTGATTTTAACAATTGACAATTAATACAAAAAATTCGGCGATCCAATATAGACCCTTACCATATACAATATTATACCCAATGGGAATCGAACTTGGAAACCTTGGAGCCTTATAACCACAAAACAGAGGCGTCTAAATGCTTTAAACCTTCGCTTTTGTGTCGATACTTTGGGAATATTAAAAATCTTCTGATTTAAATTTCACTTTATAATGTAATTTGCCTTACCACAAAACTATACTAAAACAGTTACGCACACATTTTTTCCAATACATTTAGACATAGATACTACATATTAAATAATACAGTTATATAGTAGATAAGGTCTAATATTTTCAGAATTACTTACTCAACCCATATTGCCCTAAAAGCCAAGGTACAATACGCAGAGTACATGATTGCAGTACTTCCTAGAAAAAATAAAAGTAGTTATTAATTAACGGCCGTAATAAATAATCAATCTTTGTGTTGTTTTCCGTACTAGAATAAAATACGACAACATTTGTATGGAAAATTGTTAGGAGGTAAAACGGAACGGCAGGTTTAATTTTGGACCCCTCACTATTTTTTTAACGTGATCCTATAGCAGCAGAACAACCAAATAATGAAATAAAAAACATTATTTTTTTACATTTTTGTCTCAACATTTCCTTAAGAAAATTAAAAT
Source organism: Scoparia ambigualis (assembly GCA_963921215.1). Lineage (NCBI taxonomy): Eukaryota > Metazoa > Arthropoda > Insecta > Lepidoptera > Crambidae > Scoparia > Scoparia ambigualis. The sequence continues at coordinate 22,653,813 of OY992509.1, forward strand.
TATTGTCACCTAGCGCGCGGCCTATCGCGGTTATCAAAACCATTATTGAGCAGAAGGTCCTCTAAGCTAAACGTTCTTGGTGTCATATTAACCGCTATATAAAATGCCCTAAGAGCAAAACGTCCACAATTGAAATAATTTGCTAGTATTCGAAGCAAAAAGTTATTGTTGCTTAATGTTCGCAAAGTAAAACCTACTGAGAGCAAAACGTCCTCAATTTGTGTCGTTCTCAACAAGAATACGGAGGCTGGAGTCAACCATAAGGGTTTGCAACGACTTGTTTCAACGTGAGCCTAATTTAAAAATCAGAGTCAAAATAATTTATTTATGGTAATTATTTATTTATTCTTAAATTATGTTCCTGTTTAATTAAAATTTACACTTGAGCTAATAGAGTTATGTAAAATTTAAAATCTTTTTTATAATTGTAATTCTTCTTAAAAATTCGTAAGGTGTCATACTCTGTTCTTCTAATTTCTTCTTTTCTTCTGTGTACCGGATGTTGAAACTGATATCCACCTTTCGCCTCTTGCTACCATGAAACATACTGTTTTTAAATCTTATTTCCTGCCACTTTGCTTCTTTCCTTAGAGCATCGATAAACAGTACTAATGTTGGTTTCCTATTTACTTTTGTTGTAAAACGTCTATTCCAACGTTCTAGAGGATTATTCGTTCGAAAAATATCATTGTAGCAGCTTATATTCATAGTTGATTTTAACCATTGATTTTCAAAGTTATCGAAAAATTTCTGCATGACCTTAGTATTCCCAGCAATTTACCTAATGTATGACCAACATTGTGTGTGGTAACTTGCCGGCAGTAGGGGGAAATTTTTTTTAAGACCGGCCTCATAGTCACACTTAATGTTTTTTATATTTATATCTAAATGTAGTTTCAGAAGTTCAACTATGCGTACGTACGCTGCAATTTATTGGGTAGTAAGGCATAAATTACCCCCACAACATGTACAGATTCGCTGCTACTATATAGATTTACATGCAAAGTCACAATTTGGTGAAATGGTCTGGGTGTCCTTGTAATTGTGCCATCAATAAAAAATAAATTTTTATGGAGATTTTTTAAGGCGGATCTCATAAATCTGGGACAAAATACTAATATTTTATTATTGTCCGTACCATCTTCGCACAGCAAAAAATCTGTGGCTAGTATTTCGGGCACTTTAACATCATTTAAATTTGTAACTTCAGTTCGCTGCAGCTTCAGGAAATTTCTTCTAGCTCGGCGTAATGTGTCTTTTTTTGACTGAAAATTTGGTACGTAATCCATCCTTTTTAATTAAATATTTTTTTTAAAATATCTTTTGTACTGATATATATTTCTTACAGACAGATTTTTTGCATTTATCCATAACAATATCAATTTTATTTTTAATATGATTTGATTTGCATGTGTGTTCCGCCGGTCGCAAAATTTTATTTTGATCTTTATTTATTGTAACAGTCGCGCTACAATTTTCAAGATACGCACCGCACATCTCCATCGCGAAGAGCCGCCTTTATTGACGACAATTCTGTTGAATCTATAACCATCAATCAACAAAACAGGCTTTTGCTTTTGACTCTGAATGAAAACCAGCTTGGTTTCTGAAATCTGATTAATAGTTCCTGGATTATTTTCCATTTTTTACACAACAAATAACTTTTCCAAAAATATAACGTTTGTAATCAATCGTGAGCAATGATAATGTCAATTATTATTGTCTTACAATTTTCACGCACGGAAGAGATTTTATCTAAAGAGGTTTTATAAGTGCCAAAAACAATACACTTGCATGAAAGAGCTCATTATGCGTTAATCTTTATATGATTTAATGTTATTTTCCGTTAAAGACCGTTAGCACTAAGGACTACATGAATTGAGAACGACTTGCTCCTTGGCCGTTTTCCCTTTGAGGTCAAATTATTCGATAGACGTTTTGACTAGTAGACTAACTCATTCAAAATACATTTAGCCTGGAGGAACTTAGGATCATCAATGATCAAAACGTATGCTCGTGACCGCTATAATTATTCCTTTATGATCACAATGCCTACGCCGCAAAACGACTTTGAAGGATTACTCCTAAACAGCTATAAGACTAAGTAGCAAAATTACTGACATTGAAAACGCCTACAAAGCAAAATGCCTCAAAAAATGCCTTTGGGGGTTAAAGTTACTCGCGTCCGTAGGTTTACCCTTGAGACCCTACACGTGACCCCTGGGTGGTGCTAAATGAGTGACACTGACTGAGTGGTAGAGCCACGCTGCGTTGCAGCACGCATGCGGCCGGCTCGCCCGGCGTAATACCACCCTCTCACGAATATTCGGCGTGAAATAACGGCACTTGGTGCTGTTGTGTTTCGTCCGACCAGTGAGGGTTCCGGAGGCCCCTTCCCCCCCCCCCTCCCAATTCCTATTCCTTCCTTAAACCTATTCCTCCCTTAAAGGCCGGCAACGCATCTGCGATTCCTCTGGTTTTGCGGGTGTCCATGGGCGGCGGTGATTACTTTCCATCAGGTGACCCGCCTGCTCGTTTGCCTCCCACTTTTATAAAAAAAAAAAAAAAAAAACAATACGTCTGCATTCTTTCTTGTCTAGGCGGTATAACGTCTCAAAAATTAAAATGACTTTAAGGGATAATACATAACATGCCATGCGACTAAGAAGTATAATTAATCGCTATCAAAAACGGCTATAAATCAAACTGCTTCAAACTTCGATCAACAATACCAATTAGATAACACGTCACCTACAAAATCAAAGCTAAGGAATGAAAATAAGGATCTAATAGTACTAAAATGAGAATTAATAAAGTATGAATGAAATATATTACAGAATGTTCGTTTGTTTTAGATGTGGAGTTGCAATTATTATAGTTTGTGAATTAAAGATGAAATAAAATAATACTATAAATAATAATGTACTCGTTATTTATTTCATAAAGCAGGCAAAAAACAGGTTTTTTAGTTACATTTTATGAGGTATCCTCCGTGTTCGTAATAGGTCAGGGCCGGTACAGATGGTTACAATTTGAACTGCAACCCAACTGCAAAATGGCAGGTCGGGTGCAGGTTCAGAAACTGAAATGCCCTTTTGCAGCTGAGTTGCAGTTCAAATTCTATCCTTCTGTACCGGCCCTAGATGACCTGTTTTACAAAGACCAATTTCATAAGTAATGATCTAATACTAAACAATTCGTGACGGACCATTAACTATGCTTGTACCTTATTTTTTTGGTAATGTAGAGCATTTTGGTGTTCAGGTCATAAAATTACTGAGATGTTTTGCATTTGAGGTATTTGGCGTTTCAAGTCTCCTTCATATATAGTTATTTTACTACAGAGAGGTTTGCCGTTAAAGTCACATTGCGTTTGTAGCTATTATGATGTTTAGAAAATTTACTATGAAGTCCATTTGCATTAGAGGTGCAGTAATAATAAGTCATTTTGATTTGAGACATTTTGCTTTGTAGGCATTTTAAATGTTAGTAATTTTGCCACTAAGTCTTATAGCTGTTAAGGAGTAATCCTTCAAAGTCGTTTTGCGGCGTAGGCATTGTGATCATAAAGGTAATTATTCACCCCGTGCACCAATGTCAGCTCACCGTCGTCGCTTTGACCGCGAGGGTGAGCGCACGCACCTAGAACTGTAGGATATAAAAAGCAGGCAAAAAATTGTAATAAAAAGAAAAAACATTCATTATTTTTTGATTTAGTAAACATCCGTCAGATTCCACATTCGTCAGATGCAGTATTTTTTAATAATTTTAGTTCAGTTTCGTCATGAATGGTATGAAATGAAATGAAAAATGAAATGTGGATAACCTCGTAATGACCTTTTCGTCAGATTCCACTTTCGTCAAACTTCTCAGTATCTTCTTAGGGAGACAAGATCCTAATCTGATTAGTGATAGTCATGACAAATAAAACAAAATTTTAAAAATATACTTTAGTGTATTACATGTTAGCACTTTGTTCATTATTCTACAGATGTCCTCTCCCCTCCTATCCGATCCTATTTCACACCTACATACGTACAGTCGTTACATTACATACTTACATGTTGTACTTTAATACAATACAACAATTAAACATAAGAAGGTGCTTACACCTATATACTCTTCACTAAATAATAAAAAGTTTGTTTTTTATCAAGTACATATAAGTCTTTTTTCTATAAATAATGTTAATGACTAAGGTGAAATATAATAATCATAATCATATTATCATAATATCATAATTTTATGTTGAATGATATTTCAATAATAAGGCAAAAATGTAGTCTATGCGGACGAAGTCGCGGGCATAGTCTAATGTATGCATGCGGTTTGAGAATCCACGAGATATGTCAATTCTAATCCTATACGGAAAGAAGAAGTGATCCGACGAAAGCGGAATCTGACAGACGAGGAGTTGAGGAATTGCTGTTTCGTCACCAGTTTTAAAATTCTGACCTATACGGAAAAAAGAAATGATCTGACGTAAGCGGAATCTGACGGATGTTTACTAAATAAATTTTTTACTCCATATTTACTTTTGGCAAAAAAATTAACCCTCTATATACTCACTATTATCTCCATATGGGTTAGTCACAGACTGGGCAATGAAGACAGAAAATCAGTTCTCTGCTATCGTTCACGTTTCATTAAGTGCTCATCGTAATAGGATAGTGAGCCCATCGCTGCTCTATGCTGTTGGATGTAGTGTGGCGTGTGCACCATTCTTTATTAATATTATTATGTCATACATAAGTAAGCATAAGTATTATTGTATTGTTTCATAAAGTAAATATATACTTAAATATAAATTTAATAAGTTGCTCGCACGCGAACTTCGCTAGGTAAGTTCGCGTGCCAGCGGGAGTCAATCATGGCAGCCGTCATTTGTTTTTTTTACGTGCGCAGTAAAATTGTGATTGTGAAGTAATTAGAGTGTTTTGTGATGATGTGAGTTATTTAAATGAAAGATGAAGTGACAATAGTGGTTTTAGTGATAGTGGCGATGTGAAATGTGCGTAGTTTCTTCTCTTCGAACCTTTGGTGAGTGTAGGCATAAGAAAAAAATAACAACATTAAAATTTTTAAAAATGTTATAATCTTTTATAAAAATAATTATGTATAAATGATATTTTTGTCGCAAAGTTTATTCTTTTGCCAATCTAACGATATATGACACTGTTTCTTTTTATTTACGGAATTGGACAAATTTCAACAATTTCCTAGTGAAGTCGTAAAATATTCTTAAATAAAATAAAACAATATCGTACTATGACTTGTTAGTACTAGGAGTTTTGTCGTTCGAAGGGTTAAGTATATATTTACTTTATGAAACAATACAATAATACTTATGCTTACTTATGTATGACATAATAATATTAATAAAGAATGGCGCACACGCCACAGTAGTTTCGTTTAATACAGAATTTAATGATTTGTCGATCGACTCTGACCGTCTGAAAATACGGATTCATATCACTATGAATGTTTCGTTTCAAACATTCTTAATAATATTTTAGTTGGTATAAAAAATGCGAAGCATTTGTTGTTTAAAACTATATTAATCTATTAATATGAATTCCCCAAACTTACCTATGGCAGATGAAGTTTGTATAGCGTTATTGAGTATGTACCGCAATTCGTCGTAGTTTGGTTCGGTCAGCGTCTTGCCGACGGTAGACTGTAAAATTTTAATAGGCATTGACAACATGTTTCACCTTTACTTTTACACAACAACAAGAAAAGCATGCATGCCCGCACGTGTTAAGAAAACATGTGGGACCGGTTATTGTGCATCCACATTAAAGAATCATGGATCAGGATCACGCAGTTACTCATTATTGATTAAAGTTTTGCAACACGATAACGTTAAGTAATATTTGCGGAGTACTGCTACTACCACTAGTCATAGATAGCCACCAGCATCGACCATCGGCAATACGATCAAATTATAAAAATTATGAAATAACAAATTATATCAAACTTCCACAGTAGCTTATCTATCGGTGTTTAACTTGCCCACACAAAAAGTTCCGTTTTAATTATCTCTGCAAAATTTGAATAATAAACAAGCAAAGGAGCAATTGCATACAAACCGTAAGTGCAACGTTGCGAAGAATACGATAGAGTTAAGTAAATCTAAAAGGCAGCGTAGCGTTTACATATTATATTCAGGTTTAGCACAATTTTATTAACACGTTGTATAGTAGTTAATCTTATTAGATAATAATACAATTGAAAAACGTTATTGTACCAAAAAATACTGCATCGTCAGAAAAAAAATTATAACGGATTTCCAAATTTACTTAAAAATTGTAACGGATTTCCAAATTTACTTAAAAAAATGTTACCTGTAAATTCACGAAAATTGGAGTGACATATTGCAATATTGTCGTTGTTACTATTAGTCTATTGCTGAACATTGACAGTATAAACGCTGCGAGACTGCATTTGAAAACCAATCTGAAATAATAACCTTTGTTAATAGTAACAATGAGAGATTAACGTACCGGTAGTAATACACTTTTTTTTTAAATTTCGATTTATTAATAATTACAAATATTTAAAAAAATGTCGAAAGAAAAATATTAAAAGATTTAACAATATTTATTTAATATTTTATTAATTTAACCGTGTCGCGTACCGTTGAAAGAATACTACCACCCCCCTCTCTTCCCTTGGGTGTCGTAAAAGGCGTCTAACGGACTAAAGACTGCACATACATCCATCAGCATAGAGCGGCGAATGGGCTCACCACCTATCACGCTGAGTCGCTATTTGGTGAAAAGTGGATTATGGCAGAGGACTGCTAGGGCGGTCCTCATTGCCTAGTCTCTGACTAACCATTCAGGGATAATAGTAGTGATCATAATGTATATGTATGTATGACATACCTCTTTCCGGCAAATTGGCAGGAGTCACCAGAGCACAAGAAGAACAAAGCCATCCGACGGTCGAATCCAGAATTATTAAGCAACAGTATTAACATCGATGACAAGATAAATAGAGCAATTCCTTCCTGAAAATAAATTAATTGTTTAATATATTATCAGTCCTACGTCATCGAAGTTTTGTTTTTTGTTTTAAAATTTGGGTCCTGACAAATATTAATGTATACTTATTATTATTGTTCATGAACGTGCATTAGCGTTGGAAAAAGAAACAAATCAGTGCAACGTCACTTTGAAAACGGACTTTCGATCAGAAAGTAAAATCATAAAATTTTAATGTTATCACGGCGGCAACCTCGCTCGCACTAACTCTTAGTCTAAACTTACTCGTAACTCTCGGCTTAGATCGCGCATTACCGTAGTGCAAAAGAACAAAAACAGCAATATCCTTTTTATCCAAATTCTCCCACACAAGTAACTAAGTAATTAATAAAATAAGATCCTTGATTTGTTCTAAGTGTTTAATTTTACTACATGTTTAATTTTTGGCACTTTGCTACATTTATGTCGTAGGGAACATGTTTTGTTATATTTGTTAAGTCATGTTTTCCCATGTGTGTTGTAGTGTAGTGTACTTACTGGTGCCTATCTCAAACATTTTAAATTAGCTCTATTGTGGACAATGTTGCTGGTTGCACAATTAACCCTACTAGATGTATTTACTTTTATAAATGTACCAATTGTGTAATTGTTTTTTGTGCTAAATAAAAATAAATAAAAAATACTTAAATAAAATGTGAATTCGCAAAAATGTAAAAAAAATAAAAACTATAAAAAATAAAATACAAACTTAAAAAACTACGTAATAGTAAATTAAACGCGAGTTAATCCGTAAAAAGTGTTTCATTTCAATGTGTAGTGCTCGCTTAAACCTCAGAAAACAATATGGCGAAAATATATTTATTATTTTTTTATAATAAAAATAAGTAGCCCAAGGTTTTTAGATACAATTAACTATCCATTTGCTACAATCCTGACACAATTAAATAATTACTAAAATAATGTATTTATACTTACATTAAAGAAGCACTTAGTTGTTTCAACAGTCGACAAAGCTCCACCTATCGGCAACATCCATACGGGAATGCAGCCAGTGCAGGGCACAGCAATCGGTTGAACAATGAAGAACCATAGCATCAGTAGCCACATGCACTGCACTATAGCCTAAAATAGTAAATTATTATCTAGGGTAGTACATTCAACATAAACAACTTGGTGCTGCTGTGTTTCGTCCGGCAGGTGAGAGTTCCGGAGCCCCCCCCCCCCCCCCATCACAATTCCTATTCCTTCCTTAACCCTATTCCTTTCTTAAAGGTCGGCAACGCATCCGCGACTCCTCTGGTTTTGCGGGTGTCCGTGGGCAGCGGTGATTGCTCTCCATCAGGTGACCCGCTTGCTCGTTTGCCTCCTTCTCATTTATATAAAAAAACAATGACCATTTTAGTATCATGTCATACTACCTTTATTGGAAGTTTACACTTTTTGGCAACTAAACCCATTGGAAGAAATGTCGGTTGAATCGAAAGTCAATAAAAGTATTATATCTATCTCTTTATAGAATTGCTACGAAGTTGAAATTATCTACTGTATGACATGTTGAGGTGTACCAATTCATGATTTGTAAATTTTCCATTTAGTTAAATCTATTTGGGCATATTCTATATTTTTTTTAAATTCTCTGGTACGGTCGTCAAAGTCAAAGTCAAAACTCATTTGGATAGCTGCCACCCTCATATTTATTCCTTTCACCATTCGCTTAGTCTTACGTTCTGTTTTTCAGTTCGAAATTAAGATAGAAATAGCTACCTAACGACTTGGGGTTGCAATCCGTCAACTCGTGAGTGCTGTTAATTCAAAAATAAAGATATAATTAAAAAAAATCAACTACATCACCTTTCCCTTTCCAATTTGCCATGACAGGATCAATACAGGGAATGCAGCGCCAAGTAATCCTCTAAAGTTATTAAAAACTATGTTCCTCAGCCTCGGCATCGGTCCCTTAATAGGATCTCGCTGGTCACTGCTACCACTGTTAACAAAAATACATACATACATACATATATGTAAATAAGGCAACTGCTAGAAACCGCAAGAAACTCCAAGGGCTGGTCAGGTCAAGTGTTTTAAGTATGACAAAAATGACAAGTATCATTGCAGACTAACGTAGGTACTTATCGCCCAGCTGACGCGGACGCGTCCGCGTCAGCTGGGTCAACAGACGGGTGGATCAACGGCCGGCCGCTGCCGCTGCCCGCGCGTTGTAAATAATGGTTTTTTTTATTGTTTATCATTTTGTTTTTTATAAGTTATTGCTTTAAAATAAATTAGATACTTAAAGACTATCCAATTAAAAATCACAAAATGCATTATTTAATTAAAAATGAAAAAAGCACGAATTTCTTTTTGGTCATTTCTTTAATGTTTAAAACACTTGACCTGACCAGCCCTTGAAGTTTCTTGCGGTTCTTAGCAGTCGCCTTATATATATACACCCTCATTTTTATTCGTTATAATTAAATTAAGGGTGACTTACACCCATGAAACTGAACAACTTTCCCCAGGCAATGAGGACAGCAAAAGCAGTCCTCTACCATAGTCCACTTTTCACCAAACAGCGACTGCAAATGTGCAAAGCGTTACAGGTGGTGAGCCCATCGCCGCTCTTAGCTGTTGGATGTATGTGCAGTCTTTAGTTCTATAACAACAATATTTGCTTTTTAAACACACTTATTGTATTGTATATAGATGCGAACTTTGAAAGATGAAATAACTCATCACAGCAAAAGATGGAGTTCTATAAAAGACTGGAGCTCTATAAAAAACTGGAGCTCTATAAAAGACTCGAGAGCAGAAAAAGACTCGAGCTTTAATGTCACGCTCCGAGGCTCACGTAAACCCGTAGTCGTCGAGCAATCTGTAAAAAGATTCGAGCTCTGTAAACGACTCCGATCCCTAAATAAAAGGAGCTCGACTCTAGTACACCACTAGTCCTACCACGTTTGATAAGTTGCGGTCTCCACTCATGAACATGTCTACCCCAGTGGTTGTCGGTCTTGCAGCTAATATGACCACCCACTGCTACTTCAGCTTACTAATTCTTTGAGTTGTGTAGGTTACAAAATTAGTTGGTAGGTTTTAAACTGATATCTTACGAAAAAGACCGTAAACAAAATTTTGTTTTATGTAGTTGTTAGCTCAAATCTGTGGCCAAAGTAATGGCCAACAGTCATTACAATAGTCTATTCAGTGGGCGTTTTAAGTAATTAAAAAGATAATTTTGCGATATTTTAGTAAGAAATGAATTTTTTGTAAGTCTTACTAAGTAGGTAGGTAGATCATTTAAAACGAAATCCTGTAATTGTTAACTGAAATGTACTTACTACACCTTACTCCAATATCTGAAAAAATAATACGAAATTTTAGTTTACAAGACAAAGTAGTTTTTAAAATTGTACCGTCATGGTCACTGACGTGCGCTCTTAAATTTAGATTTTAACTGTGTTTTATTGGTTACTATTTATGTTTCAAATAATTGTGTTGTATATTGTACCTGTAAATAAATAAATAAATAACGTTAGAGAGAGAAAGAGAGAGAGAGAGGGAGAGAGAGAAAAAAATATTGATACGCTCAATTAAAACCATATCAAACTTAAGAAAATTCCATGGTCAATCAGGACCCCGCCTCAGCTTGTGTTGTAGAGTAGAGTACTTAGCTATGTATTATTAAAAAGATTTTATAATTTCAAGCTTAACTAGATACATAATTATGTCAAAGCATCGGATACTTCAAAACACGGCAATTTCGATAAATTCATAACTTTAGGTAAATAAACTAATAAATATTACAAAAAACTAGCAACCCTCCCGCGAATCATCAGCGTGACCACCAGTTTCCTGTGATTCTGTTTTACAAACACAATCAGTTTTATCGTAGGTAATCGACCAGATGATGGTAAATACGCGTACATGTTAAACAAACAAACAATAATTTTATGCATTTATTTAGATTTGTGTCAATAATACTTAGGTTCCCCAGAAATACAAAATAAGGCCTAGGGCAAAATCAATCTTAAAATTGCGTAACAAAATAAAAAGTTTAAATACTTACGAGCCCATTTTAAATATTTAATATGCTCCGTGAAAATTTAATATAACCGCATTTAAATTTTACATAATTTTCATCGTGCGAAATTAAGAAGATCCAATTCACGGAATGTCAAAAAATCATACAATTTGAGAATTGAAATACGGATTCGTCATTTGTTTAAACCAGACATAGACAATGAATAAAGTTCGAAGAGATTTCATGTGGATAATCAACCAAACTTTTTGGTGGAGTTAGTGTTCGTAGCAAAATAAAATCATCTACATTCCATTGTATTTAACTACGTATCACTAACGTACAGGGAGATCACCAAGACAAACTTTTTTTAATAAAAATCAATTACGGAAATGTTTTTACGCGCATCCCTTCAAAAGGGTGCACCTACTTGGCTAATATTCTTTTTTTGTTGTGTTTGTAATTCTGCCCCCGATAGTCAAAAAGGCGCATCTAATATTTTTTCCCGATTTGAGTTATACAGGGCGTCCCACGGATATGCTACATTGAGGGAAAGTACCTTGAATATTATAGATGAAACATTTTACTGACAGAAGACATCATTTGAATTTAAAAAACAATAACTGCATTTATAGATATTTAAATAATTACATGGTTGAACCGGGAATCGAACCCGTTACTTGAGAAAAATAATCATCCTGTAGCTTTATCATACCGATCGAAAGGCTTCATCATAAGGATTATCTTTTGCTAAATAACATAGTGTCACAAATAAAAGAAAGACCATGAGTTTTAACATTTCATGTGAAATTATGTTCAGTAAAATGAAAAGCTGACATTGCCGTAAGGACATACAACCAATGATATTATATGTGTAGATACGTTGCCTGCTCTCCGTAGTGACTAGAACAAATCCAGGTAATTGACTGGACCTCATTTAGTCACACGTCAGTCATCGTCACGTCAATACGATCGTTACCGTTATAAGTTTTGTGTTGTTATTTGGATAAAAGGCCTTCCTGTGTAAGTATACAGAAATTGTAATAATTATACTGCAAACATGAAACAAGTTTTTTTTTGATTTCACTCGTAATTATTGTAATAATAAATTTAAAATAGAAATTTTCGTTTAGTGAGGACATTTGCCCTGTTGCCAATTCGATATGCATGAGTGAGACGCGTGTACTATGTAAGAGAGAGAAGTTTCTGTAAGAGTGAAAGAGAGAAAACAATGGCGGCCGAGATGGCGCATACATTCAATGAGCTCATTGGTCAACTCAACTACCCTAAAGAGTATACAAAAGTTAAAATATATGTTTATCTCTTTTTAACAATAGGCTAATGATATGATTGCATTTATTTTCTTTCCCTTTCGAAGTGATTACGTCATAGAAACAATTTCGCCATTTTTAAATGCAATTTGTTCAGGTGTAACTAGTCTATATATAAAAGGTCATTGCATACAACTGACATTATCATAAGTACCTATTACTAATAAATGTACCCACTTGAGAAGTACGCATCATTTCCCTATTATAATTTAATTGTATGAACATAGACGTATTATTCTAAATATCCACCACAATAAGATCAAAAAATCGACAGGGAGCAAAAAAATCTAAAGATTGCAACTTTGTATTCAACAGGAAGGGACTCATTTTGAGCATTTAATAAAGTGATTAATTTTTAAGTACTAAAAATATTAAATTTCATGGTCTTCATTTTATTTGTGACATTATGTGATTTAGCAAAAAATAATCCTTATCATGAAACCTATCGATCGGTATGATAAAGCTACTGGATGATTATTTTTCTCATTAAACGGGTTTGAATCCCGGTTCAACCATGTAATTATTTAAATATCTATGACAGCAGTTTAAATTGTTTTTTAAATTCAAATAATGTCTTCTTTCTGTAAAATGTTCCATCTACGATATTCAAGGTACTTTGACTCCATGTGGCATATCCGTGGGACGCCCTGTATAACATATTATACTAGAATCAGGAAAAAAAGCGCATCTACCAATTTTATTTTATTATTCTAACTTGCTTCGTTGCGATATTAACATATCAAATAAATATTTCTCATTTAATTATTTTAAACTTTTTTATCTATGGTTTGACATATTCAAAGAGTAGAGCTATAAAAAAGAGGAGACATATTGCTAAATGCGCCCTTTTTACTATACCTAGCGGAATAGTAACTTTAAGGCCCTTACTACTATCGGGGCAGAATTGTCAGGACAACTTAGAGCATTAAACCAACTGCTCTAAGCAGGACAAGGTTTGTGTGATACCTACAAAGAGATAGTTTATTTATTTATTTATTTGGTTTAGGTACACATACAGGTTACAGTCATATTTAACAACTCAGAACAATGCTTTAGATATTGTTCTGAGTATAACAACATATTTGGCATTTCAGGTTAAGCTAGACAACAACCTAACAAACAGTGTACACATCGTGTGTAGTGATTATTATTACAGCGAATACAAAATAAAATTTATATATAATTTTTTTTAAGTACATTTAATTTACTACTTTGTTTAATGTCTTTGGCGTGAAAGAATATTTTTGGAAATTTGTCACGAGGTTACACGCGGACGAAGTAGCTGGCGGGCCGCTAGTTGATCATAAAAAACAATCTAAGTTAAAACAATAAGTCTAGGTACCTACGGCTTCGTCTAGTTTTAGATAAATTAACATACATACATACATATTAATGTTTTATATTTTAGCTTTTTATTAACGCTTAAATATACTTAAGTAAAATTTTAAACACTGAAAAAAGACGACAACCTCAGGCGGGAATCTTTTTTTAGTGTTTAAAATTTTACTTAAGTATATTTAAGCGTTAATAAACCGCTAATTAACTTAAGCGTTAATTAACTTTATGATAAAACATTAATCTATAAACGCAGCTTCATCTTAACCGAATGTTCAAATATTTGTAAAAATATTTCTTTCGGATCTCAGAGGTGAAAACTTCTAAGATTTGATAAAGCAATGTTGACTAAAAACATAAGCATCAAGCACTGACAAATTTCGACGGTTGAAATACATACATATAATCACGACTAAGGAATAAGGACAATTTAGGCCCTTTCGTGCTATGTCGCGGATACTAAGTGGGCCCTACTTAGTATCCGCGACATAGCACGAAAGGTTCGTGGTACGGCCCTTTCGTAGTACGGCCTTTCGTGGTACGGCCTTTTCGTGGTACGGCCACATGAGTAACTACCCTACAGAGTCCAAGCTCTCTAACAACGCGCAAAATCTATACCTATTCTGATAGGGCTGACATCTGTTGCACGTTTAATAAATTTGGGAGGAAGAATAAAATAAGGTGAGTAGGTAGAGGTACATAAAAAAACATGTATTTCAAAACATAGAATAATAACGCATAGAACGATAGTCCCGTATTAGAAAACTGTCACGGCGTGAGGCCAGAAAAAAATAGATGTAGAAGTAAGTTATGCGTACTATCTCGGCGACACGCACATAAGTGTACAAGTAATGCAGCTAGAAAAATCAGATTTGCCCCAAAAGTAAGGAAATTGGAACTGTTGATAGATAGATAAGTTTAGATTATTAGTACTGACGCGGGCCGTTTCGGTACCAAGCCAGTATGGCTTGGTTTTACTGGCCTCATTTATCGTGCGTGTTCTCGCTTTCTATGCGTTATTATTCTAAGTTTCAAAAGGTATAAAATAAGGTTTAGTGTAATTTAACACACATTCTAAAATTAAATTAGTTCAAAGATAATGAAACTTTGTCGAAACGAAAACGAAAAAATTGTCTTCTGTGTTGAATCTAACCCTCGTCCTCCTTACTATTTTAATCTCTTTGTCCGCAAATAATCAAATATTACAAATCTTTAAAGCAGTCTTATCATAACTGAATTTTTAAAATATTAAAAAAAGATATATCCTTATTTTTTCAGGAATTATTCATACACACGATGCAATAGTTGGGAATTGTGTAACTAACCCGACTTTGTTTTATATATTTAGATTAAACACTAATATAAATAATTAACCGTGTCGCGTAGCCGTGAAAGAATATACTACCACCCCCTCTCTTCCCTTGGGTGTCGTTAAGGGAGACTAACGGACTAAAGACTGCGCATACATCCAACAGCTTAGAGCGCCGATGGGCTCACCACCTGTCACGCTGAGTACATGTGCAGTCGCTATTAGGGGAAAAGTGGTCTATGGTAGAGGACTGATTTTGCTGTCCTCATTGCCTAGTCTCTGACTAATTATTAGTATAATTTTATGTTTGTTTTTTTCATGTGATTTCTTTTTGTAGTACCTACTGATTCAATTAACTAATGTTCATATATATTTTTCCCGAAAATACTACCGATTATTTTTCATTATTGTCATGTTGTGTTTGCCTATATTTTGTTGTTGCATTGTAACTGTTATTATTCACATTACCATTTAAAATATACTTAGCTATAATGTACCAATGTTGAAAACCTAATAAAAAAAAATAAAAAAAAAAGTAAATAACCTTTTTAAAAAATAAGCTTTTATTTAAATGCGCTAAAAAGAAAAATATAAACTTTTACTAACAACTTATAACGTCATTACACAATTTATATGATATAAAAGGTTGTCGCAAGATTTATGTAACTACTCGTATTTTCTTAGATAAAAATTTTTAATAGTTAAAACAATCACATCGAGCTATTTAATTTACTTGTTTATTTACACATTATAGTACTTATATTGTAAATCTCGTAACAACATATTATATCATAAAAATTGTCTTGACGTTATAAGTTGTTAGTAAAAAACCACCACCACTCACTACCCATAAAAACGGTCTACCCATTAAGACGAATCAAAATTGAGGCAGTTGCGTCGTTTCATTACAGAGTTCATATGACCACCTTTCAGCTCCATCATCAGATCCTGGTTACCATTGGAAAATAAACTACTCATCAAGACGATTCAAACGAGCCCTAGCTCGATGAGGTTGTGTCGTTTCATTGCGAAGTTCCTATGGCCACCTTCCAGCTCCATCATCAGATCATCACCATGTCATCATAATATTGCATTGTCACGCGATTTACATATTTATGCAAAATTTCAGCTCAATCGGTTGAAGATATCTGCTTCAAAATTGAGTTGCAAAATTCCATCCGAACAAAAGACATTACATACATACCTACATTGCAAGTAAAATAAAATCTTGTTATAAATAACCTTTCGGGGATAAAAGTTGTGATTATATGTGTGTATGTATATAAATATTTAGAACACTGAAATGGTAATATCCCAAATTCGTCAACAAAATCACTCGAATAACTGGACGTAGTTTTAACAAAAAGGATCCAACCCACAAGTTGGTCGAAAATGAGTTGTATATACCAAGATCATATTATATATATATTATACCATATTCAGGGACTATATTTCCTCTTAGCATTATAACTTTAAGCAAAATTAAATTATCTGACCTAGTTTTTGATGCAGGTTACCATCCCACATGTATGGCCGGTTTATTTTTTAGTTTCACAAAAACGATTCAATATGCTTGGATCATTATATTAAAATTAGCCAGTTAAAACACTGATCTTGATTAAATACATCAAAAAGAATCCAAAACACATGGATTACGTTAACATAGCAACCCTGATAGGTCGATCAAAGTGGTCTTGATACTTGTTTTTATTTAACATTTTTATATAATTGGAAAACATCACTTACACATTGCTCTGATATAAAGGAAGTAGCTAAGGCACTTATGTTATAGAAATCAGAAACAACGACGGTACCACAACACCCAGATCCGAGACCATATAGAAAAGTTGGTTTTCTACATTAACCCAACCAGGAATCGAACCCGGGGCCTCAGAGATGGCGACACCAAGTCCGGGGTGCTCGCCTGTCAGCTAAGGAGGTCGTTAAAATAATTAATTTGAGTAGTTTGTATGTGTACTTAATGAAAACAACCATTGTACTTATAACTTATTTTTATTTAGATATATAACTAATAAATTAAAGTAAAGATACTCTTCAAGTTTCGCAAATGCTCGCTGCTTCCATCATAGCCAATATGTTGCCTTAATTGAGCTATTAATTTGCATATTGTTGGTATTTCTTTTTTTACAGTGTAAAAAAAATCATTTTCTGATGGATTGCACACATATCAAAGTCATCGAGTTCCTTTGTGAGTCGACCCTTTCTGTGTTTAGCGGGAGTCAGAAATTTTCTTCCATTTTCGGAGCATTTTCTAGCTATTCTCCGCACAGTACTTTCAGACACACCTAGAACAATAAAAACATATATGCATAAACAATAACAAAACCAAAATTGTTCAGTAATATGGACTGAGTTATAAACATAATTAGTAAAACTTTTGAATCGAGTCGCCTGAATCGGGGTAGGGGTGGTGAAGGTAAGGAGTGGGGGGAGGCTTACCCCCCCATTTACCCCCCCTGCTGCAAACAAGTAGTTTTTAAGTTATGTTAATTTTCTTGTATTTTGAGGTTATGTATCATGGTAAAACTTTTGAATCGAGTCTCCTTAATTGGTGGGGGAACGGGAGGGGAGGAGAGAGGAGCACCCCCCACTTACCCCTCCTGCCGCAGACAAGTAATTTTTAAATTATGTTACTTTTTTAAAAATATGGAAATTTACAAAAACCTCATTTCTGGCGCTTCGCCGGTCGCTCCTCGCTCGCTCGGCTCGCGCGTTTTGGTCAACATACTTACTAACCTAACCTAATTAACTCTTTAGACTTTTTTCATGGCGGGGGGCTTCGCCCCCCGAGCCCCCCTCGTAAGGGGGCTGCGCCCCCCTCGTAAGGGGGCTGCGCCCCCCCGTCCCCACACTTTGGTTCTGTTAATATGGTATTGTATTACCTAAAAACGTGTAATTTTTCGTGATTATAGCCGATTTTGGCAAAACTTTCAAGTGGTTTTTTAAATATTTTAACGCAACAGCGGCAGCTAAAATGTTCATAAACCTTTATTTAAGAACCCCTAAGACCCCCCCCCCACAGTGTTTCTTCAAATTCAGGCGACTCGATTCAAAAGCCAACCCACATAATTTACTATACTTACCACATTCTACCCCTTAACACTTGATAAAATGTCCCAATAAATTCAAAAGTTCAAGATTCTCGAGTCGAACTATAATAACCAACATTTTTGTTTGTAATATCATAACCCCAAAACTTTTAAAAATATTTAAAAATACTGATTGTTTCACGGAATTTAGCCGATTGCGCATAGGCATATTTTAGATAATTATACTTTCAACATCTTTTATAACTTACTTACCAGTATAATATGCTGTACGTTGGTAAATAATTCCAGATTACGTAACAAACTTCCGTATTGAAATTCTGCCAAAACTTCGCAAAAAAAACCTTATATATTATGTTACGAGAACTGCCACGGATGGTCATAATCATGTTATCAGTGTTTTAAATCCAGGAATGTAGAAATATCACTAAAACAACAATTTATATCGTAACCACGGACAGAGTTGAACAACCACTTGACATTAATGACAGATAATCAATGTTGCCAAATGATGAGTGAATTTAGTTCTGGATTATTTAATTTATACTCTTTTATGTCGCACTATATTAATCTATTTAAAATATTAAATTTATGTGCTACCTATCTGTCTGTTTGAAGTCGGTGCCAAGCCATAGGTAGGTATGTTGCATGCAGAGTGCTAGGTAGTGCAGGCCCGCTGCGTTCGGACGCAAGGCGCGAGTGCGGGTGGGTGGGGGAGGTGCTCGCGCCGAGCGATCCAACTCCAACCCAAAGTGGCAGACACATGCGGGCAGACGTCGTTATCGGTCGCTTTGTATGCTATTAAATTTTGATGCGTTATTGTTGTTGCTGATAGATTTCTATAGTTTGGAAGTTCTTTACAGTTTTTTTTGTTGTTATCCTCTCTCTTTTATAATTATCATTTTTTTAAATTTCATTAGGATTTCGGTTTCGTTTTTGTTATTAATTAAAATTGTATATTTTATATATAGGTATATTATTTTTCTTCTGTTTGTGCTTGGCACCGACTTCAAATAGACAGATAGTGTTCCCGCCAAAGCCGGGACGGCCATTCAAACTATACCGCCATCGGTAAGGCGGTTGTTGACGACCGCGTCCGCCTATCTGCCGCGGCGCCACCGCTGCGCGACCCGCAGCCGCTGGCTTCGTGAGATACCGCGCCGACAAGTCTGTCTGTGAAATGAAATTTCAGCTGATACTCAATCAGCTCACTTACCTTCTGTGCCCACTGGCACACCCATTTTGTTGCCAACCGTCTCACTAAGAGTCGCGGACGTACATGGCCATCTTCACACAGCCAGGGCTTTATTGGACTGTGGCAGTATGCTGACGTTAATAACGTCACGCATGGCACGACTTTTGAACCTGCCATTAAAACCCACTTCTTTAAAAATTACAGGAGTTGGGAATCAGCACAAACATGAGTCAAAGGCGGCAATAACAATAGTATGCCGACCCACTCACAATGATACTCCTACAATCACTGCCACAGCTCACATTTTAAAAAACGTCACTGGCTACCTTCCCTTGGAGAAGGTACCAAACATTTCCCACGTACTAGGTCAGCCACCCGTGCCATTGGCTGACCAGCTTTACCACACACCAGCCCCGATCGACCTCTTATTGGGGTCGGACGTTCTTGGCCAGGTGTTGGACGGGACTAAGGTCTCGTTGGGCCCGGGCAAGCCCATAGCCTTCGGCACGATTTTCGACTTCGCGTTGATAGGACCCATTGAGGACTTGTATGCGCAGCCGGCGCAGCAGGTTAACTCAGCTCACGTCGTCAGCTCACAACCAGACTCAGCTGAATCAGTCCAGGACATACGTCAGAGTCTGGAAAGGTTCTGGGAGTCTGAGGAGCCCCTCCCTCAATCTCACACTCACAATGATCCCCTGGAGGAACAATGCGAGGAAATCTTCCGCTCTACCACTACACGCGATCCCTCAGGCAGATATACGGTCGCTCTGCCCTTTCTAAAGGACGCCCCTCAACTAGGTAAAACTCACCCTATCGCATTACGCAGATTCCTCAATATTGAGAAGAAGCTAATGGCGAACCCGTCCCTGCGTTCTAAATACGTCGACTTTATGGCCGAATACATCGACTTAGGGCACATGGCTCCCTGTCACCCAAATACATTCGCCCATAAACCTCACTTCTACATCCCTCACCATGGCGTATTTAAGTCAGGGTCGGACAAGCTGCGCATTGTTTTTGATGGTAGCTGCAAAAGCTCCAATGGTGTCAGCATAAATGAATGCCTACACATAGGCCCCGCCCTTCAACAGGACCTTGTGGACATCATCATGTCCTTCAGAACGCATCCAGTCGTTTTCAGCACTGACATCCAGAGGATGTTCAGAAATGTGCTGGTTGCCCCAGACCAGAGACGGTATCAGCTGATACTATGGCGGTCCTCACCAGATCACCCTCTGCTCACCTACGCCCTCAATACAGTCACGTACGGCTTAAGATCAAGCCCATATCATGCAATCCGCACCCTGCTCCAGCTGGCTGATGATGAAGGCCATCGCTACCCTGGAGCCGCTCAGGTTCTTCGCAAGTCTATCTTCGTTGATGACATCTTGTGTGGTCATGACACGGTTGAATCCGCCCAAGCACTTCAGGACGAGTTGATAAGTCTGCTAGACCTAGGCGGCTTTCAGCTCAGTAAGTGGACATCTAACTCGCCTAAGCTGCTCGAGAGACTTCCCGACAACCAATGCGACATGCCCAAGGACTTCGACATGAACCCAGAGTCCACGTCCATTAAGGTCTTGGGTATACAGTGGAGCCCTCAGTCAGTTCACCTACCGCATCTCTCTGCCCCCCATCACACATGTCACAAAGCGGTCTATTTTAAGCACCGTAGCCTCACTTTATGACCCAAACGGTTGGGTTTCCCCCGTTATCTTCCGCGCAAAGCTGCTGCTTCAGCAATTGTGGCTACTGAAGCTGGAATGGGATGAGCCCACTCCCTCTGAAGTGCAAACGGAGTGGCACCACATCTCAGAGGATCTGCCGCTGTTGTCTAGCATTCGCTTCCATCGGCACGTTTGTGCAAGCAAAGGCTCAGCTGCATACTCGCTTCACGGGTTTGCAGATGCCTCTGAAGCCGGGTTTGCCGCCGTTGTTTACCTCCATGAGCTCAATGCCTCCGGAGATACTTTGGTACACTTGATTGTCGCCAAGTCGCGAGTCGCACCAATCAAGAATCGCCTCACAATCCCCAAGTTAGAGTTGTCGGCCGCCACTCTACTCTCCCAGCTGATGATCCGTGTGTCAGTTCAGTTATCGGCCCATATCAGTATACAACAACACATATGTTGGTCAGACAGTACGATAGTCCTGGCCTGGCTCAATACACCGCCTCACCGTCTTCAACCCTTTGAAGCCAACAGGGTAGTCAAAATCAGCTCAGGCTCACCAGAATGTACCTGGCGACACGTACCTTCCGAGCTCAACCCGGCAGATTGCGCAAGCAGAGGGATGTCTGCGCAATCCCTGTCAGCCCACGACCTATGGTGGTCTCCCACGTGGCTTGGACAGCCTTGTGAGTCTTGGCCTGCGATGCCCTTAGCTCTGGGCCATCACGCCCTGCCCGGCCTTAAGCCCAAACACGTCCCGTCACTGGTCACAGTGCCCGGTCTTGACTTTGACCTGCTCACTCGGTTCAGTTCAATAGACAAGCTCGTCGGAGTGACAGCTTGTCTAAAACGCTTTCTGCACAACTGCAGACACCACCCAGATTCGCGACGCTCAGGCCCCTTGTACGTCAGTGAACGAAGAGAGGCCCTACTTTACTGGGTGCGCAGTGTCCAGCACAATGAGTTTGCGGAGGACATCCACCGCCTTCAAACTGGCAAAATCTGCTCCGTCAGACTCCAGCGGCTGTCACCTCTCATTAAAGATGAGCTCCTTAGAGTTGGTGGACGACTGTCCCATGCGTCTATCCGATATGACGCGCAGCACCCGCTCATACTTCCCAGCTCTAGCCCACTTGTAGACCTTATCATTGGCCACTACCACAAAATACACTGCCATCCTGGCGCTGACACTTTACACGCTATCCTACGCCAACAATTTTGGATATTGTCCGCGCGCCGCATTATTAGACACCGAGTTTTTAAATGCATTAGATGCTTTCGATGCCGGGCCCAGCCGCAAGCGCCCTTCATGGCCGACCTGCCAGCCGATAGAGTTACGCCTCAGCCAGTTTTTAGTCAAGTCACGACCGATTTTGCCGGACCATTCCTCGTTAAATCTAGTACCCTACGTAATGTTAAACTCTTAAAAGCGTACTTTTGTATATTCGTGTGCCTCTCGACTAAGGCGGTTCATTTGGAACCGGTCTCGGACCTCAGCACGGAAGCGTTCCTCGCGGCATTACAGCGTTTTATAGCACGCCGCGGTGCCCCGGTTCTCATCCGCTCGGACTGCGGTACAAATTATGTAGGCGCTAAAAATCAGCTCATCGAAGTACAAAACTTTCTTGCCTTAAACAATGACACGATTGCGCACAAGCTCGCTGGTCAGCACATTACTTGGTTGTTGAACGTCCCTAAGGGACCATGGTTCGGTGCGTTACATGAGATCAACGTAAAATCAACAAAGCAACTTTTATATCGCGTAATTGGCGAACAACACCTCACATTCGAGGAATTCTCCACACTCTTAGCTCGAATTGAAGCGGTCCTCAACTCAAGACCTCTCTGCCCACTTTCGTCTGATCCTTCAGACTTTGAGCCGCTTACAGCCGGACATTTCCTTATAGGCCGCCCACTAACGGCCCTTCCCGAACTATCCGTGGAAGATAGGCCGATCTCCACACGTAGGCGATTCCAGATGGTACAGGCCCTTTCCCAGCGCTTCTGGACGCTGTGGACCCAGTCCTACCTGCATACCCTTCAAACCCGCTCCAAATGGTTGTCCCCATCCTCCCCTCCCCGAGTCGGCGAGCTCGTCCTCATCAAGGAGGACAACCTGCTTGCCCTCCAATGGAGACTGGGGCGCATTGCTCGCACCCTGCCTGGGAAGGATGGCGTCGTGCGGGTGGTGGACCTGGACACCGCGAATGGACATCTTCGGAGGCCTGTATTCCGGATCGCCAGGCTCCCATTGGATGAGCCCACCCTGGCCCCCGGAGGATGTTCCCGCCAAAGCCGGGACGGCCATTCAAACTATACCGCCATCGGTAAGGCGGTTTTGACGACCGCGTCCGCCTATCTGCCGCGGCGCCACCGCTGCGCGACCCGCAGCCGCTGGCTTCGTGAGATACCGCGCCGACGAGTCTGTCTGTGAACTACCGCGAGACGCTCACAAAATACGCGCGCTGGTATCTGCCCTTATTTATAGTGACTCCTGAACCTAATGTGAAGAGAACGCCTGAGTGCCTGTGATAACGTAAAGTGACTTTGTGCTGTGCCGTGACAAATCGCCTACATCGCCGCCCGCCAGCTCGCTGCCCCGTCTCCTACAGTTGCCCGATCACCCATCATCATCCCAGGTAAGCCTTCCTACCTACCTACCTACCAGTTCCCTACGTCGCGTAATCGCCACTCAGACGTGGCGACTACAGATAGGTAGCACATACATTTAATATTTTTAATAGATTAATAGGTAAGTAATTGGTTTAGACAAGAGTAAGTAAGGTTTTGTTTGTTTAGATATTATAATCATGAATATGTAGATACAATTAAGTTTATTTTATGCTTTTTAGTGAGTTTTTGATTGTGTTTTTTTATCTTATTTGTGTTTTTTTGAAGTCGGTTTATTTTTTTTATAAAAAAATCTTTATTTTTCTCTTTTTAGTGTAAGTAATAGGTACGTATAAAGTACAAATTTCAGTCAAGCCGCCTTTACACATTCCACGCTATCGACGAGTTACTAGAGGTAGCTCAACAAACCACTATTTAACGTCATTCCTGCTGATGTTAATAACTGTGGCGGTTTGATGCACGCGCTGAAGTAGGGAATAGGCTCCAGATAAGCTCCAGAGTTATGTTAAGATGTAATATTTCTGTTATTGAAGTCCTATTCAACGGGGCAATGGGGATCGTGTCCAAGTTTAAGTGGCCTGCCCTTCGCCGTAATCAAATAGAATCAGGCGAGTTACCGGATTCAGTGTGCATAACATTTGATGACGACACTATTGGCACAAAAGTAAAAGACAGTGATGGGTTAGTGGCCATAGCACCCGTATCAACAACAAACAACATTCCAAGCAAATGAATGGTACGGGGATGTTGAACGGAGAATGCTGCCGCTAATCCTCAGTTGGGCGGTAACGGTGCATAAACTCCAGGGCTCCACTTTAAACAGAGCCGTGATTGACTAGGGCAAGAAATATTTTGCCAAAGGCCAAGTCTATGTAGCACTTAATCGTGTGAAGGCACTGGATGGCATTGCTCCTGCAACAAAAGCTGGACGTCATGGACGAGGTGAGCGCAGTGCAAGTTTGCAAGACCAGCTTCAGTGAAGATAAGGTGGCTGGTGCAAAGAAGCTGCTCTACGAGTCTGTCGGCAAGAGCGACCAGATGTGTCCCGGAGACGAGACGGGACGCAGAAGAGCCTGCAGGAGATCATTACACTGATCAAGGAAACCGATCCTGATGACATGCCAACGTTTGTGGCGAGAGACCTTAACAAGTTGCCTCCCGTCACTTTGGATCATGTCGACGTCACCTGCCTCCTGAAGGACATCGTGTCTCTGAAGGTGAATTTGGCTGAAGTGATGCTGAAATTTCAAGCATCCGAAAATACTAGATCATCGATCGCCGGCTCATATATCAACAGTCGATGACGGGCCTGCCTCGATACGTCTACGTCGAGCTGCAAGTCAGCGGTTTCAGCGCCGTATCCGATACGACCCGAGCCGAGCCGAGCGCCGCCGGCGCAGCTGTCAGCTGTGAGCGCAGTCTTTATGCCCCGCGCGCCTGCCGCCAACGCCGCCGCCGCCCCGCTGCCTGCATCGCCGGCCGTGACGACGCATGCGCCTATCACGTGTGCGCCCGTCAACTGTCGACGACGCGATTTCACCGCTGTTGTTGCGGCCAATACAAAAATACCATAGTAACTCTTAATCGTTGAGGAGTTGTGTCTCCCATCATCATCAGATCAGCAATGTCATCAGATGATGACTACAAGAAGCAAATAAATACATAGGTACGGCCTATCAAATTTTAAGGTTTCCCTCGATTTCCCTGGGATTCTATCATCAGATCTTGACTTGGTGGCAATGGGACCACCTCAGAAGTATGCTCTTTCAAATTAAAAAAGAGTTTTTAAAATCGGTTCACAAATGACGGAGATATCGCTGGACATACATAAAAAAAAACATACACGTCGAACATAGAACCTCCTCCTTTTTTGAAGTCAGTTAAAAACGATACAGAATGTTTGAATGCATTTTGATAAATGTCATTTACTAGAAAATAGTTCACAAAACAAATCACAAAAACAATCCAGAAAGCTATGATTATTTATGATTATGCTATTTACTTGAAAATAGTTTAGATTATTATATCATAAAAACGACTCAGAACGCTTGGATTGCTTTTGAAAAATGATATTTGATTGAAAAGAGTTCACAAACTAAATCGCAAAAACAGCCCAGAATGGTTTGTTCATTATTGATAATTTTACATTTTTTAAAAAGTAACTGATTCAAAATTTTAATAGTTTTATTTTAATGCTTTTTTTCTATTAGAATATGCATAAGCATATTTTAATAGAAAAAAGAATTTTAAAAATCAATATAAATAATTTTTAATCTACCCACCATAAAATACTAAATATTGTTTTAAAAACTTGCAACACTTACCTACTACTTGTGATCAAGCAAGATTGAATGCATTGCAGTTAGTTTGGAAAATAAAAATTACTGTTATAAAATAAGAGGGTTTACGCATTTCAAGAGGATATTGAGGGTTTTGGAGGAGAACCCGATTATAATATAGAATCACAAGATGAGGGAGAAATTTAAAAAAAAAACTTGGCGGATGATTTAATGGTATATTTTTAATTTGACTTACCAATGACAAAACAATAAAAATAAGTAAAAAAGCTAGACTGTTGCTGTAAGAAAGAGGTTATAGAACCATAAAAATATAATTTTATTTAATTTAATTTGATGTTTTAATAAATCCCTTAATAATTAACTTTGCTGAATCGTTTTTGAGAATTACATTATGAGAATAACACAATGGAAAATAACATTTACCAAAAAGGATCCAAACCAACTTTTTCCTTAATAACTCCGTAAATATTGGAATGAACTGAATTCAATTTGTTTAAATAAAAACAACACATTATTACAAATTATATTTCACAAAAACATAAATAATTAAATATTACATCTCTAAGCAATTACAGGATAAACTTCAAACGACGATATCTCAAAAGTGACATTATGTGGGTTGGATATTTGGTCCGAGGTTGAATCCTTTTTGCTAAACTACGTCCAACTGAATCTCATCTAATGCGCGTGAACGTGCGGGGCCCTGTCAGTCATACCACAACTGAGCCGGCGCAAACCAGTTTTTACCACGGCGGCGCGTCGGCGAACTTGTCGGTAAGAGGTCACGCACACATCGCCGCGCCATGTATGAGTTTACGTACAGCGAGCCGCTTAGGCAGCTTGGACTCTGTAGGGTATTTACTCACATGGTACGGCCCTTTCGTGGTATGGCCCTTTCGTGATATGGCCCTTTCTCGCAAGGGCCCGTTCTCATGTACCGCATTTTCTACTGTGATTATTGACCTAACTGTATAATAGTAATTTCATAAGAATTTTTATACTTAGAGATCAACCACGATATTTTAACACGTGGTTAAGTGTGAGCGTAATCTGGGGGCACGACAGTGCCCCTGCCAAGTTGAGCAAAATATGCGACCCGGCCGTACTATCCTTTTCTCAGGAGCAGTTCAGGCCATTTTCCACCACCCTATAACTTCGTTGTGAATAAAACTAGAGGCCTGAACTTTCAGTAACCAAGCAGGCATTGTAAAAACACAGTAAATTTCAAATTTTATTCAATTTTAACCAGTAGTTTAAGAACTATATACTAGTCAAAGTTTCCTAATTTTGTCACTTACTGACTGACCGTTCATCATAACTCTATGGCATTTCTAGCAGACATAGAAGCTTCAAATTTAGAATACAATTAGTGTTTAGTGTATAAATTAAGGAAAATCTAAAAATTTTTGCAATTTTGTTCTAGTTTTTAGATACACCGACTGCATAAATAATTTTATAATCCCATATAAATATATAGGATTACAAAGTACTTGGTATTCATTGGATCTCACAACTTTTTACGGTAGAAGGACTGAGCTGCGAGACTTGGTTTTTTACAAGTATGTTTTTGATGGTATGCCATTTTACAATGCATCTTAACTAAGAACTTAGAAATGTCTTTTATCTGAGAGCAGACGCGGAACCAAATAAAATATTCTAAAATTTATGCATACTGCGAAAGAGCCGTACGGTGAACGGGACATAGCCAGGGACCGGAAAACCCCTTTTTTTGGTTAAGCCCATTGTTAGGGAAACCCCATCAAAAGGTTACCGAACGATAGGGTTTCCCTATTGATAGGGTTAGTTTTTCGTAGCGGTAACTTTTTTGAATAAGGTTAACTGCTTCCAATGCACTTACCAAATCAAATAGGGTATTTGTAACGGTAATTTTAAGCGCTTATCAACTAATAAGGTTACCCTATTTGTCTCCTATCTCGTTTTCGCGCACAGCGGGCGGCGGGTTGCGGGCGGCGGACTGCAGTGTCTGCAGTCCGCCGCCGCCCCGCCCGCTGTTGTCACATGGAAGCTTCATACAACCGCGCCGAAACGGTATTTGTCTATGATATTACTATACAAGTTTTTTATTTAACTTGCAATGCATCTTTGTTGGGTGAAATCTTGCAACTTAACTTTGATCCACTTCCCGGTTACCGATTGAGTTGAAATTTTGCAAACATGTGTAAATCGCGTGACAATGCAATATTATGATGACATGGCGCTAAGGAAGCTGGAAGCTGGAAGGTGGTCATAGGAACTTCGCAATGAAACAACACAATCTCATCGAGTTTGGGCTTGTTTGAATCGACTTGACGAGTAGTTTGTCTTTCAATGGTAACCAGGGTTTGATGATGGAGCTGGAAGGTGGTCATAGAAACTCTGTAATGAAACAACGCAACCCTATCAAGTTTCGGCTCGTTTCATTCGTCTTAACGAGTACTTTGTTTTTAGATGGTTACCAGGGTCTGATCTGATGATGAAGCTGAAATGTGGTCCTAGGAACTCAGTAAAGAAACGACGCAACCCCATCGAGTCTCGGCTCGTTTGATTCGTCTTGACGAGTACTTTGGTGCTAGATGGTAACCAGGGTCTGGTGATGGAGCTGCAAGATGGCCATGGAACTCAGTAATTAAACGACATAACTCCATCTAGTATGGGCTCGTTTGATTCGTCTTGACGAGTACTTTGATGCTAGAAGGTAACCAGGGTCTGATGAAGGAGCTGCAAGTTGGCCATGGAACTCAGTAATTAAACGACATAACTCCATCGAGTATGGGCTCGTTTAATTCGTCTTGACGAGTACTTTAATGCTATATGGTAACCAGGGTCTGATGATGGAGCTGGAAGGTGGCTATAGGAACGAATCATTAAGATGAACAAACGAACAGTTTGATTCGTCTTAATGGGTATCATATTACACAATTCTATGACCACGGCTTATATTTCGGTTCGACGCGATTCTGTTTCGGCGTGCAGTGGTACTGGGGGTAGCAATGCGCATTTGTCTGGCACAGACTATAATAGCTCGTTAGATTAGTTGTTAAGTCTTAACTATAAGTTAGTTAACTGTTTTTTTATTATTATTAGTATTGACGTCAATAAGTGCCTGTAAAGGTTTACATTGAATAAATAATTTGACTTGACTTAGACCGTTTTGATGGGTGGTGAGTGGTGGTGGTTTGATGGATGTGAACAAATATTGGATACACGTTCAGTGAGATCAACTAAAAAGTAAAAAATAAATTAAAAGTAAAAACCTTTTATTTTAATGCTCTAAGAAGAAAAAAATAAACTTTTACTAATTAAAATCTCATAAAAGTTTGTTTATTTTATTTTATTCTCTTTTGAAACCCTACTAAAATAAGTAAGAATTTTCGTATGCTTCCTAGAAGCTTTGTCTCTGTTCCGTTTTTTTACTCATGTGCTGTCGTCATAGTGACTGCATCATGCCTGATGGTAAGCAGCCGATACAGTCCAAAATAATGAGAGCGCTCCCCACCGTGAAATAAGCACGGTAACGAGCGCACCTATTGTATTTTTTGGTACGAGTACTGATAGTCTGCACAGTATGATGGTGGTTCCTAAGACCAGCACGTGTAGTCCGGGAGAGACACTCTCTGTAGTAATCCCGGTAGAAGACACTGAGAGGAGCAATGTCTCTACGCAGCTGGAGGTCCTCAAGAGACGCTGTAACCTCAGCATCTCCAATAATGCGTACCACTCGCCTTTGCAGTTTATCAAGTGCATCGAGGAGGTATTTAGCGGAGCCGTCCCATAATAGGTGGGAACAATACTCCATACTCGATCGCACCTGAGTCTTGTACAGCGATCGATACGTGTACGATCGAGAGCCAGGTTCAGTTTGGAAATGAAATGAAATGAAATAGTTTAATCACAGAAAATAGAGTAGGTACAAAAGATGGTAATTTATAACAATGTTCGTCTATTTTGCCAACGCAGGGCATGTGAATGGAGATAATTAGGTAAACAGATTTGACAAAAAAATACTAATAATTAATTATACATTATAGCCAATATAATTATATTGAATATTACGTCACATATAGTAAATAAGATTGATAAAATTAATTGATTCATGTATTATTTTTTATTATTATATTAATTATATTAAATTACATTATAAACTACAGTATGTCAATATTACAATTTAGAAAATCTTTAATAGAATAAAGCATTTTATTTTAAGACAT
This sequence comes from Scoparia ambigualis, assembly GCA_963921215.1. Classification (NCBI taxonomy): domain Eukaryota; kingdom Metazoa; phylum Arthropoda; class Insecta; order Lepidoptera; family Crambidae; genus Scoparia; species Scoparia ambigualis. The sequence continues at coordinate 22,683,870 of OY992509.1, forward strand.
AGTCTTTTTCTAAAAGTTCTTATATCCATTTCGGTTAATGAGTGAGGTAGCTTATTACATACTTTTATGCTACTGGGATAACAATTTCTCTTATATAATGATGTCTGCATTTTGGGTAACAACAGCTTTCTACGATATCTTATACTTCGGCTAGTGTTTACATCTTTATTAATAAATAAATACTGATGACTCTTTACAAAAATACAACATTCCAGTATATATAATGAAGGGAGAGTTAATAAATTTAATTTTGGGAACAATTGCCTGCATGAAGTCATTGGTGTCACCTCACATATGGCCCGAACGCATTGTTTTTGTGATATGAAAGCCTTATTCATGTCGACTGAATTTCCCCACAAAAGTATGCCGTATTTAAGGTTTGATGCCACGTATCCGTGATAAGCCATCAATGCGGTTTTTTGGTTGATTTGCGTCGTCAGTCGCCACAGCGCGTAAGCAAATCTATTTATTTTAGAATATAATTTCTTAATATGTTGTCCATATGCACTGACTGTCAATTATTATGCCCAAAAAAAAATGACTTCATCTGATTCCGATATTGGTTCATTATTAAGAAGCACAGATAGATTTAGACTTTTGGGTTTTCTATTATAAAATTGTATATATTTAGTTTTGTTTACATTAACTTTTAAATTGTTCTCTGTCAGCCATTTCGTAATATTATTAATAGTATTGTTAATATCTCCATTAAAGTTTCGGTCTGGAGTTTTAGGTATTACCACAGATATATTGTCAGCGAATAAATTGCACTGATAATTAGTAGCAGGAGGTAGATCATTAATGTATATTATGAATAATAAGGGTCCTAAGATAGGCACTTCTCAACTTCAATATTAGAATTCCCTTGCGTAACCGTAAAAAACAGACCTTTATCTTGCAAGTCTATAGGAATAATACCTCCTTTTATACTCCCGTTGTACGCATGTGCCGTACTTACAATGAGCTGTCGCAGGTTGGTAGTGACCTGGACATTTTTGTGCCGAGCCTCGCCATGTTTTACCGTGCTGTCAGAAAGATACTGTCTGAAATTTTATAAATAAGAGGTTTAGATTTACTGCATGTTTTTGTAATCTAATTTAATTCATTGTAATTTTATTTATTTATTGAAATTTTAATTTAATTTATTGTAATTTAATTTATTGTAATTTGATTTATTGTTATATAGTTTGATTTATTTATATGGTTTCAATAATTTTTTAATTTGTGTCTGTACATTACTTGTTTTTATTAATGTTTAATTCTATCGTGGTGACAAGAATGTTTGCGCCAAAAATGTATAATGTTGTGTATACACGTTTTTTGGGTCTTGATCTAGTTTCAATCCATTGTAATTTATGTTTCTACTTTTATTTGATTGTTACCTGTTGTGTGTGCCAATATAATAAATAAATAAATAAATAAAGTCCGTTGTGGGACACCCATATTATTTCGGACAAGTAGTGGTTTTGCAGAAGTTTCTTCCTTATGTTCATTAACGTAATTAACTTCGATATATTGTGTACAATTTCTAAGGTAAGTTTGTAACCATTTTAATGCATTTCCTCTTAAACCGTATTTCTGGCATTTAGATAAAAGTATGTCATGTTAGACAAAGTCAAAAGCTAGAAGAATAAGGCTGTTGTATCGATATTCTTTTCAATATTTTCGGAAACATTTTTTTATCAAATTAAAGGCTGCTAATGTGGTTGATTTACTTTTCCGAAAACCATTTTGTTCCTTGGCTAATACTTTAAATTTTTCTAAAAAGTCATAAATTCTATTGTGCATAACCTTTTCAAAGACTTTAGATAGTACTGGTATTAATGCAATAGGTCTGTAATTATCCATTACATCAATATCGCTTTTTTTATGTATTGGTTTTATGATTGATAGTTTGAGGGCTTCCGAAAATGTGCCTTTAGTCATTGAAAGGTTTGTTAAATAACTTAATATGTCAGAAAGAACTAGTGCGCAGTATTTAAGAATCTTTGTGGGTAGTGCGTCATAGCCCACCGATGTTGTGATATTGAGGAATCATATAATTTTAAATATCTCGTCATGACGTGTTGTTGGGTATAAAAAGATGCTCGGTTCTAAATGTTGGATATTATTAACAGATGTCGCATTAGAATTATGAAAATTAGATGATTGGATTGTAATGTCAGAATTAAAATTATAATTAGAATTAGATGATTGATTTGTAATGTCGGAATAAAAATTATTAAAATGATTACAAATGTCAATAGGGTTCGTAATATTCAACTTGTTATGTCTGATTTTGCTTATGTAACTATTATTAAATTCTGGTTGATCATACGATTTAATTAGATCCCACGTGGCTTTACAAACATTTTACTTTTATGGAGGCGTACCTCGTTCATAAGTTTTCTAGATTTTCTAATACACATCTTTAAAATAGAGGAATACTTTCGATACTTGCAATTCATGGACAGATTCTTTTTTATATAATATTTAAAACGCAATTTTCTCTTTGACACATATGACTTTTTAATTCCCCTTGTGATCCAATTGCAGGGTTTAGATCTATTTCTTGGCAAAATCCAAAGGGAAACGCCACTGCACAAAAAGAAGCAGAAGATCTATTTCTTAACTTAATTTTACACGAGGGAAAACATTATTTAAAAAAACAGTGTTAAGGTGTCATGAAATATATTAAATGATGTATTTAGATCAGTAGTCTCATATACATCTGACCAAGACAAACCAGATAAAATTTCCGCAAATTTTTTCATATTTTCAATGCTGAAATCCCTTCTGTAAATGTACCGTGCGCTATTTTACTTTACTTTATTTTGTATTGGGATGCAGAGTATTTGACAAGTGTCATGATCTGATAATCCCACTGGGCAAGTATTTCCTTTAGCTGTAGGAATATTACTTACTATCTGGTCTAAGCAAGATTTCCCACGAGTTGGTACTTTAATGTGTATTATGGTTCCATTGTTTTGATTTAATCTAATGTACTCTTCTTAAACATTACTGTCTTTTAATATGTTTATATTGAAGTCACCGGCATTGATTACTTTGGTGTTTCTTTTATATCTTAGTTTTGAGAGTAAGTTCTCAAACCGCTCTAGGAATATATGAGAGTTAGAGCTCGGTGTTCTATAAATACAGACAACTATACATTTAATTTGAGGAATTTCAATGCCACAACACTCAAATGAACATTGAATTGCTAGTTCCCTAAGAAATAGAAGTTTCTTGAATGCATAGTGATCCCTGCATAAGATACTTACGCCGCTACGTCTTGGCAACCAGTTCTTGCCTTTTCACAACGATATCGGCATGCTTTGCCGCAGGATGTCCCAAGTATCGCTCATGCATGAATATTGCCCAAGGACAACATGTTATTAATATGCAGAAGAAATAGAGTAGATGAGAGCACAGAACCCTGCGGCACTCATGCCGCATGCATGATTAACCTTGTAAAACGTGGAGGAACTACCCTCACAAAGGACACGAATCCTCCGCTCCACTAGAATGTCTGCAACCAACCGCACAAACGGGGCAGCACACCGAAGGCCGGCAACTTGGAAAGAAGGGAACGATGCCACACTCTATCGAAAGCTTTGGCGATATCAAGGCCAACTGCCAGGGATTTGCCATGCTTGTCCGTCGCTTCACCCCACGCGTGAGTAACGTACGCTAGAAGATCACTCGTTGATCACTTGCATATTCCAAAATCCAGACAAACTAAAGAGCCGGACAGAGTCCGGACTAGAGTCTTAAAAGTCCGGACATTTCCGGTATAATCCGGACGGATGGTAACCGTAGTCGGGGGAGGCCGGACGTGACGTCAGACGGCCCTGCATGACTGATACAGGCAAAGGAATCAAGTTCGCTACTCTTATGTTGTAAGGCTTGGAAGAACGGTCAAGTTGCCTTGGCTTAATGTCCGGACTTTTTGTGGGGACTTATTAAGTTTCCAAATAATAACATGATTTTTTATTTGTCTTAGACCCGGTTGGTTGACCAGACCATAAAACTGAACAACTTTCTCCAAGAAATAGGCCAAAACACGAAATATTATTTTTACTTTTCCATACAAACCTTGCTCGGTCAAAAGAGACTTTGAAAGAATAAAAAACCACATAGTATATAGGTAGGTACCTTAATAATGTACAATTGTATGATCCCACTAACCCACATTGGGCCAGCGTGGCGGGTTATGGCCCAATATCCCCACGTTCTATTGTCCACGTGGGAGGCCTGTGCCCAGCAGTGGGACGTTAGTAAGCTGATGATGCTGTTGTTAGAGCTGCCATACGTCCATGAACATAGGGTTACCATACATTATTCATTTATCATATACCATGGATTTATCCGGACAAAATCAACAAAAATTAAAAGATAAAAATACTTTTTAAAAACAAGCTTTTATTATGTTCTTGTTGTTAAAAGATCTAAAAATTCAAAAATAATAATTTAATCCTAATAAGAAAAATATAATTATAATAGGTGTATACCTTTTAATAAAAGCGTAAGAATTACATTGTAATGGAACATTAAAGAACAGTTAGCATTATTACACCGTCATATTTTTTTTTGCAATCACAATGTAACACTCTTTTATTTATAAAACATTGGGTATGTGATAAAAACGCAAAGTTTTAATGCAAGGTGTAATGTATTATAGTTTAATAAAAATGTCTAATAGGTATGTAGGTACCTACTTACGATATTTGGTTATTGTGACGTAGACGAATATGGTTAATTACCGTTAAAGGTTGCAATGTAGGTTTACCTATTATAATGATATTTTTCTTATCAGGATTAAATTATTATTTTTAAATTTTTAGTCTTTTTATCATCAAGAACATGAAAAAAGCTTGTTTTTAAAAAGTATTTTTTTCTTTTTTAATTTTAACTTTTTAGTATTATTTTATATTTTAATACCTTAACATATCAATAAAAAATGGTCCACCCATTAAGACGAATCAAACTCGACGCGGTTGTGTCGCTTAATTACTGAGTTCCTATGGCCACCTTCCAGCTCCATCATCAGACCCTGGTTACCATCTAGCACCAAAGTACTCGTCAAGACGAATCAAACGAGCCCATGCTCGATGGGGTTATGTCGTTTAATTACTGAGTTCCTATTGCCATCTTCTAGCTCCATCATCAGACCCTGGTTAACATCTAGCACCAAAGTACTCGACAAGACAAATCAAACGAGCCGAGACTCGATGGGGTTTCGTCGTTCCTTAACTGAGTTCCTATGACCACCTTCCAGCTCCATCATTAGACCCTGGTTACCATTGAAAGACAATCTACTCGTCAAGACGATTCAAACGAGCCCAAACTCGATGAGGTTGTGTCGTTTCATTGCGAAGTTTCTATGGCCACCTTCCAGCTCCATGATTAGATCAGCACCATGTCATCATAATATTGCATTGTCACGCGATTTACACATGCATGCAAAATTTAAGCTCAATTCGTAACCGGGAAGTGGATAAAATTAAATTTGCTAGATTTGATGACAAACGGACAGGTGAAACTAATTAAAATCTTGTAAAAATCTAACAAGCTGCATTGCAAGCACCGCGCGACAGGTCTTAACGTGAACTGATTGACAAGTCACACGAAAATTAACTTTAGTGCGAATAACTTATTTATGAGTAAGCGATATTTTGCAGCACGCTCGCCGCGAGGGGGCCTCTGTTGAAAGCTACACACGTAAACAGTTATACAATAATAAGTCTAATGCATTGCAAGTAGAAGCTTGAATCGCTTGTGCGCGTTAAAACCCTTTTTATAGGGTTAGCTTCAACAGGGTTTTTGGATGTGGATAGTGCTTACCCTAATTAACTGTATCAATTTGGTTATCCTTTCGATGCGGTAAGTCGACGATATGCTAACCGTATTGATAGGGTTAGTGAAAACAAGTCTATGAATTACCCAATCAAAAACCCCTTATTTGGTAAGCGGTTCCGGTCCTTGGACATAGCGCGAACGGGACATATTGCGAATGGGACATACTACGCAAGGGACATATCGCGAACGGGACATACCGCGAACGGGACATATCGCGAACGGGACATGTTGCGAATCGCCGAAGTTTTTGTTGGCGGGCAGAAAAGTGAAAGGACCTAAATCGTCCTAAGCATTTTTAGTTAAAAAAAAAATTAAATAAACTGTACAAAAAAATATATTTCCTATTACTATAATACCCTTAGAGCATTCAACTATGCTCTAACATAATACCCTGCCTCAGAAAAACCTACCAAGGAGTAATAAAGAAAAAAACCAAAAAAATATAATGTTGTTTATTCGTATTTTTATTTTTTTACATCGAGAAAGAGCTCCATTCTTTAATATCACAAATAACATGGATTTAGGGATGATTTATATTAGAGCGGGACGTGCACGGAGCGTGCCCCGTGCGGGCCCGCACGGGGCCCGGACGGCGCCACGATTTATGACGTTGCATACATTTTGTATGAAGCAGTTCATATTACACCATGCATGATCCGTGCCCGCTCTAATATAAATACAAATTATATGCAACGTCTCAACTCAGTGGCGCCGTCCTGGCCACGCCCCGTGCACGGCCCGCTCTAATATAAATCATCCCTTATGCATCGCCTCAGTAGTGACGATTCCAGGTGAAGTTATGCCTTCACTTTGGTCTTACTTTTGAAGACAAAGCGCTTTCCTGAAGAATTAATAAAATACAATCGCATAGTTGTTAAGGTGATCAAGACCGAGGTATCATTAACAGTGGTTTATTAGTAAATCAACTGAACAAGAGTACAGTGGCATCGGTACGTCATTAGATAATGATGTGCATCGGGAATGGTGTGATTAAGACCGAGGAGTCATTAACGATTCATTAGTAAAGAGTGCTAATGCTCGAAGATTGTATCTCGGAAACAGATAAAGATATCGCTCTGGGACTTAGCAGGCAAAATGGGAGGGTTTCCTTTTTTTTAGTTTTGGAAACGACTTGAACTAGCCCAGCAAGGGTCAGAACCAGACCAGTTTTGAGTGAGCCAGAACTCTCAAATCCCTACTACAATTATGTGCGTTTGCACTTTACTTGGTGTCTACCAGGGCCCTGTTTAATAAAACTTACAAAATGTAAATTGTAATTGTAAAATTACAGGCTACAATTCTACAAGTTTCTGTTCAATAAAGAATACAATTTACAATTCTACCATGGTAGAAAATCTACAAAATTGTAAAATTGTAGCTACAAATTTATATATTTCTGTTGAATAAACATTTACAATTTACAGGTGATAATTTACATATTTGTAGGGAAAACTGTTTTATTGAACGCAAATTGTAAATACAATTCTACTGTAAATTGTAGTACGATTTCAACAGGTGGACTCGTCGTGTGTCAGAAATTTACAATTTAGTGCCTCAACCTAGTTAATATGTAAAGAAAATTTGTTTACTTACACAAAAATTGATTATAACAAGTAGTAGTGGAATGACAGTAGTGTGATGAATATAAAGTGAACGGCATCGGCGAGTTTTTCGTAAAAGGATTAACTTTACTTTTGATGTGACAGATTTTACATTCAACGAAAAATTTCGAATCAGCAAAACTACCGTCGAATATTTGGTAAAAAAATTAGGACATGACCTTAAATAAGATTCTAACATAAATGTAGCCTTTACACCCACTCAGCAAATTTTGTGTAATTTGTAAACTTACTACTACAAAGGACATCATTTTTTGGGCCTTTTGTGAAAGTGCCGGCCATCAAAAAAAAATGGTATGTATTGTTAGAACTAGTCATTTGGAGAAATAGTTAATATGACACAAAAGTTGTAGGATTGCTCCTAGCCAAGTTATACAAGTTCGAAGAATCATCATGTTCATACATTAATTTATTGATTCCTATTTTTTTTTGTATGAACGGAACAGATGATGACCCCACAGCTTTTGCGCTGTAATGACAATTGCTTCAGATCATAAGTTCTGGCAATATCTATCATTATTTTATGTTTCCCAGTTCCAGCACTTTCAGAAATCAATAAGTAAATGTATGAAAATGATGAATCATCGAACTTGTATAACTTGGCTCAGAGCAATCCTACAACTTTTGTGCTTATTAACTATTACTCCAAATGGCTAGTTCTAACAATACGTTCTATTTTTTTTGTTGGCCGGCACTTTTAGAAAAGGCCCAAAAATGTATGGAGCCGAATGATTTCCTTTGTAGATACAATATTTCATCGAAATCTACAGGCGTTTTCTACACATTTAAACGTTTATTATTTTGCAGCATTTGTAATTGTAACATTTGTTGACTTTTAAATGTAAAATTCTTACATAATTGTGAAGTTTATTAAACAGCACTTGTCATAGAACTTAAGAAAGAACAATGGGCGTTTTTGTATGAAACCCGTCCCACCCCTTGTAAGTTCCCACATGGTAAGTTTCGAAATAAATAGTGTATTTTGTTGTAAGGACAGCAATTTATATGAACGAGCGAATTAATGAATGAAAAAAAAGGGAAAATTAAAAATGAGGGTGTATATCGATGGCTCCTACGTAAATAATCGTATCCAACATTTTGGCCATTTTCATGTTTTAAGCTATTTGAAACTAAGTAATTAGTTGCTATCAATTCTAAAAACAAAAAGTAAAAAATCTTAATAAACAAGGATTTTTTTTCACGTAAATAATGGTAAGTAATATATTCACGCCGCGTAAATTGTTGTATCTGACTGTTACGAGCAATGATATTTTATTGGTTACGAGGATATACGCGGGCAGGGCGCGCGCGTCCGTTCGTTTTAATTTTGTTGGGAAATTTTTGGTTTTGTTGGTATTACTTTATAAATTTTTAATAGTGAGTATACAATAATAATTATAATAAAAAACAACTCGAGACAATACTTACGCGCACAAAAAATGAATGAATTAAAATGAGTGAAGGAATGAAAAGGAATGTAAGTAAGACGAAAGTTATGGTGCTTAATAGAGACGAGTGTATGACAGAGTGTAATATTGATAAAAGAAGAAAAATTAGAACAATTGAAAGAGTTTGTGTACCTGGGCACGATGTTTACAAGGCATGTAAAGCATAATAAAGATATTGAAAAGTGAGTGAATGCTGAGAGTAAAGTGAATGGGGCACTTTACTCATTTAAGAGCACCCGGAAAGTATCCCAAAAAAATGACTGGCTGTGCATGGAGGGGTCTAATAGTGCCGTGAAATTGGGTGTGGCAAACACGAAAGTCAGTAATATGGTTTGGTTATTTAGGGAGGATGGATAAAAAGAAATTACAAATAAGGTGCAAGAGGCGAGAGAGAATGGGATAGTTAGATGGGGAAGGCCTTAGCGGTAACGTTCTCGTTAAAGGTCGGTCAAGAGTACCCTACACCGACGAGCATGTTAATGAAAACCGTTAAGAGAGTAAGTGAAGCAAAGTATGTTCAGTATCAGGATTGTAGCAAATGAAAAGCTGTGATCTCTGCCTACCCCTCCGGGAAGTGGCCGTGATTTATGTGTGTATTTTTTTTTTATACTAAGCTCGGCAAATGACCCCACTCCACCTGATGTTAAGTGGAAATGAAGTCCAGGCGCGAGGACAACTGGTGTTTTTTTAATTTCTTATTAAAGTGCATACAATAATTATGTAGGAATTCTGTAGGTATATACAAAATTGGTTATTTAGTGTGCTAGTAGTTTAATATTTTGTAATATTCTTTGAACTTCTTTAATACTTTTGTAATAGGTACTCAATTATAAAAGTTAAGCCAGTAAGTTATTGCCCTAATTGTATTTTTTAATTGCTATTAATAACTATTTGGCTTGATGACATTTTTTTTTAAATGTTCATTAATTTAATAAAAATATAAAATAACATTTCGTAGTTTTTTTACTATGTACATAAACCAATATTTGATCTAATTATATTATTGATTTGGTAAGTTTCGTGTTACTAGACCAAATAATAACACATTTAAACAATTTATTCTACAATAAGATTCTAAAAAAACTATTCTTTATAGGTTACTAACCATGAGATACTATATTAACTATAAATTATTTACATAGTTAAAAATGGTATGTGCTACTTGCGTGTAAATAGAGTAACAAAATATCAATGTAAACAGTCGTACGCCAAATATACGATATATTTTGCAAATATAATTCAACGTAAATTATCGTAAGTGCCACTTAATATTTTAAAAATATTTAATTACCGATGTAAATAATTGTAACAACTTTATTTCGAAAACTAAACTAATTTCAGATTTACTTTTAGAACTATATTTAGGCGCCATTCGTTACGTACACAATATGTAAATTTCAAAGTTATAGCACTAAAATTAAAGTAATTATGAATGAAAATGTTTTTAAATTGCTCTGGTGTAAAACTACCTTTTTGCACATACGATTATTTACTTAGGAGCCATCGATATATAGTGCTTTTTTACATCGGCATGAACTGTTTACGTGCTCAAGCACTTTTTTCGCACTATTTAATATCGTGATGGCATGGATATTTTTCAGGATTAGCACTAAATCTATACAGGGTGTTTTCGGACAATAAAATAGTATAATCAAATTAGTGATCGGAGTGGTATCCTGATTCAGGCAAGATTGATAGGTCAAATGAAAATTCGGTCGTTTTTTTGACTCCACATACAAACTAGCTCCCCGTTTGAACTAGTAAACGATTTGTATGGAGAATCGAAAAAAAAGTTTTTTTTTGTTTGACTTATTTATCCTGCCTGACTCAGAATACCTCTTCGAACACTCATTTGAATATATTATTTCATCGTCGGGAAACAACCTTTATAGATTTAGTGCTAACCCTGAAAAATATCCACATACATCACAAAACATATAATAAGTACAGAAAAAGAGTGCTGAAATTCACGATGCCTGTAGTAATAAGCACACACAAAGACACTCTTAGTTCTCCCATGGGATCCATTTATAGGTAACTAAAAGCACAGCACAACACGAAACGCACGCTCGAGGTCACATTGATGAAATGATAGAGATGTCACTAATAATGTGCGTCTGGCGACTCGCCTACATCCCCGTACCCAGACCCCCGCCCGCCCTGGAAACCCCTGCGTTCGTTGCATATGCACGTAATCTTTTTTGTATTGAGCAATATTTTTTCAACCTGACACGATTCTTTAACGTGGAATAATATTTATACGCACTGAATTATTTTAATGTTCATCGGGATTGATTATAGTTATTGTGCAAATAATCGAGAATGGCACCATCAAATTTGCTGCATAGTTTGAAAATACTTAAACGAGTGCACGAACATGCATTGCATCAAATGTAATGATGCAACTTTTTAAACCATAACTTTCTACGCAAAAAACGATATTTTAAGGAGCATTTAAGACGTTACAAATTTATTGTGCTTTGATCTCTGTAGATTATGATGATATCCCTTAGAGCATTCAATCTAAGTGATATCCACAATGTTACGATAAAAGATAAGACATTTGTACTTTTTATTTTGGTGAGGTTTCTTGCACAATGAAGTTTAATGCCCGGCAGAAAAGATATACATTCGTGTCACTATTTAGAATGTTTAGATAATATTTTACTACGTCGATTTCAATCTATCTTTCTCAGTGTGGATTGCTATATAGTGTAAGAGTACAAACTACCAGAACCGCATCTGTGATCTAGTGTCTAAGCCACCGGTTTTAGACCCAGAGTTCCCGATTGTAACTGGGTGGATTTCCCAGCAGCAAATTTTACGCAGCATGGATGAAATCGGTAGTGCAGAACGTTCCTATACAGTTCTAATATTTTTTTCTTGGTAGATGAGGTAATAACCTATATGGGACAGTAAATAATTCTCAATCAGACTTGCAGTTAATTAGGAAAAAAAATTCGAAGTCCCATTTTTATCATTTCGGTAGCTGTCCCAACAACATTTTTTAGAGTAACTTCCCTCGTACAAAAAAAAACCATCGGCTATTTAAGTTGTTGGATACTTTAATTTAAACCGTTAATAGTTGAAATATTATCACAAGCCAATTCTGTAAACTTATCTACCCAGTTTAATAACTGGGAAGTAAAAATGTATGTGTCTCAGAAAGTCCTGTCATTTCAGTGACTTTAATGTTATCGATTATATTTTTGCATGGATCAACCCTAGCTTGTCTCTCACTCGCTTAGAACTTATCTACCAGTGCCGCTTAGGTGCTTATAGTAGAAAGACGTACGCCGCTTGCTCCGTGTTCCCGCCAAAAACGTAAGTATGTCACATCGGTGTGATGTGACAAAATTCTTTTCATTTCCATATATATAACTTATCTTCCAATCAACGAGTATATTAAATAAAATAGTCGTGAGGTGCTTATTGTAATACAGTTATTTATGTAGTATTAATTTAATCTTTTTTTAAATAGTTTTTTAGTAAATGCTCATTTTTGCTCTTGTTTTTCATGTCTCAGTTTTCATTTCGGTTGATTCAGTGTACAAAACTGTCAACAGAAATGACAAAAAACTCACCTAAATGATAAAAAATATCATTTCAGTGAGTTCTATAAACTTCGGTGTATAATCGTTTTTATTTCAGTTCATTATTTTATCATTTCGGTTGGTTATCATTTCATTTCGGAGTAAGTCACAGTGAAGAATGGTGGGCATAACCTTTTAGGTGGCTGGTTATTTCATTTAGGTGGCCAGTTCTTTCATTTCGGTGAACAGCTGTTTCATTTCTGTGGCACCAAAATTTTACACACGTAAATCTCTTAAGTTTATTAAGATATTTTCATAGCATTACGTATGAGGATAAGATATAACAAAAAGTATAAAAAAGTACTGTTTAAATTTAAAAAAAAAAACAGATAATAATTTTTTTTACCGAAATGATAAAAAAACGACGTTGTTGAAATTCGCCCACCTTATCTTTGTGTACTTGGTTTGGTTGGTTGTACGGCTTGTTGTCTGCCCTACCACTACCTTATCTAAAGACTGGCGCCATAGCAATAATTTTAATATTACTGTTGTATTCCGACAGTTTAGATATATAAGGCGACTGCTAGAAACCGCAAGAAACTTCAAGGGCTGGTCAGTGTTTTAGACATGACCATAGAATAATAACTAAAGCAAAATCTCAATTGCATAAAGTTCAAAATATGGTGGCAATATATGTGCCTTTGCCTTATAAAGGGTAATTAGATGACCTCCGTGGTTGAGTGGTAAGCAAGCCGGGTCTGACGTCGCGCCATCTCTGAGGTCCCGGGTTCAATTACCGGTCGCGTCAATTTAGAGAAAACTGTTTTACTGAATTGATTTCGTGTCTGGGTGTTTTTTTATGTTTAGTTTAACCATATAAACGAGTTTCAATAGAAGCTTATCTTGGGTTAGATAGTATTTTTTTTTTAATTATTAAAATACTATAGTAATACTACCAACACATCACTTCTCTTGGATGTTGTTAAAGCGACTAACAGACCAAAGACTGCACATAGTACATCCACAGAACAGAAGAAACTTCTATCTTCCGTTCTGTAGGTAAGTACATGCAACAGCTAAGGCTGCCTGTCCATTGAAGCCGAGCGAGGCTGCGGTGAGGAGAAGCTAGTATACTTTAGTTATTATTCTGAGGACATGACAAAAATTATAAAAAATATATACGTGCTTTTTTATTTTTCGTTAAATAACTCATTTTATGAATTTTAATTTGATAGTCTTAATTTATTTTAAAGAAATAACATAAGAAAAATATAATTAAAGAATTAACTATTAAATAACGATTATTTACAACGCGCGGGCAGCGGCCGGCCGTTGACCCGCCCGTCTGTTGACCCGTCCGCGTCAGCTGGGCGATAAGTACCTACGTTAGTTTGCAATCTTTTTTATCATTTTTGTCATGTTTAAAACACTTGACCTGACCAGCCCTTGAAGTTTCTTGCAGTTTCAAGCAGTCACCTTATAAAGCCTGTTCCTCACTGGTAAAGGATTCCGGGTGAAACGCGCTTCTACCTTCGGCCTTAACATCACTTACCATCAGGCGAGATGATAGCCAAGTGCTTGTCCGTAAGTCTCGATAAAACGGGGCTAGTTTACGAACTGCTTATAGCTCGCTCACTCGCTATCTTTTAAACTCGCCGACAAGCAGCTTGTAAACTAGCCTCGTGTCAATGAGGCTTTAGGGGATAAAAAGAAAAAAAGATCAGATATATTTTATTTTGAGTAAAATGCACTCTCATTTATGTTTAATTTTTTGTACCTACAAATGGTTTTATAATATAATACTATAAATGGTTTTCTATCTGCGAATTGAATTGAAACATTTTATACGGATAGAAACACAATAATAAAATACATGCTTCTGTCATAATGATTATAATTATTTAAATAACTCATCTCTTCTGGTTACAAAGACTGATTATTGAAATGCATACAAAACCAACATTCTAGAACTACTACTGCACTAAAACTATTTTAAGATACTGTAAGTAGTAGATTTTAAAGCAGTAAGTAGCTATGTATTTACTTACAAAATAAATCGTGTTAGGTCCCGCTAAAATAGTTTTAATACAATGCAACGCGATAGTTTAAAGTCTTTATACTACTGCACTGATTGCATGTTTTTATAATATAAAGTTCAAAAATATTTATGCATTTAATAAGCACATACTCGTACATACTACTGTTATTACTAAAGTATGTTATTGGTTTCTATTGCCTAGTCTCTGACTAACCCTTCGGGGATAATTAGTCGTGATTCAGAGACTTGGCAATGGCAATACCTACATACATATTATGCATGTAGGTATATATGTTATTGGTTAAATACCGTCAACGTTATTGATTCAAGTTCTTACTTAAAACTTCGTATTACTCACAGACGTTTAATAAGAAGGTATTACTTTACTTAAATGTGGAGATATTTTTGATCTTCTAGATTGGTTTAATATTGCAATGCGTAGACAGATTTTATTAAGGCATTTGTCCCCCAGCAACAGGGTTAGGCCCGGGTAAGGTTGGTTTTTTTCCAGTAGTTGCGACTGCGGTACATATGAAACCTCTGTCAAGCGGGTCCCACAAATATGGACCCCAATATAAGAGGGCAAACCAGAGGACGAGACAGCACATGAGGACACTGAATGCGGAATATTTTACCTGAAACAAAAATTTTTCAAATTCATTATGGTTCTCCTCCGAGTCCTCCGGTAGAAAGGCAAAGCGCTCGGTATCATTTCCAAAGGTTCTGGGTTCAATCCCAGAGCTGGTAAAGTGTGTTTCGGATTATTCGATGTTTCTATGGTCTGTGATCACTAATCGGCATTTGGCTTGCGTGGTATTATGCCAATACCAATCTTTTGTAGAGATAAGACTTTAAACTATCGCGTTGCATTGCATTAAAACTATTTTAACGGGACCTAACACGATTAATTTTGTAAGTAAGTACAAATCTACTTACTGCTTGGCGTTTCAGCCGCGATGCTGCGGCCGTGGTCACAAGTGAACTGTATGAGTTCGTAGTAGTAGATATGTACTTACTTACAAAATTAATCGTGTTAGGTCCCGTTAAAACAGTTTTTTGTAGAGATTTCAATGAAGAAGGCTTTTGCTTAGCAGCATTATGCTTTGCTTTATTTTGCTTTACTTAACTTTTGCTTTTTCTTATACTTTTTATTTAGCTGTGTCTCGTTTTACCACAGGGCAAAGGTCTTTTGAAAAACCTTCCACTGCTCTGGACTTTAGGCGCTTATTATGAATAAAAGTTAATATTCTCGTTGTCTTCTGGTTTTATTTCAAAAGCAGCAAGTGGTTAAAAACAAAATAAAAAAAAATAGCAATGCCTTACCATAGATAAAAAAAATTCTACCTCATGTGGGCGTTTCGTTATCTTTGAGTTTATTTGAGGGTTTTTCAACGCAAATAATGAAATATTTGGAACGCCTTACCATTTTTAAAATCGGAACTTTCCCCACATAATGACAAAAGTATGCTGGGGTATACAGAAATGGGCACATGAAACCAAACGACGATGCTATTCCAACACCGATGGCTGGCAGATAAACTTTAAGCTCCCATGGTATTGGAGCGCCTGCCCGAGCCTATAAAAATAAAAACATAATTTTTACAGTTTTCAAAGATAAACTCTGTTAAACTCATTATTGTGAACATTGTCCTCATCCTCATCTTCATAATTATCAACCTATGAATCTAGCACTAAAATAGAACTTTCCACTAAAACAATGGCCGATGCGGATATTGGGCTCTATGAAAAATTCTATTTACCACAAAGTGATAAGTCCATCCCCACCATCTTATCCAAAGTTAACAATGTTACCAGCATTGTTGTGTTCCGAGATTCCGACAGCGTAGAGATAAGAATAGCCATCTACTCAGCGGTTGAAGATTCCGGGTGAAGCGCGTTTCCACCTTCGGCCTTATCGTCACTTACCATCAGGTAAGATGAAGGCCAAGCGCTTACATATAGTAGATAAAAAAAACTCCGGTCGAGACTGCCAGATGCTCAAAAAAAAATTCGAAACTTACACTTTGATTGATTGAAGACCAAACAAAGAGACATTCTTATACACTTTCATATTTTTAACATTAGAAAGAATGTAGCAGTTTTGTTACTCAATAAATATATTAAATACTACACGAATCATAATTGTAAGAAAAACGAATTGTACCATATTTAGCACGAATGGTAGAAATATCACCACAACCGCAGCCCCCGTCATCATGTTAGCCAAAACGGTTGTTATGAGACAAACCACGAAAAGTCCCGAACGCCACTCCAAGTCTGTTATACGTTTTCCGAAATTCACTGTTAAGTCCGTGTATAACTCTGTTTTCACAATAGCTAGTTCAAGAGCCACACCACCTCCTAAAATGTTATAGTTACTTTTAAATTACTTACTGCCGCACTCAGAGACCTTAGTTATCATTAATTATTACTAAGCATCATCATAATTAGGCTACAAAGGTCCTACCGCTAAGCTCCAGGCCTTCTCACATGATCATTAAAACAATGGGAGATTGGGCTATAATCTGATATGGTTACGACACTGAATTTGCTATTAAGTACGTATACATAATTTAAAAAAACATGTAGGTATTCTCCATTACGTCCATGGTATTCTCTTAACGGCTAGTTCAGAGAGTAAATGATTTTTTTTGCAAAGTCCATACCTATCAGTAAAAAGTATCCATAATTAATATTCATATCTACAAAACGCCAGTACAAGATGGCAGATTCTGGTTTGACGTTTTTGAATTCACTTCTATCTGCAACAAAATGGCGAAATTAATACCAAACGCTTCGGCGAAGTAATTATAACATTATTTAAATTTACTTACTCTCCAGTGTAAAGTCTAGAAATTGTGTAAAGTTTAAACTTCGCGGCAGAGCATGCATAGCTAGCACAAATATTGCGACTACAGAACAGTCTGTGACTCTGAAATGAAAACATAAAATCTGTTATCAGTTTTTAAAATCGTCTTTACGCTAAGGGACTTTTTATTTGTAATAACATTTGTTGAATAGGTTTAATTCTTTCTTGTTTATTTGGGTGTTGTAGTAAAGAAAATAATGGGATTAAAAATGACCTGAATACTTACACAGCTTTACCAGCATCTTTATTATACAAAGCCCAACCTAATGCATTCTCATCTGTTTGTAAAGGGATCATGCGCCATCTCAAAAACAAAATAAGCAACGCCAAAAAATAAAAAAAGACAGTGAGCTGCAACAAAACACATTATCATCATAATCAGGCTTTAAACGTTGCACACTGTTAGGCTCAGGCCTTCCCACAAGCACATTCCCACAGGCGCAATTGGGGATTTTGACAATGCGGGTAGGTGGGTTTAATACCGTCATCTTACGACAACAACCAGGACCAACGGCTTTACTTGGCTTATAAAGCCCGGAGGCCCTTAAGAAATTTTAAATCTGGTTACCCACCCAGTGAGCCGGCATTATGAAAGTTGCTCAACTGACAAGATTGCAAACCGAACGTCTTAGCTGCTGCGCCATACTCCTCCTTGAAACTACGTATTACTTATTAGATTATACGTATGTATTCTTAAACGTAAATTTATTTATACAATAGATTGAGACTATCGTTTTACTAATAGCTTGAATATTTTATTTTGATTTTGGATGCCATACTAATGCCAACTTGAGGCTTTGTTTGAAATTACTTAACCTTTAATGCGTACTGAATTACACTGGGCGTGCCACAGGGCCCGCACTTTGGTCCTTGATTTTATTTATCTTTATTGGGCCAAATGGAGTCACTAAATATTCATGTATACATCCTCTATAAAACATACGGACTGATCGTGTGGTATGGTGTGGTTGGGCAGAGCGCGCGCGGCGGCGTGTCACTTGACACGGAGCGCTGGGCGGAACGGGCGTGAATCACCTGGGTGAATTAAGTAAACTACTTGGTAGACATAATGCACTCAGGTGATATCAGCCAGGTGAATTAGGTCTACTAAACCGTCAGGGAGGCGTGTGAACGTATCGAGACCATGCAGCCTATAAATATTAGTACAGCTGACGTAAGTTGTGCAATCCGTACGGCCTAAAATTGGAAATGCCCAGGACCGGACGGATTGCACAACTTCTGGATCAAATAGTTTCGATGTTCACACGAGTTTCTGCCAACGTAATTCCAAGAAGCCATTGAGCTCGGCTTACTCCCAAGTTTGTTGACTACTGGTGTCACTTTTCTGCTCCATAAATAAGGTAGTACCACGGAACTTAGAAATTATAGACCCATCACGTGCTTAACAACTTCAGAGTACTGCTTTTCATCAAAGTGAGGTTGTGCAGAGAAGAGTTATTATATTACCAACTGCGCTCTATAGCAAAGCTAAGGAATATCCAAATAAATAGAGCATCAATGGGCGCTTGAACTGGTGCTCTGGACTAGTAATTCAATTTGGTAGTGTACTTACTTTCTCATGAAATGTCACTTCTTCTCGTACTGTATACTCTTTAATTTCCATCACTTGATTTCTTACTTTAGACATATTGCTTAAACTCATGGGTTTTCGAATAAAGCTATAAATTAAATTGACATTAATTTAGTATTTAAAATTATTAATTTATTTCATATTCCGTAACAGGGGTTACTATTTTAGAATATAACAGTTTCAGTTTTTTTATCTTTGTCATGATTATTCTAAAACCTTTTGCCTTGTGATATGGTTCTAGCCAGAATCAGTCTCAATTATAGGATACATATAGGATATATATATAGGATATATATATATATGATATAAAGGCATTAGAACTGAAGCATTAGGGACGGCAAGGCGTACATGGTTCGATGCGCTTTGCGTTCAAAGAATTCGTTCGATCAACGGTAACCTAAGCAGCAGTAATATTAAAACTTAAACAACAGCCTATAACGTCCCATTGCTGAGAAAAGGTCTTCCCACATAAAATTACACTTGTGGAAATGTCGAACCCTATAATAAGACGGTAATAGGTTATTTCAAGTAGGAAACTACACCACTATACAAAACGAGGTGAAGAAAATATTCTTACTATGCCATAAGGAACGTGTGGTAAGTGATATTCAGGATAAACATAACAACCGCCACTGGAAACGCAAACAAGGAATATTGCAAATAGTTAAAAATGTCTGGATAACTTCTGTCCTGTTCTATACATGATCTGTGGACAATGAGACAAAAAAGATTACGAACAAAAGTTGTAAAAGTTACAAAAATATATTTTTATAAATGCAGATTTTTGTGCAACTTAAAATTGTTGTTAATGTTTTATTTTCAAAAAAGGTAACATCAAGAGGTTTCATAATTTATAAAATCAGCGGCAGATAAATTATTGTCATTTAAAATAGATTTTTATTTACTTACTCGGTCCATAAAGCTCTAAAAATTAGATTCCCATACGCAGAGTGCAGTACCGCGGTACCTCCTAAAAGTGACGAAATATAAATTGCCTTAAGGAAGCATAATATAACAAAGAGTTAAAAAAAATGTTATCGTCAACTTGACAATTATTAAAAAAAATTAAGAAAACAAAAGGCTAAATAGGAAAACCGCACCGAAGCACGAAAAAAGAATAATCATTACAATATTTATTAATGTGTCATAGTATGTCGATACTACAATCATCTGCGTTGTAGCACGCATTGGACCGGCTCGCCAGGGGTAATACCACCTTCTCACAAATATCCGGCGTGAAATAATGGCATCACAACAGCAGTTGTGTTTGGTCCGGCCGGTGAGAGTTCTGGAGGCCCCTTCCCCTCCCCCCTCACAATTCCTATTCCTTCCTTAACCCTATTCCTTTCTTAAAGGTCGGCAACGCATCTGCTACTCCTCTGGTTTTGCGGATGTCCATGGGCGGCGGTGATTGCTCTCCATCAGGCGACCAGCCTGCTCGTTTGCCTCCTTCTTACAAAAAAAAAATATATATATTTGGCATGATTAGTGTTGACTATTAAAGGAGGACCAGCAATTTAGCCTATATGACCAATAACATTAAGCGATATGTCGTTAGAAAGGTTTTTTTTTAATTCTATAACTTTTACTACGGCGGCAAGTTTCGAATCGCTGTGGGAAAAAAGCTATGGCTAAATAAAACAGCGCGAGTTGAAACACAACGACTTACTATTTTCGTAGATAAGCGACGCGGGAGCAATCGGTGAGACGGTGATGTACTCGGGGAATTGTAAATAAATAATATGCCTCCAAATGTTCGTTTGTTAAAGGTCGTATCCAATTACGTCCCGTACCAGCAAAAACATATTTCTGTTATATTGTGATTAACCTAGATGAAATCGGCAAATATTATTGCACTTGTCTTACAGGGCGATGCACTGTGGGGAGATGTGTACATTTTCATCCATCCACTTGGTATATCGGTATGGAACCATTCAATCACAGTATAATACAATATTGTAACTTCATAGTAACGGACGAAGCGCGAGCCATACCTACGCGCTCCGATCTCGGCATGCGCTCGGCTTGCAACGGAATGCGGCTATCGCGAACGTGCCGCACGCAGTGACGAACGGACGCTGTGTTGTTTTTTAACAGTAAGCGTGCGAATTTTTCGAATAAAATAAGTTCAAGTACCTACTTACATAATAGAGCAAGGAGCAATTCTAGATGCTGTTTTTGGTTGCATGAATTAAGTATTTACTAGTAGGTACGTTATTTGTGTCTTTTCTAATCGATAGGTATTTCGTCTTTTCATCCGAAAAAATGTGTGGATTAATAAATAAAGTGAATAGGGTAAAGGAAAGTGATACACGAGTGAACTAGGTAGTTATAAGGCGGTTCATGATACGGCAGCAGGTACGCTCGTATTAAAACCTCCGGGTTGTAGGTTTTTGAAAACATTATTGAATTAAACGATTGATTGATTTTTAAATTATCATAAGACTAATAAATGGTAATGCTATCGAACACGTTGGCGGAGAGAACTACTTTTAAATGTGGGGATATTGGGCCATAACTCACCACGCTGGCCCAATGCGGGTTGATGGGTTTTAACGACTGTCATATTACGACACCAACCGGGACCAACGGATTAACGTGCCTTCCGAAGCACGGAGGAGCTCTAGATGTTTTTAATTTGGTCACCCATCCAGCGACCCGGCGGCATTGCGAAAGTGGCTTATTAAAAAGTCTTATTATTTCTTACGATAATATCGTTAATTCGTGAGTGAATATTTTTATTTGATATTTTCTACGATATTTTTATTGCATAACAGTCCGCTGTCTGTGTTTAAATATTGAGTTGAATGAGATTGCGTGCAATTTAAGTGCTTCCTATTTTATTCACAACGTATTTTATTTGTTTAAATAAAAAAATATGATATTTACTATCACAAAATACATTCACAAAACTAGATAGAAGCTTAAAGTAGGCAGATGTAATTAAAACACTGTAGGTAAGCAGCCCTATCGCGTGCTTACGTACCGCACGACTGTAGGCATTTTTTTCAAATATAGGGCCGTGTTATAATACTCTATATTATTACCCTGATTCAATCCTCCAACCGCATAATTGGTAGTACTCGAATCATGCTGTGTATGCAATTTATGGATTACAGTCTAGTCTTACTATATTTTCACTTATATATTTTCATGGCTGTGTAATTGACTGTTATCTGTCTGCGTACCTAATTTAAATAAATAAATAAACCGCACACTTAATGGATACCTTACCGTTGTTGATAGAAAGGTTGAAAAATAGATATTTGTCTAAATTTTTTATGTGATATAATTGCGGTCTACTTATAGTAATTATAATTAAGTCGTTTGAAATACATTGTTATATCTGTTAATAACCATTAAAAAGCAATAAAACGTTAATATGATGTTTAATTTTATATAGCCATAACTTTTTTCCCACAGCGATTCGAGACTAGGTGCCATAGTAAAAGTTGTAGAATATAAAAAACCTTTCGAACGACATATCGCTCAACGTTATTGTTTAATAGGATGGGGGTCCATACATTTTTGCCGGTCCTCCTTTACTGATTAAGTATTTCATTTATTTTATTATAAAATGGAAACGCTTACCAATAGAAGCTGAAGTTTGTATTGCGTTATTAAGAATGTACCGTAACTCATCATAATTAGGTTCTGTTGAATATTTTCCTTGAGTAGACTGAAATTACAATTAAATGTAGATGTTTAAATAAAATTAATCGGTATAAATATTAAAGGTATTTTTTAATATAATATTTAAAAACGAATGAAGTAAATATACTTTTGTTGTGTATTAATAAAAATTAAGAGTTTTTATTTCATTACGTATAAGACCGATAAAAGTATTTGCAAAAATATAAGTACCTAATTAAAAAAATGATACCTGTAAATCCATAAATACGGGGTTGATATATTGCATAATTGTCGATGTAACAATGAGCTTGTTGCTAAACATCGAAAGGAAGAACGCAGCAAGGCTGCATTTCAAAATAAGTCTGTAAAAACACCAAAGGATCATCATCAGAATGCAAACGTCCCACTTCTAAACTCATAGGCATTTGGGGTAAAACTATAAATCGTCTTAAGTTGGAGTGTGAGACTCCAACTTAAATTACCTACTAGCTGTGACTTATTTGCATCATATTATATTGTCGAGCTAGCAGAACCGGTCAGAACTATATTCCTTATAAAAATTGCGTGGACATCATCGGAGGTCTTGAAGTCGCAGTCCAGATTATTGGATAGTGTTTGGGCAAGATGTGCTAATGAGGTTTCACTGGTTTTCTTCAATAAAACGCTGATTTAGGATTTGACTAATTTACTTGTTTACTTTTGTTAGAATTACAAAGCAATACGTATGGGTGGCCGATCGAGATGTAAGTGAATGACGTACGACAATTTATAATTTTACACCCACCCACAATACAAAATAAAAATATTAGTAAAAATCAATGATAAATTCACGGAGAATTGCCGCGGTTAAAACTGTAGGCGCATTTAGGCGTAAACATATTCCCCCCCGTTGAAGGATTCAAATCCTTCAACTCTGTAAATAATCAGAGGACGGCAGACGGCACAGTCGAACCAAAGGACGACGCATGCAGCCCTTTATTGTGTGAACTTCAGCAACTCGTGGGATTCCATCTGGTCCAGGAAATAATCGGGTAACTCTTCCTAGACGCCAATTGAGTGGTGGATTGTTCTCCTCTTGGATAAGAACTAAGTCTCCGACGTTGAGTGTAACTTTAGATGTCTTCCATTTAGTTCTTTGTTGTAGTTCAGTAATGTACTCCCGCTGCCATCGTCGCCAGAAGTGCTGGCGTATTTGTTCCAGTCGGGCGTAGCGATTCAGCGATGTCTCCTTGTGGTCTTCTAACGCAACTAAAGGCAGAGCATTGAGAGGTCTTCCTATTATAAAGTGCCCAGGGGATAAGGAAAGTAAATCGTCTGGTGAGGAGGACATAGGACAAAGGGGTCGGCTATTTAAAATTGCCTCTACTTGTGCCAACAGCGTACTAAACTCATCAAATGATAAATGAGTATTTCCCATTACTCGTTTAA
Organism: Scoparia ambigualis; assembly: GCA_963921215.1. Lineage (NCBI taxonomy): Eukaryota > Metazoa > Arthropoda > Insecta > Lepidoptera > Crambidae > Scoparia > Scoparia ambigualis. The sequence goes on from OY992509.1 coordinate 22,707,867, forward strand.
TGTGGTATTTCGCGGATTTAACTCCGGCCTCCCATATTCCACCAAAATGTGGAGCGTAAGCCGGTATGAACTTAAAATTAATTCCTTCCTGAGCTGCAAACTCAGATAGGGACTTGTTCTGTTGCTTGAGAAAATTTGACAACTCTTTTGCAGCTGCCACAAAATTTCGGCCATTATCAGACCATACTTCCGCCGGCTTGCCGCGACGTGCAACAAACCTACGAAACATAAGCATCTTTCGATAAATCCGATACGGCTTCTAAATGCACGCATTTAAAACGTAGACAAATAAAAACACACAAATAACATTTCATAACCTTGGCATCTCGACCCTTCCGATTTAGGATATAGAAGGGTCCAGCATAGTCGACTCCTACTGATTGGAAAGGAAAATCGACTGACACACGATTTTCTGGTAAACTACCCATTTTAGGCAAAAGTGTTTTACCGCGTACACGAGCACAAATCTCGCAATTTTTCACGACACCCCTAGCAAGTTTCCTGCCGTTGATAGGCCAAACTGTTTCTCTAAGCGTAGCCAGCAACAATTGCGGACCAGCATGAAGATTACTAATATGTTCGCGCACAAACAATAGCCTTGTCATATAATGAGAAGAATCAAGCAATACAGGATGCTTCTTTTCAAATGGATAATTAGAGGAATTAATTCTTCCACCGACTCTTATCAAAGATTGTTTATCCATAAATGATGATAAAGATAAAATGTTTGATTTAGTGCTCAAAGGTTTTCCATTTTTAAGTTTATCATATTCTGTTTTAAAACATTGAAGTTGAATCAGTTTACAAATTAAAAGAAATGCATTATTATATTCTTCCGACTTAAGAAATGATTGAAACTTGTTAGATATATTTTTGGGATTTGAATTATGCAAAAATCGCAAAACGAATGCTCTTTGTATTAATGTAAAATTTGAATAAAGTTTAAAATCAATTAATGCGTCTTCTACGGTAAGAACAGGCAGTGCCTTAACTTCAGGTAATATTTCTATATTTATTTTATTATTTAACTGTGGCCATTCTGATTCATTTCGAAATAGATATTGCGGACCTGACCACCACAATTCCATGTTAGGAAGTTGACTACCGCTTACACCGCGCGAGATTAAATCGGCAGGATTACAGTCAGTTGGAACATAGTGCCAACTTCTAGGGTTAGTTAATTCTAGAATTTCGCCTACCCTGTTTGCAGCAAATTGTTTCAATTTGTAAGGATTGCTATTGATCCATGCTAAGACCAAACTGGAATCGCACCAGTGGAAAATGCGAGTGGGAGCGTATCTCAACGAATCACGAACACTTACACACAGCCTAGCAGCCAATAGTGCGGCGCAAAGCTCTAATCGGGGTATGGTGCAGGGTTTTAAAGGAACGACTCTTGATTTAGAACAAAGCAATTTTGTAGTGACTTTGTTGTCAATAGTTACTGATCGTAAGTAAATACAAGCGCCGTAAGAGCTTTGAGACGCGTCACTGAATGAGTGCAATTCTATGGATACTGGAGAGTCGCACAGAACTCTACGCGGTATAAGCAGATTTGAAAGTGAGTGAAAACCATTGGATATTTCGCACCATTTTTCCTTGACATCGGGAGAAACTGGTTCGTCCCATCCAATACCTTCGATCCAAAGTTTTTGTAAAAGCATTTTGGCTTGAATTATACAAGGGCTTAGCAGACCTAGAGGATCAAATATTCGAAATGAATGAGAAAGTATGATTCTTTTGGTAACCACATCAATCTCAAGTGGAATTTTGATAGGAAAATTTAATGTATCATGAGAGGGGTCCCAGCCAAGACCTAGAGTTCTCGTTGATTCACTCAGTATTAAATTCTCTTTAGAATTCAAATCTGAATCTTCAAATAGTAATTTGGAATTCGTTTTAAACTTACGTAACGGAAAACAGGCCGAATTAAGTGCCTTTGTAACTGAATTTAGAATAAATTTCAATTGTGTTTCTGTTTCACAACTTGTCAAAAGATCATCAACCACGAAATCTTGTTGTATTATTGTTTTAATAGCTTCATCATCGCATTCTTCTCCAACCTGCCAAAGACAACGTGTACTCAAATAGCTAGCACTTGCAGTTCCGTAAGTCTTAACGTTTTGATGGGGTGATGCTCATCTTCCATCCATAAGATCAATTGCAAGTTTTTATCTTCTTCCTTTACATTAATTTGACGGTACATTTTAGCAATGTCACCTGTCAGGAGAAACTTGTGTTGCCTTGCTCGGATCAGTATGGAGAAGAGAGACTGTTGAATGTTAGGACCCACCATCAAGATATCATTGACAGAGTAACCGGAGGTAGTGGGAGCGGAGCCATCGAACACTACACGAATTTTGGTAGACTCACTCTCCTCTTTAAAAATTGCGTGATGACATAAAAAATAGGATGGATTAGGTATTTGCATTGTAGCTTCAGACAAATGACCCATTTCATGATATTCACGAATAAAATTTATGTATTGTCCCTTTAATTCGAGATTCTTGCGAAATCGCTTTTCTAAATTAAGGAATCTTTTTTTGGCTTGAAAATAAGAATTTCCGAGGCAGTCAGGATTGTCCTTTAGAGGTAACTTCACACAAAACCTGCCATCAGAAGAACGAGTTGTAGTCATTGTGAAATGTTTTTCGCAAGCAATATCGTTTGAGCTATGAACTGTCTTTTGTGGAAGTTCTTCAAGCTCCCAGAATTTCGTCATATTTGCATCAACTTTAGATGTTGATGTCAAAGCATGACTGCAATGGACTTCCGTAGAATAAGCTTGTAGGGCCTGCTACAATCCAACCAAGTTTGGAACTTCGTAACTTTAGATTGTTAGAAGATCCCAGGGACCGTTGCTCGCAGCCAAGTATGTCCCAAAATATATCAGCGCCTATCAAAATCTCAACAGGTGCAGGTATATTGAATTTCGGATCGGCAAGAATTATGGATTTTGGAATATCCAAATGTTTTATGTTAACAGGTGTTCTAGGTAACATTTCTGTTAATTCATCAAGGACATAAAAAGATAACTTATTTTGGTAAGTATTATTTATAGCTGTTTGCGCCACAGCGCAACAAATAACAACCGTCTCTGCGGTCAATTAAAGTGCATATTGGACTGAACTCCCCATCGCACGGACCGCAACGAATAATCGGCCAATCAGAGGGAGGTGACAATTATACCGGACGAAGTGTTAGCCCGCGCGGATCGGCGCTGGCGCCAAACGAGTGTGCTAAGAGCGTTCAAGGCGAACCCACGCGCGCGCGCGCAAGAACTCAGCCCGTGAAAACGTCTGTTATGTGATCAGTGTGTGTGCAGTGAGAGCGCTTCTTTTACCAGCTCAACTACCCCTAAAACGCCACCGACCAGTACCCTGAGTGAACTGTGTTGTGTGTTGCCGCCCTCAAACCTCCGCCCCCGCGCCTAGAGCGCCAGCCGCCTTCAGCTCCAGCACGATCCTGTGATCACAGCCCGGAATCAAGTAAGCCCCATCTATCCTAATTTCCTCTTTCCCTGCGCCGCATGTTGGTGCCTTAAGCGCCAACATTTATGGTCCTTCGAGCCGGATACATACAGTCCACTAGTCTTAAACCCTACCCTACACATTTCATTTTTTTGCCTCGACTCGTGCCGCCACCCATACACGCCTACACAACTGCACACAACACCCACACAATGCACGCGCGGGCCGGGCCCAGCTCAAACACCCCTTACTGCCCTTACTGCAGGACTAGGGGGCACAAGCTCATCACGTGCGCCCGCTACAATGCCCAGCCGACGCAGGGCCGGTGGGATTTTGTGGTGTCGCGCGAGCGCTGTCCCCGCTGTCTCGGACCACATTACCCGGACGAATGTAAGTCGGTGAAGGCATGCAGGGTGTGTGGCCGCCCCGAACACCACACGTCCCTCCACCGACCGGACGATGCCACGCAGCATTACCAGCCGGAATCGGCGGCGCGGTGGCTTCCGCCCCATCTGCGGGACACTCCGGCACAACGACCCACCGACAGCCCGCTGCATGCGTCCGCGCATGCACAGCGGCCGCATGGGTCGCAGCAGTAGGTACACGTTACCGTAGATATTCAGCCCCACATTATTAATACAGTCATGTTAATTTTTACATTCGTGTTAATTTTTTACTTACTAATTAAGTTGCACATTGTTTGTGTTGGTTTGATGCATTAGCACACACTGACCAATTTTGTCCTGACTAAGCGCGCTTGTGTAAATGATTGTTGCCTAATATTACTTTGAGTCTGTAGTTAAATTATTACGTTACGTATGGTAATATAACGAGAGAAGGTTTCCCGTTTTATTGCGTTGCGTGTGGTATTATGACGAGAGATTTATTTTCCCGTTTTATTTTGTAATGAAATTTTTATGTTCGTGTCGTGTTAAATCGGCTCAGATCTCGTGCATGCTCACCACGCGTGCCAACTAGCGTGCCTTTAGTTTTCGCTCGTGTTAATTTTATATATTTTTTCTGTTTTTAATTTTTGCCTTGGCAATCGGCTCAATCTCGTGCGTGCTCACCACAAGAGCATAGTACTTCTACACACGTGCACCCACACATCAGCCTGCAGCACATACACACATGCAGTCTGCTTTTTATTTGCTTCTATTGCGGTCGCTTTTTATTGCGCCTTTGCTCTTTGCGCCACAGCGCGCATTGCGCTTTTCTGTGCCTACATGGTACCAGCCCTTTTTGTTGTTGTTTTTGTGCCTGTATGCTATCGTGCCCAGTGTACAGCCTTTTTTGTTGTTGTTTTGTGCCTATATGCCATTATGCTCAGTGCACGACTCACGTGACTACATGATGGCATGCCCAGTGTACAGCCTTTTTTGTTGTTGTTTTGTGCCTATATGCCATTATGCTCAGTGCACGACTCACGTGACTACATGATGGCATGCCCAGTGTACAGCCTTTTTTGTTGTTGTTTTGTGCCTATATGCCATTATGCTCAGTGCACGACTCACGTGACTACATGATGGCATGCCCAGTGTACAGCCTTTTTTGTTGTTGTTTTGTGCCTATGTAATGGCGTTGGGACGGAGACCCGAAATGAAACAATGTCTTGCGTTGAATCAATCCTCTTTATCCTCTCGTGTATCATCTTAAATACTAATTAACATCACATCTATACGTGACTAGAGGAAGGACGCCTTGTCAATCAGGAAGACCTTAATTATCACGTACTATTGAGTACGTGCTGATAGTGTAATTCACTATATCACACCTCCCCTGAAAAGGCTAGGCATCCCTTCCCTGAAAAGTAAACTCTTATTTTCTAAATATCTTAGTCCTATTCTTATGAACTATATATTCTTTATTATTCTTTAATATTTTTACATTAGTACCTAGCTCTTCTAAAACTTCAAATGGACCTAAATACAAGTCATTCAATTTATTATAATTTTCATTCTTATACAAGAGTAGATCACCTTTTTTGTAGTGTACTTCCTTACAATCTAAATCATAATTAGTTTTTCTACTTTGTTTTGATATTAATAAGTTGTTCCTGGCATCATTATGAGCTTTTTGCAATCTAAATTTTAACTCCGATGGATAATTGTCGTATACATATAAGGGATCAACTTTACTAACTAAATTACTAGGTACGTTACATGTTTTCCCAAAAACTAGTTCATAAGGGGAGTATTTGGTACTAGTATTTACAGAATTATTATAAGCAAAGCACCAATATGGTATCCAGGTACTCCAATTTGCCGACTGATTCTGTGTTTGTATTCTCAAGTAACATCCGAGATGTTTGTGCCAGTTTTCTAGCGAACCTATACTCTCATGATGATAGGGTGTTGAATTTAACTTATCAATATTTAGCAATTTACATACTGTTTCTAACGTGGAATTAATAAATTCCGTTCCACAGTCAGTCGCAATAACCCTGGGAGTACCATATCGTAAAATAAAATTTTCAGTAAAAACCCTAGCAACAGTTTCAGCTGACTTATCAAGTATTGGGTAAGCTTCTACAAACTTTGTCAATTCGCATTGTATTGTTAATATGTATTTATTACCAAAATTATCGACCTCCAACGGCCCCACAATATCTAAATATAATTTTTCAAAAGAAGTAGATGCTGTAGTGGTTATTACCATTTTCTCTTTATTATTTTTATTACAAAATTTCTGCTTTTGGCAATCTTTACAGCGAGTCACATATTCAGTTATGTCTTTTTGCATATTACTCCAAAAATATTTTTTTCGAATATTCTTAGTCATTTTATTTATGCCTACATGACCACTTGTCGGCAATAAATGATAATCATTTAGTATAACACGTATCAAGTCTTTATTTGTAACATGTTCAACTTGGTTATTAATAATACATAACCGCGGTAATTCTTTATGTTTCATGAAAGTTTGGGTCAAAATTTTAATAAACTTTTTATTAAACCCATTTTTAATCACAACGACTTCTACAATATTATATTTTTTACATAATGCACTCAGTTCTCCTATCGTTGCGTCTCGGCGCGCCTCCGTTAGTAGAGATTCCTGATTTATGTAAATAGTAGAGTCACTAAATAACATATCACCCGTCTGTGAGACGTATCTTTTCTTTTTCCTCAACTTCACGAAGTTTTCATACGAACAAATATCTAACCTTACATCATTTTGTGATTTCTGCATAATATCTACCACTCTTGGTTGCCTATGATCAACAGGGGGCTCAACCCTGCTACTTCCAGAGGTAGCGGGTTCATTATTTTGCTCCATGGTTCTTTTCATTGAACGGGTTAATACCCCCAAAAATTTTGAATTTAGATTTTTTAACTCGTCTGATGTTATAATGACTCTCGATAAGGCATCTGCCGTTACATTTTCGGAACCTTTTATGTATTCAATATCGAAATCATATTCTTCTAAACAAAGTCTAAACTTAGTTAAACGGCTACTAGGATCTTTTATGCTAAATAAATGAACCAATGGTCTATGATCTGTTAATATTTTAAATTTTCGTCCGTATAAATATGGTCGAAAATGTTTTATAGCCCACACTACCCCTAATAACTCTTTATGAATGGTTGGGTAGTTTATTTCTGAACTGTTTAATTGTCTGCTTGCATAAGCTACGGGCTTATTATTTCCATTTGATAATACAGCCCCCAAGGCTACCCCTGACGCATCGGTTTGCAACCGGAAAACATTATCTTTTCCAAAATCTGGATAATCTAAGACAGGAAATGAACTAAGTGACTTTTTTAAGGTCTGAAATGCCACGTCACATTCTTCCGTCCACTGAAACTCGACATGTTTCTTACAAAGACGGTTTAGTGGGTACACTATTGTGGCAAAGTTTTTTATGTGTTCCGTACTGGAATATTTCATTTAGTTTCTTTGTATTTATAATCTGAATCAAGTTTTAAGATAACACAACATGGAGGGTACACCACAAAACTTTTGTTGATTTTATTTGCCTACTGTGGGTAGCCTGTTCTTTGAAGCAGTAGTCTCGCTCGTGAGGCCGCTCCGAACACTCGTCGCGTCTTCCGACTTTCTCTGTCTGGAGTACCAAACCTATACTTAATTAGTTCGTGATATAAAACCCTTCGTGAGTGCAAAATAATACTTGTGGTTGGTTGAAGTGACACAACCGTTACATTAGAAATAAGAGCTCTTAGTGCCTATCAAGAAACAGCGACCTTCTAGAAAAGTGTAAAACTAAGGACTATAGCAAGCCTCATCTTCCCAGAGACGAACTGAGGAGAAGTCAGGTAAGCCCCACAGTAGCCCCTTATTTATACAAAACATTTTTGTTCCTTCGGCCGGATAGCACATTGATCGGCACGAGGGCTTAATCCGTTCGAATCGGATTAGTTGGTAATCAAATCCAGGTTGTGTTGTCTTAATCTTGCTGTACTACGTACACATATTCATTTCGCACTCATCTTTTCGGTATATTTTACAGTATTTCGTATTTAAAATATTCAATCGTTTGTCGGATTCATTTGCGCCATCATTGACTCGCAATATGGCGGATGAATCAATCATCGAACAAGACCTTTTCGAAAGGGATATTATTTTAGAAGAACTAAAACGAACCTTGTTATTTGCTACAACTGACATAACACAATTTCGTTCTCGATGTAGTGATTTAGCTGCTCAACAACGGAAGTTTAGCAAAGTTCAATCAAAAATAGAAAAAGCTTTGCTCAAATTAAAAACTTTCAATCGTGACGAACAACTCAAAATTCGTAATGATTTTAGCGATTGTTATTATGCAATTTTAGTGCATGTCAATAAATTAAAAGAATCAGAACAGGAGTGTCGACGCATGAGCCGTGCCATTCCGCAGTCCAATTTGTGTGATGATAAACATTCAAAAATATTAACTAATTTACCTTTGCCAACCTTTAACGGCAATGCCACTGATTGGCCTACTTATTATGATCTTTATTGTGGGCAAATTCATAACAATAATGCCTACACACCGGCCGAAAAGTTCCGTTATCTTTTGTTAACATTAAAAGACGAACCATTTAATTTAATTAAAGCCATACCTATTCGCGATGAAAACTACAATATTGCCTTAAATATTCTTATTTCTAGATATGAAAATCGTAGAATTATTGCTTCAAATCATTTAGATCGTATTTTGGATTTGGAACCATTTACTAAAGATAATCATTTTAATATTCGCAACATAGTGAATGTTTATACTGAAAATATTAAAGCCCTTGAGATGATGCATTTTCCTGTTCATGAATGGAACTTCATTTTACTTAATATTTTGTTACGTAAAATACCACACTCACTTCGTAGACGTTTCGAGTTATCTCTAACTAAACCATCGGAAATCCCTAACATTGACGTTTTTATAACCTTTTTGCAGCAGGAAATTGCTGCATTCGAAATAATGTCAAGTCAAGAAAAATCGCTCGTAGGTAGTAGTAATAATAATGCGACAAATCAAATTAGTAAACAAAACAAATCGCAAAATAATTTCCACTCGATTCCGCGACGTTCCTTTGCCGTTAGTACAAATCATTCTCAAGATTTGCCAAACAAAATTCAATCTGGTTTCGGTAGTAATAAAAATCAGAATGTTTGTATTTGTTGTAACATTGAACAGCACTCGTTGTCAAAGTGTTCGGTATTTATGAACAAATCCCCTAAAGATAGATACATTTTTGTTAAATCTCAAAACATTTGTTTGAATTGTTTGTCCCTGGGGCATAGTGTAAAACAATGTAAAAGTAGTTATGCTTGTCGAACTTGTAATTCGCGATCTCATCATTCATATCTTCATTTTGATAACAACATGCAATCTAATGTCGTCTCTTTCCCTCCCACTGTGGAGAATCGTACTGTCGCAGTTGCACCAGACTCCTGCACTGTGCAACAAGCGAACGTTAATCATGCTATGAACGATAACAGTTGTATCACGTCCAAGGCCGCTTTCCCTCATAACTCTCGTACTACGACGGTTATGTTATGTACCGCACTCGTCGATGTATGCGTAGGCAACGCGAAGTTTACAGTTCGTTGTTTGATCGATACGGGTAGTCAAGCTAGCTTTATGACGGCTGCCTGCGCGCAGAGATTAGGCTTAGCGCGTAAAAACATTAACGTACCAATATTCGGAATTGGTGAATCGCCACCTATACAGCCAAAAGGAATCGTTTCTTTTAACTTAGCCCCACGAAACCAATCGAATCCTATTATTTCGGTAGATGCATTGATCTTATCAAAAATAGTTTCGCAAACGCCGTGTGTTCCGGTACCTCTTAAAACTTGGCCGCACATTTTAAATCTAGATTTAGCTGATCCAACTTTTAATGCGCTTTACCCTCAGCCTGTCGAAGTGCTCCTGGGAGCAGATGTTTTGTCACAAGTATTTTTGGGTCAAGTTATAAAGGGACCACCGGGCTCGCCGGTCGCAATCAATAGTATTTTCGGTTTTTTGTTGATGGGCAAAGTTTCGTATTTTGTTACGTCACCACTCCAAGTTTGTCATAGCTCCTTTTTCGAGGACATTGACTTACAACGATTTTGGGAGCTGGAGACCATCCCCGAAGATCGTACTCTCACACCTGATGAACAGTTGTGTGAAGAGATCTATCAAACCACTTTCGCTCGTGACAAGGAGGGTAGATATATCGTTTCCTTGCCATTCAAACGCGATGCACCTATACTAGGTCAATCGCGCGACATCGCCCTAGCTCGTTTTCGCAAATTAGAATTTCGTCTCGAAAAAGATCCTAAACTCAAATTCGCATATCATGCTTGCTTGCAAGAGTATCTCGACCTGAATCACATGGAGCCTTGTTCTCCACCCCTCGATAATAAGCAACATTATTATATTCCTTATTTCGCTGTCATCAAACCGTCAAGTGAAACTACTAAAACTCGTGTTGTTTTCGATGCTAGTTGCAAAACCACAAACAATCACTCGTTGAATGATATTCTATTACCTGGTCCAAAGTTACAATCGGACATTGTCGAACTTTTACTTAACTTTCGTATCCATTTAGTAGTCTTCACCTGCGACATAAAACAGATGTATAGAAATATTCTCCTGAGAGAATCCGATAGGGATTTTCAACGTATCGTGTGGCGTTCGTCTCCCCACCAACCGATACTCGATTTTCGACTACGTACTGTCACATTCGGTGTAAGTCCGTCGCCGTACCTTGCTCTTCGAACTATTCGTCAATTAGCACTCGATGAAGCTTCGCAATTCCCACAAGCTTCTAAAATTCTCTTAAAACAGACATTCGTTGATGACATTCATGGGGGTGCACACTCGATCGAACACGCCTTAAGTTTACAACAAGAACTTATAGGTATTTGCAAAACAGCTGGTTTTGAACTTCGTAAGTGGCATAGTAACACGCCACAAATACTCGATACAGTACGCCCGCCAGATTCTCATGGTGAGCGGGTACTCGAACGTATCTCATTTTCATCTTTAGAAAATGATAAACAAACCAAAGTTTTAGGGCTTCAATGGGACCCTAAATCTGACGTTTTCACCTTCAGTGTACAAATATCGAATTTTAAGAACTGCACTAAACGAATTATTCTTTCGGAAATTGCTAAAATTTACGACCCTTTAGGTCTATTATCCCCGGTCACATTAGTCGCAAAACATTTGATACAGTTGTTATGGACTGCAGGGACTACTTGGGATGAACAACCACCTATCGATATAGTCAATTCTTGGTCAACCTTTATAGGGGAACTTCCACTTTTAGCAAAGATTTCGTTTCCACGACATGTATTTATTTCATCGGCATCATTCGAATTACATGGGTTCTCGGATGCCTCAGAAAAGGCATACGCAGCTTGTATTTACATTCGTTGTATACAAAACAATCATGCTGTCAAAGTATTTCTCGTTTTAGCAAAAACTCGTGTCGCGCCATTAAAGAAATTATCGATTCCCCGTTTGGAATTAATGGGTGCTTTATTGTTGTCAAAACTCATAAGTAAAACATTGCTCGCTTACGGCGACAAAATTAAAATAGTTGATGTCTTCGCATGGACTGACTCGTCTATTGTATTAGCATGGCTACGCTCAGCACCACATGAGTGGAAAACTTTTGTGTCGAATCGCACCAGCGAAATCTTATCTCGCGTACCGGCCAGTTGTTGGCGGCACGTACGTTCCCAGGATAACCCAAGTGATGTAGCATCCCGTGGAGTGTTAGTTAGTTCGTTTGTTAATCATTCGTTATGGTTTGAAGGACCTACCTGGCTCAAACTAGATCAGTCGCTTTGGCCCGAGTCGACGGGCATCGTAGGTACTTGTGAAGAAAAACGTAATCTCTCGTTCTCAGTTAACACTTTGACTTCAAAATCTAATGAAGACTTAGATAAAATCATAAATCGATTTTCGTCCTTAAGAAAGCTTATTCGTGTCGTTTCAATCATATTTCGTTTTTTCCATAAATGTAAGAAATTACAAAAGTCGTTTCCTAACTATATAACAGTGCCCGAATATAACTTTAGTCTAAATCGTATAATTTATTTAGTACAACATAACGTTTTCATATACGACATAAACAATATTTTGAAAGGAAATCGTCCTTCAAATATGTTACAACGTTTAACTCCATTTCTCGATAAATTTAACAATTTACGTGTCGGTGGGCGGTTACATAATTCGCATATTTCGTTCGAATCGAAACATCAATTAATTTTACCTAAAAGACATAATTTAACTACATTGATAATCGAAGACACGCATGTTACACATATGCATGCCGGCTCGCAAACTACTCAATATATTTTAATGCAGAAATATTGGATTTTATCAGCTCGAGATATCATTAGGCAACTTATACACCGTTGCATTCATTGTTTTCGTGCTCGACCAACACGTACACAGCCGTCTATGGCTCGTTTACCTGGCGTTCGGACACAATCCGCGCGACCTTTTATTAAAATCGCCGTAGATTTCTGCGGTCCTTTTTATGTTCGAGCAAATAAAGTTCGTAATGCAAAAATAGTCAAATCCTATGTTGCAGTTTTTGTTTGCATGAGCGTCAAGGCCATTCATTTGGAATTGGTCTCAGACCTTTCAACTGAAGCCTTTCTAGCTGCGTTGCGACGCTTCACGTCCCGCAGAGGTTTATGCACAGATATCTATTCCGATAATGGAAGGAATTTTGTCGGATGCAATAATTACCTTAATGAATTGTATGCCTTTTTACGAAGCGACTCTGTTCAAAAAGATTTGAATAATAAATTGCTTAATCAAAACATTACTTGGCATTTTCATCCCCCGACCGGTAGTCATTTTTCAGGCTTAGTTGAAGCGGGGGTGAAAAGTTTTAAATCACATTTATATCGTGTTATCGGTGCTCGTACACAAACGTACGACGAAATGCATACTTTGTTGTGCCAAATAGAGGCAGTATTGAACTCGCGCCCTTTGTGCGTTTTGAGTGCGGACCCCATAGATCCCACACCGTTGACTCCGTCACATTTTTTGATAGGAGAACCTTTAACTGCGTTACCAGACGTGTCGTTGGTAGATTCGAATTCAGACCGTTTAACTCGGTGGCGCTGGATTCAACAATGCATTCAGCATTTTTGGAAAAGATGGAGCCGCGAATATTTGCATGAGATTCAACAAACTAGTAAATGGTTTCATGAACGCGGACCACCAATTCGTGAAGGCGTAATCGTTGTGGTTTGTGATGATAACCTTCCTCCGCTGCAGTGGAGGCTCGCTCGTGTTCATGCGTTGCACCCCGGCTCTGACAACATAACACGCGTTGTTACGGTACAAATGGGCAACACGTTTGCTAAACGTCCTGTTGTCAAACTTTGTCCTCTTCCTATTAATTAAAATATAGTGTAGTTGCATATAACAATATCGTAGTGTAGTTAGTAGTAGGTATTTGTATTACAACAATTAGTTGAGTTTAGTTATATTTCGATTTTGAATATTTCGTTAAAAGAAACTAGTTCTTTTAAGGTGAGCGGAATGTTCCGTACTGGAATATTTCATTTAGTTTCTTTGTATTTATAATCTGAATCAAGTTTTAAGATAACACAACATGGAGGGTACACCACAAAACTTTTGTTGATTTTATTTGCCTACTGTGGGTAGCCTGTTCTTTGAAGCAGTAGTCTCGCTCGTGAGGCCGCTCCGAACACTCGTCGCGTCTTCCGACTTTCTCTGTCTGGAGTACCAAACCTATACTTAATTAGTTCGTGATATAAAACCCTTCGTGAGTGCAAAATAATACTTGTGGTTGGTTGAAGTGACACAACCGTTACATTAGAAATAAGAGCTCTTAGTGCCTATCAAGAAACAGCGACCTTCTAGAAAAGTGTAAAACTAAGGACTATAGCAAGCCTCATCTTCCCAGAGACGAACTGAGGAGAAGTCAGGTAAGCCCCACAGTAGCCCCTTATTTATACAAAACATTATGAATTTTCTATAAAAGTTCGCAAAAGCCACAAAACGACGAATCTCATTTACATTTTTAGGTACTGGGAACTTTTCCAAGACCTCGATTTTACTGTTGTCTGGCAACACCCCGTTTGGCGTAATAACATGCCCTAAATAATTAATTTCTTTCCTCAAAAATTCGCACTTACAAGGGTTTAGTTTTAAATTAACTGACCTAAACCTCTCAAATACACTCATTAAATTTGTATTATGCTGCGATAGGCTTTTCCCGAAAACTATTACGTCATCGAGATATAGAAAACATATCTCGTAATTTAAACCCGATAGAGCCATAGACATTCACTTAAGGGATGCCCTTGTCGTAAGCAGTTGCGGCATAATTTAAATTTTGAAACAACAGCAAATTTTTTTTAATATTTTTTGATTTGAACTGTGAACAGTCATAGATTCTGTGGTAGTCGTTGCAAATAATGCAAGTTAATGTAGAAGTATTTTTGTTTGATTTTAATGTTGTGTAAACACTAGTATTTTTATTGTTTTCTATTTTATTATTTTGCGAGTAACTATTATGATGAACTGGACGAGAATAATTCTGATGTTTTATATTTGAAGGTGAGGTGACCTTTAAATTAGATTTGTTAAGCTTATTGCGATTCAAAGACTCAAGAACATCTGCTCGATCCACTAAAATTTTTTTAAATTGTTCCAATGAAGGTAGATCATCCAATGTATTACGAAATTCTTCCCACTTTATGTTTGTCTCAGGATCTAATTTGGATGAAAGAATAAAAATTATAAGTACGTCCCAATGTTGTGTAGGAAGGCCAAGGCTTGTAAGCGCACGTAGATTTTTTGTCACGTGGTCAACAAAAAATCGTAATGACCTTTCTGATTCCCGAGATATGGGGTGAAATTTTAATAATGAGCCTAAGTGGTGATTAATAAGAAGTCTTTTATTATTGTAACGACTGCAGAGAAGCTGCCAGGCTTCCTTATAATTAACGGATGATACCTCTAAATTCGACAGAATGCGGGCCGCGTCACCTTCGAGATACGACATTAAATAATGAAACTTGTGTATTTCAGATATGTTTGTTTTTTTGTGAATTAAATTCGTAAATGTATCACGGAATTCAAGCCAGCGAAAGTAGGATCCGTCAAATTTAGAAATTTGTATTTGTGGCAATTTAATTCCTAAGTCCGAATCAAAACAGTCGTAAAATGACTTATTGGCTGAACAATCATTTTGTTTAGTTATTAATTTAGCTTCAGCAATGCACTGTATAAATGATTGTTCAATGACCTCCCTTTCATCAATCTCGGATGACAAATTGTCACCATTTAAAACTTCTATCTCAGTTTGCAAATCATCAAACCTTGTTGACAAACTTTCAATTTTATTTATTCGTAACTTGAACTCGGTTAACTCTAAATCAGTTGCTTCATCGATATTTTCACGAAATTTTTCTAAATAATTCCTAAACTTTGTTATTTGTCCCTTTATAGAACTGCGTTTAGTATAAAGTGACTTTAATGTTGACATGGTTGCCGTTCCCACAGGATTAGGTGATTTGGATCCACCTACACGTAATTCAGATTCAGGTGTCATCATTTTGGTTAATTATATTTTAAATTATTTAGTAAGTTAAAACTTATCTGTAAAATATTATTTTTGTTTTTTTTTTAGAAGGTAAGTAAATAATTTGTCAACAACGTTTGGTAACTTAAAATGGAATTAAGCGTTAAAAAAAACTAAAAATATGATATATTAATGGCTTATCTCTCGTTCCTTGTTTGGTGGAACAGGTGGCAGGCACGGCAGGCTGCTAGGATAACGACGCCAGGGCGGCGCGGTGCTGCGTCAAGGTGACTTTCACTGTACCCAAGCGATACGCCTGGAAATGTTCGATTTGATTATAATAACAAATAACCCGATTCCGCTCTAGCACTGAAAGGCCTAACACACTTAATATTGCAAATAAACAACGTAAAATAAACTTTATTTTTATCAATGCATAAAAAATTAATTTGTAGTTAAGTATTTCAAGTTTACTTTAACAAAAACTGTTAATTTACTAGAAAAATATTAAAACTATTGGCACACCAAAGTTAACGTTACAATAAGTTAAGTAAATATGATCGACTAACGAGAAATCTTATTATAATAGCTTATAAAAAGGCAAAAAGGTTAAGTTTCAAATCTATCACGACATAACTACCTACCTACACGCCCTAATTGTACACGTAGGTTTATACTTACGATTGTTTATTGTAGCACTTTTACGTTATTCTGCATCTAATATAAAGGGCACAATTAGACACAATAATTTATAACCTTTCATGAGTTTAGGTAAGGAGTATGGTATAAGGGTTTTTTGTATAGGTTTTTACGGAACAAAGGATTGCACTTATCTTGGTGAAAACAGCCGTGCGATTCCCTAAGCTAAAGCCTTGATAGCTGCAGCTGCCGCAGCGCTGACAAATGACTCTGTCTCTTTCATATTCATAGAATTGGAAAGAGACAGCAGATCACAGCCATGCGCGCAGCGTCTATGTGTCGCTTAGAGAATCGCACGGCTGATGTCTGCGCAGCCGCTTAGTACGATTCTTTAGATGATTCGTTGACCTTGCAAGCAAACGGCGGATTTTTAGATCTTATATCCAATCTATTTTCTTTGTTTTTAACACCCTTCCGATGATGCCGATCTTGGCGTTGGCAAATCGAGCCTCTTTCCAATGTTGAATATCGTGTCCTGTCACGGTCGCCAAAAAATTTCTTGTTTGGGCAAGATGTGCTAATGAGGTTTCACTGGTTTTCTTCAATAAAACGCTGATTTAGGATTTGACTAATTTACTTGTTTCCTTTTGTTAGAATTACAAAGCAATACGTATGGGTGGCCGATCGAGATGTAAGTGAATGACGTACGACAATTTATAATTTTACACCCACCCACAATACAAAATAAAAATATTAGTAAAAAACAATGATAAATTCACGGAGAATTGCCGCGGTTAAAACTGTAGGCGCATTTAGGCGTAAACAGATAGTAATAGCAAGCCATTGTGTAGATCTTTTTTTGCTGCTTCCAAACCGCTCTGTGCCAGCGAGCTCACGTTTATGACCATAATCGAATGAATATAGTATAAGGTTTAGTTTAAAATATTGGCAATTTTGAACATAGTACCTTTTCCCAGCAAAGTCGCAAGCATTACCATGACATATGAAATACATAGCCACACGACGGTCGAACCCAGAATTGTTGAGAAGCAGTATCAACACCGACGATAGAATGAACAAAGCAATACCCTCCTGAAAGTAAATATATTTCATTTTAACCTTTACACAACCACTTTCTAAATACTGAGTGCACTATAGCTATTAGAGTATCATGAAACTCGCGAATCACCAAGTTGTGGAAGTGCGGGCAACGCACTTTAACCAGTAAAAATACAGCGGATAGAGATGCGAGCACACTCGCACGGGGTGTGATAATGGTGAAAAATATCAACAGGGATATCCTACTTCCTACAAATATTATAAACGCGAAAGTTTGTATGTATGGATATTTGTTACTCTTTCACGTAAAAACTACTGAATGAATTTGGATGAAATTTGGCATTCAGATAATTTATAACCTGAAATAACGCATAGGATACTTTTTATCCCGATATTCCCACGGGAACGTATGGATGGATGTTTGTAACTCTTTCACGTAAAAAATACTGAATGGATTTGGATGAAATTCGGCATACAGATAGTTTATAACCTGGATTAACACATAGGATACTTTTTATCTCGATATTCCAACGGGAACTGGAACCACGCTGGTGAAACCGCGAGCGGCCGCTTGTAATTTCTAAAGAAAAGAGAAGATGAAAAAGTTTCAACAGTACTTACATTGAAATAGCTTTTTGCAATATCAGCTGTCGACACTACACCGGCCATTGGCATTAGAAACACGGGTATTATTCCTGTACAAGGTACGGGTATCGGTTGTATGAGGAAGAACCAGAACATCAACATCCACATGCATTGGACTGCTGCCTTAAAAAACACACACACACATACACGACTTCTATCTCCAAAAGGTAAATAGAGACTTAGCAATGAGGACGCAAAAATAGTCCACTGCTACAACCAACGTTTCACCAAATAACAACTGTCCTTAGCGTGACAGGTGATAAGACCATCGCCAATTTATGCCGTTTGATGTATGTGCAGTCTTTAGTCCTCTAGTCCCTTTTTACGACATTCAAGGGATGATATAGGTTGATAGTATTTTTAATAACGGGCCGCCACCTCACAGCTCAACATTAAAAAATAATAATGGATTAGAAATCGCAAGTGAGGAATTAGTCCAAGCAGACAGAGACAAGCACAAAAAACAGAGACTGTATAGTTTAGGGTTAAACCCTTTCACAAAGACCGAGGTCGCGGGTTTTATTTGCAGCATTATTAGTGCAATATTGGTTTGCTTGTCGGTAGGGTTTGTTTTCATTCTGCCTAGTTAGTTATCTACCACCATATTATCTAAGTCTGCAACATAATATCAATATGATATTAAAAGATAATAATTGGAGTATTGCGGGCGAAGTACTTAATAAATAATTATAGATTAAGAATCGCAAGTGAGAAATTAGTCCAAGCAGACAAGTACAAAAACAGGTCTGTATGGTTTAGGGTTAAAACCTTTCTCGGTTTTATTTTCAGCATAATTATTAGTGCATTGGTTTGCTTGTTGGTAGGGCTTTTTTCATTCTGCCTGGTTAGTTACCTACCACCCTATTATCTAAGTCTGCAACATAATATCAGTATGATATTTAAACATAATATGAAGTGCGCTTCAGACCAATTGGTTAATGTGATCAAGGTTTTCCGTTATGAAATAAAAATTAAACATGTGAATATTCGACTCCACCGTTATTATTTTGTCATAATAAAAAAGTAACAATACCTTTCCTTTCCCAATTTGCCATGACAGAAAAATTATAGGAATCAAAATTCCCAAAATTCCTCTGAAGTTATGAATTGAAATATTCTTTAACCTTGGAAGTACACCTTTGATCTTACCGCTTTCATCTTGGCTGAATCTGTATAATTATTTAAAAAAAAACAGATGCATTTAGCTCAGACGAACTAATGTAAGTAAGTATATCGCTTTTATTTGATTAATCTTGCCTCTGACTATATTATTATTATAAAAATATAATACTTACATCGCAGACCACAGACTGAAAAAAAAATAATTATATGCTTGACTGTATGGCAAAAATAAGTTCAAAGGACATTGACAATCTATGTATGGAGGTTGCGCCCAGAATGAACACATGTAGTTTGTTTCACAGGTCAACACTAACCTGTAAATGAATGCGCTCTAAAATCGCTCCATAAGAGTCAAGAGAGAGAAAATCCCCGGAGCTGTAACTAAATATTTTGTACTAAATCATTCATACATACATATAATCACCACTGTTATCCCCGAAGGGTTAGTCAGAGACTAGGCAATAAGGACCGCAAAAGCAGTCCACTGCCATAGTCCACTTTTCACCAAATAGCGACCAGTCGTGAGCCCATCGCCGCTCTATGCTTATAGATGTATGGGCAGTCTTTAGTCTGTTAGTCGCCTTTTACGACACCCAAGGGCGGACCCCCCCCCACCCCTTTAGGTGGGGAAAGGGGGAGATTATATAAAAACGTCGCACGTACAAAAACGTACCTAATTAACTGTATAGACTTTTTCATTTCCCGCTTCGGTATTGTTACTATGGTACTTTAAAACCTCAAAACGTGTAATTTTTCGTTTATGGCCAATTTTGACAAAACTTTCAATTGGTTTTTATAATATTTTAACGCAACTACGGCAGCTAAAATGTTAGTAAAACTTTATTTAAGAACCCCTTAGACCCCCACAGTGTTAGTTTCTTGAAATACAGGTGACTCGATTCATAAGCTAACCCGAAATAAATAAATCGGCATCTTACACTTAGTTTAGTTCTCAAGCTGAGAAATTGACTTTACTTTTGGAGCGCACAGGTTAGTGTTGACCTGAGGAACATTCTGGTCAGCACTTGGTCCAGACCTTGACTTGGTCTTAATTTTACAACTTAAAAACTTGATATTACAAAGTATAGAATTTTAAAATACGGTACCTAGTTATGGTGCTGCTTGTTTGTAACACGTGAAATTATTTTAGAGTTTTATCTTATAAAATGAAAATATTTGACGTTTTACGCGTATTTAAAAAAAATATTCAACACTTACCTACCCATGGTAATAAAGTTACAATAACATAATATTATTATCAAGTACACAATAATTATCGTAGACAGATTCAATTTAAGATCAAGATTCAATGAACTCAGATGACGTATGTCGTACGTTAGCAATATAAATATTCTAAGAATATAAATAATTCCTCTATGAAAGACACTCCATAGGTACTCCCTTTCTCTGTGATATAATCATAAAGTTACTATACCTAAAATACACCAATAATTTTATATTACTCTATGCTTTAAACCATTGAGCTAGGAAATATGTATAAAAAAGTAAATAGTTAATATAGTTCAATGCTGTAAAACAGAGACCCCAAGTTAAACAGCTGTATTGTTTACGTGAACTGTATTTAAAACAGATACAGTCACATATTATACTTCTTCTAAATAGGGTTTTGCAGCTGGAGAATTTCAAATATTTAAGACAAGAAGAAACCAGTTAGACAAATGGCAGTGTTTATTCAAGGAAATGTAACAATTAAAAATTCCGTAATAATAACACAAGTCACGTATGTTCTGTACGTTCATAAATTCGAAAGACACTTGTTAACCGTTACCTAGCTACGTACAATCATTAGTCAATACATGTCTAGGTGTAAATAGTACGTGAAACAGCAATATCACTTTTATCACTTCTCGATATGCTTTATAAACGTTTGGGATGACCCAAGAGGGTCTTGGATCAGACGGGTGTGGTGCGGCGGTAAGGGTCGGTGCCGACGGCGCGGTCGTGGCGCGATGGGTTCTTCCCATCTTTGGGTATTGGCCCTCTCGCTCCAGCACCAAATGTCACCAATTCCTCTTCTCTAGAAGGTGGTGGCTCAACAGCAGAAGTATCTAAGAACCTTCCGCTAGCAACCGATGCTTGAGACTGGAATATGGAAGCGCTTCTTAATCCGCTTAGCGTGTTGGCACTTTGTGGAATTTCTTTAAACTCTTCAAAGTAATTGTCACAGGCGGTGGGTCTGGGCGCGGCCGGGAACCCATATAAAGTTGACGATGACAGGTCTTTTAAAGACGCTGAACTTAAATTTATTCTCCTGTTTTTGTGTATTGAACAATGCGGCATGTCGTCCCCGTCGAAGACAAATCGTCTCCTTTCTCGGGGAGTTGCTGCCGATGAGCCTGTAGGCGGGTAGGTATCCCTTTTCATCATTCGTCTTTCTAACAACGTCGAATCGTTTTCTCTGAAATCAGTGAAAGCAAACTCTCTGTCCCAGGCTCGACAGTCAGCCTTCGCTTTGTCTGTTAGCTCAGTTATCCAGTCTTTTTGGTACCATTGTAAGAAGAGAAATATCGCTGAAGTTCCCGCCAATTCGACGGCAATAAAGCCACTTAAGTACAGACCAAATGAATATCCGTAACTGTAGGACATTCGAGGTGCGTCGAAAATAGTCATGTAGCGCAGTTTGTGGCCCACTTGTTGCTTAAATACAGATATGTACATGACAATCCCGGTCAGCATGATGAGACCTGAAAACAACAAAACGGATGATTAATAACTTCATTTTAGTGAATCAAAATGTAAGGTTCTTATTTACTTTAGATTGTATAAAGATAGTATGAAATTAATGATGATAATTTCTTAAGTCTTAATTTATGCCTTATTACGTAACAGCCAAGGCTCAAGGACTTATCTCGTATAAAGCAAGACGAGGAGAAGCCTAAGATAATTATATTTGGTATTAACCATCTAAAAGTGATCTGAGTTCTCGATTTCATGAGAATGAGATGACTGCATGCACTGACTAGAAAGGGCATAGAGTCCTCACTTATGGTGTTAGAGCGTTAAACCATTATTTAAGATGACCGCAGGACGTTACAGCTGCCGTTTTTAAAGATGAAAAAGAATGAAGAAATACATAGATAACATAAAATATCCAACTGTAACATTATATTTTTACTCGAAAATGGTAATTTTGCAAGATTAAACAAAAAATTTAAACCAGAAATGTTTACATTTTGACACTTTCAAGAACGCTTATGTGTAAACTGATGCTAATTGTGTCGTAAATAAAAATTGTACTTGCAAAACTAAACAAGGAAAAACCTTGGTAGAGCTGTGTTTGAGTTTCGAGTTTTTGATTTCTGTTATAAGTGCGATTTTTATTTCATGATTGAAGTAATGTAAATATTTTACCTTATTTATTTATTCTCATAAACCTTTGCTCAGTGAATAAGTTTTTACTTTTAAAGTGCCTATTTTATAAAATCTATAAATGCCAATTTTATAGAATACTACCACTTTCTCTTCCCTTGGGTGTCGTAAAAGGCGACCAACGGACTAAAGACTGCATAAACATCCAGCAGCATAGAGCGTCGATGGGCTTACCACCTGTCACTCTAAGCACATAATGCAGTCGCTATTTGCTGAAAAGTGGACTATGGTAGAGGTCTGCTTTCGCGGTCCTCATTGCCCAGTCTCAGACTAACTCTTCGGGGATAATAGTCGTGATTATAATACTTGTGCAGATGTGGGATCACGTCAGTTAAGTAGTCAATCAGAGCTATGGAAATAGAACCATGATATCACGCATTCTGACCTCCTATCCGTTCGGCTGGAGCTTATAATACATCATTCTCATTATCATCAGCCTATAAACGTCCCACTGCTGGGCTCAGACCTCCCCAGACTGCATAAGCAAATAAGGAGATTGACACACAACCACGCTAGTTGCTGCGGGTTGGTGGGTTTTAACGAATACCATCTCGTGACAACAGGCCACGGAAAAACAGCTGTACGTTTTTATGAAAAAGCGGGATTTTTTCCATGTTTGAGTGGTTTGTTTTGAGTCCCCCATATTTTGGCGCAGTTGCATGCACCATGATCACGGAGTAACTGCATGGTGCATGCAACTGCGCCGAAATATCGGGGACTCAAAATGAACAACTTAAACATGGTAAAAATCCCGCTATTTCATAAAAATAATTGTAGTGATGGTCACTACAATTTTTTCTATAAAAATGTTACAGCTATACGTGTTTTTTGAAGCATGGAATACTAGCTATAATAAATATGAGCCGTGTTGCGTGAGCCGTGAGCAGCTCACTAAAAGTACATCACTACATCTCTTTCCATGGGTGTCGTAAATGGCGATAAACGGTCTAAATACTGCCGCTAATTAATTAAATAACCGCCTCGCCGGTTTCAGGCCCAGAGATCCCGGGTTCGATTCCCAGTACATCTTAGTGTGCTTTGAAGAAAATTTTAATAAATAAATGTTATTATAACAATCTAGAGTATGTAAATGATAAAAAAAATAGATAAATAAATAAATCGCTCTCCTCTCCTCTTCCAATTGCAGTGCCCGACAGGGTCCATGATGTACTTGAAATTCTTATAACCCCTTTCTGGAACACATATCACATATCTGGATAGCAATAAATATTGAGTATTGAGTATTGCTCGGTTTGGCTGGTGGTAGGGCTGTTAAGTCCGCCTGGCTAGCTACCACCATCTTATCTAAGTCTTTCGCCATAATAACGAAGTTTATGGCATTGTTGTGTTCCGACAGTTTGAGATAAGATATCCAGTTCCGCAGTGGTTGAGGTTTCCGTGTGTAGCGCGGACCCTCCGCACCTTAAGCCTTATCGTCACTTACCATCAAGTGAGATAAAAGCCAAACGCTCACCCGTCGGCGAACAAAAAAAAACATACATCCCTTTAGGGGTTTGACGTCTGGATGCCAAGACGTCTGGTTGCTATTATGACCAATTCCCAAAATGTGAACTGCCACCCCATGGTGGCAGTTCACATTTTTTCAAGGCCATCCTTTTCCCATTATGCACACTTCTCAAAACCTCAATTTACCAAAATGTCTATTTTCCATTATGTACACTTCCTAAAGGGGCCTTTTCTCATTATGCACACTTCTCAATACCTTCATTTATCAAAATATCTATTTCCCAATATGCGCACTTCTCAAAACCTCAATATATCAACATTTGTATTTCCCATTTTCCAAGACCAAAGACCAAGCTTCTGCAAAATTCGTAGCAGGTAGAAGCAGGAATAGTGCATAATAATTGACAACCTTTTTGCCATTTCTTGTTATGTTGGTTGTATGGCTTGAAGGTCTTTTTCTTTTTAGTGCACTGCTTTATTGAAATGATAAAAGCTTAAGGTAATGTTGGCTCTAGGAAATATTTATTTTACGGTATTTAGGGGGTTAAAGTTACTCGCGTCCGTAGGTTTACCTTGAGACCCTACACGTGACCCAGGGGTGGTGCTAAATGAGTGACACTGATTGAGTGGTAGAGCCACGTTGCGTTGCAGCACGCATTAAGCCGGCTCGCCTGGCGTAACACCACCTTCTCACGAATATCCGGCGTGAAATAATGGCACTTGATGCTGTTGTGTTTCGTCCAGCCAGTGAGTGTTCCGTAGGCCGGCCATTCCCCCCCCCCCCCCACCCCCCCGCTCGTCTCACAATTCCTCGGCTTCGCGGCCACGCGATTCCTTTGGTTTTTACCGAACATAGTCCCTTCTGACTAATCAGGTAATAATGCGTAGACTATAGGAACAAAGTTACATGCTTTTTCTGTTGACTTGACGTACAAGTGAATCGTAAAAAGTTGGTAAAAAGGCACCGGGACACAGGCAAAAGTACCATCTCTATAATAGTTGCCATGCAAACAAATGTTTGCATTTGTCTATTTTGTAGCAAAAATAAAAACGAAAAGATGAAATATTTTGTATTTTAGGAAGTGGGCTCTCTGAAAAGCTGACCTTTAGGGAAGTACCAGTTTGAAAAAGTTAACATTTTGGGAGGTGGTCATTTAGGAAAGTAGCCGGTATGAGAAAGTTAACATTTTGGGAAGTAGCCAGTTTGAAAAAGTTTACATTTTGGGAAGTGGTCATTTAGGGAAATAGCCAGTTTGAAAAAGCTAACATTTTGGAAATTGGTCATAATAGCAACCTGACGTCTTGGCATCCAGACGTCAAACCCCTAAAAGAACAGTACATGGGGATATTGACCCATAACCCACCAGGCTGGTCCAATGCGATTGAGTGGTAACCAAGGAATAGAGTACGAACTGTTCAGTGGTTTAGACGACTGCCATCTCGTGACAACAACCGGAATCAACAGCTTTACATCCTTTCCGAAGCATGGAGTGCCAGCTATAATTAAAAAAATAATTACCAGAAATAATGAAGAGCACTCCAGCGATGAAAGTGCACAGTCTACGGCCCTTCACACAGTGCCCCAGGACGCAGCACAGCGCCGCTACTGCCTGCGTCAGCACTGCCAGCAGGAGGGGCGCTGCTGATCTCGTCACCACATCTGAAATCATTGGAATATCAAATAAAGTAATATGCCTACGTATTACTATTGTTATTGTCAGCCTATTTTGTCCCAATGCATGGCAAAGGCTTTCTCTCCTTTTTTCCAATTTTCTCTGTCCACCGCCACAGTGGTCCAATTGGCTTATATACGCCTAGCTCGTCATGCCATCTTCGCCTCGGTATGCCGCGTCGTCTACATATTACACTGATTTGTTTATTTAATAGAATGAGGCAAACGAGCAGGCGGGTCACCTGATGGAAAGCAATCACAGATGCGTTGCCGGCCTTAAAGTTGAGTAAACGCCTTTAAAGATGGCTTAACTGTTGGGTATTGGTCTAATCACCACCCTAGCGAAAGTACATCTAATTTTTTTACATATTGCCCGACCTCAAAATTGAATCAGCATCTCCGTATTTCAGGCAGAGCAGAAAAGCGGTCAGTATTTAAACGTGGAAAAGCGTAAGAATGCATAATTAGTATGGAGGTTGGCATCCTACCTAATTCTGAACAGTTTGACAGGGTGCAAGGCTGCAGTTGCTTAAATAAAGCACTAGGTGGCTCAGGATCATGAATAGCGCAAACACCGCATACCATGCGGCGATAAGATATACACACGGACGGGCAAGATCGACGACAAAATAGACACCTGTAGGTAACTAAGATACAATTACGTTTGCTTATTTTAATCTTGATACTTACAAGGTATGGCGTTAGTGGAGTCACTGTGATCTGGCGCGTACTGAGATAGTGGAAAATAAGGGATATCCCAACACCGGTACACCGTACTGCCCGCTGAAAAGTAACAGAAATAAAATTAATGTTAAGTATAAAAAAGAATATACACACACCTCATCATCAGCCTATAAACGTCCCACTGCTGGGCACAGGCCTCCCACGTGGACAATAGCACGTGGGGGTATTGGGCCATAACCCACCACACTGGCCCAATTCGGGTTGGTGGGTTTTAACAGCTGTCATATTACGGCAACAACCGGGACCAACGGCTTAACGTGCCTTCCGAAGCACGGAGGAGCTCAAGATGTTTTTTTTTTAAATTTGGTCACCCATCCAGCGAAAGTTGGTTAGCGAGCAAGATCGCAAGCCGAACGCGCTAGCCGCTGCGCCATCGAGCTCGTCACACAAACACCTACCTATTAAAAAACTAAGCTGGCCCCAATCTGGGGTAGAATGAATTATATTCGTATATACAACTAGTGTAGTTTGCTGTATACTGTTTCAGGCCTGATTTGGTATCTGGTAGGATTTATCGCTCAATTTTTTCATGCTAGTTCTATAGACGCTTTAATTAGATCACAAGTTCAGAAGAACCTACATATTCATTTGTTTATCTTTTGTGTCACCAAAACAGTGTATCTGACAGCGTACAAACAAATGTGGGACGGCACAAAAGCGCCGCTATTTAATTACGGAAATGGACTAGTCATAAACGGATGGGTCAAACGTTAGCAAAAGGACCTGATCCGGTCCGGCCCGAACACTAAACGCTATGCCGCGACCACACGCTTGGCATTCCTCAACAAGCCGTCACAAATTCAAACATGTGGATAGACCGATTGGCTTGGTTTGCAAGCGCTTGTAGCCGATCCGTCGAACAAATCACAAATCCAAACGTGTGCGGACGCGGCATTATATTTAGAACAGCAGTTGAGAAGAAATTTCATATTCATTTGTTTAGCATTGTGTCACCAAAACAGTGTATCTGACAGCGCACAAACAAATGTGGGATGGCACAAAAAGCACCGCTATTTAATGAAGGAAATGGACTTGTCATAAACGGATGGTTAAAACGTTAGTTGAAAGGATGTGTTCCGGCCGAACACTAAACGGTATGTTTTAAACACCAGTCGAGAAGAATCTACATAATTATACATTTGTTTATCATTTGTGTCACCAAAACAGTGTATCTGACAGCGTACAAACAAATGTGCGACGGCACAAAAGCGCCGCTATTTAATGAAGGAAATGGACTAGTCATAAGCGGATGGGTCAAACGTTAGCTGAAAGGACGTTTTCCGGCTGAACACTAAAGGCATTGCGACTGCGTGCGTCATGATTTGTAATATTAGGATTCACACCGACAGTGTCGCAGATGCATTGCGTTGCGCTTGCGTGCGACAGACGCACGGCAGTCCGTGAGATACAAACCGAAAACGGTCGCGGTGCGGTCGCGCACCAGCGGAACGGCAACGTCGCACACGCGCTCCGGCATGATGACGTTGTATTCCACAGGATTTCATAGTTGAGGACACACCGCAGTGACGTATACTTCTGCGTGCAGCTGCGACACTGGCTGCGGCACTTCAGTTGTAAATATTTACAAATTTAACAGTGACTAGTGATCATGGATTTTGAAATACGCGAAAAGTTAATCAATATGTACGCAGATATAAATGTTTATGTGATCCACATGTCAACAATTATAAATTGTCTTTAAACGACTCAAGTTCTATGCACAGACGATGATATTCACCGAGGTTGTCTCTTTTTTGTTTTTATTGATTGTGCACCTAGTCTTTTTTTAGTTTCTGGTGGTTCTAACGCAGCCAAAAGTAACAGATCTTCATCGGATGAACTTTTATCTAACCATCCTTCACTTGAAATGCTCGATAAATCGTCCTCGACGTTCGACATCTTGAAAGAAAATATCAGCCGCGATCCGAAACGAACACACGGCGTCGCCGACGCACAGTGTCGCAGATGCAACGCGCTGCAATGCGTGTGCGACGCCGTGGTGCCGCCGCCGCCGCCGGCCGGTGTGAATTACTTTATGTCGCAGCGTGCTGCAGATGCAACGCATCGTGCTGCAGACGCATCCGGTGTATGGCAGCCTTAAACGTTATATTTAGAATAACAGTTGAGAAGAGCCTACATATTCATTTGTTTAGCATTTGTGTCACCAAAGCAGTGTA
Source organism: Scoparia ambigualis (assembly GCA_963921215.1). Classification (NCBI taxonomy): domain Eukaryota; kingdom Metazoa; phylum Arthropoda; class Insecta; order Lepidoptera; family Crambidae; genus Scoparia; species Scoparia ambigualis. Next base: position 22,736,263 of record OY992509.1, read on the forward strand.
TTTGACAGCGCACAAACAAATGTGGGACAGCACAAAAGCGCCGCTATTTAATGAAGGAAATGGACTAGTCATAAACGGATGGGCAGCGAGGGCCGCGCGCCGTCCGCGAGTCGAGTCGCGAGTGGAAGTGGGCCGGCGTCCGTCGGCCTCACAATGCACTTCCGCGGCGGGCACGGAAGCGGCGACGCATTGTAGCCGGCGCGGAAGTCACGTATTGTCTCGCGCGCGGCTTTATGCTCGCGATCGGGTAAAAATGTTGGTAAATTAACTTTGTTTACGCGGACCGTGTCATATTTAGGTACGTAATATACAGGTATACCAGTGTTGTACAAAAGTAATGGCTTGTTTATAACGGACAATAGTCCGTTCTCTGCGCTAGATGCTGATGTTTTGTTTAATCTATCATAATAATTTATGAAATACGATGTATTTTCAGAACTTGAGTTGAAATGTTGTACTTAGGTACTATACTTGTTTAAAATAATATGGGAACTTTAATTGAATGAATAAAAAAAGATACACGCTCACACCAATTGCTTGGCTCAAATTGAGTTTATTTTAAAGATAACGATAACGAAGATAACGGAAAAACATACTTATTCATAGGAAACACCCGAAATCAGTTTAGAACTTTTTTTGTAGCTGTGCATATAATATAATGTGATGTTTCCAAAATGATATCGAAATTTCATTTGATTCATTCGTATTTAGTCCGACTTAGATTGTTACACAAAATATAAACATTGAAAAAATCATTTTTTTTTTTACAAATACTTATTAAGAATATCGGTTGTGGTATTAAAAAACTAAATGTATAATTAAATAGAGATATCAAGTGTTTTTTACTAACTTTATTGCAAATTATTAATATATACAAAAAAGTTTGTAATAAAATTGCTCAAAGACTACTTACATATTGAGGATCTTAGTTGCTTTCGACAGAAGTTGTTTAAATAAAATATTACGTTAAGTGCTTCTAGTCAGGACTTTATAGGGCATTCAATTTTGATGAGAGGATTGTCCCAGTTAAGCCTACTATAAAAAAGTCCTTTAGTAAATACGTAAGTAAAGTCATTGCTGTTTTTATTTTACTTTTCTTCAAAAGTAGCCTAAAACTCTGGTATTTTGTACATTGAGGGCAAGCTTCTTCGTATTTAATTATGAAAAAGTTAGCTTATTCATTAGAGTTGTCTCTGTCATGTTATTTAATGTGGTTATGCGTGAAGAGCTAATGCCATAAAATGCCACCATTCCAATTAAACATAGGTGTAAGTTCCTTGATTCGAACTAAATAGTGAGCATGGACGTAAACATTACGTATATTACGTCCATGATAGTGACTTACTTGATGTCCGCTAACACAGCTTAAGTAATAGTTATTACGTCGCTACGAAGTGCTTTTAATGCGGAGATGTGTAATGTAGTAAATATTATTGTTAAAAAAAAATCTAAATCAAAATATCTTTATTCAGTAAGCTTAAAATAAGCATTTTGAATCGTCTAAATTTAATTTTACTTTTATTAATGGATGAATAGGCATAGGAAAACCCATTCAGGACGTCTTTTAGCTGTGGAGCTTTATAATAATATAGAAGTAACGACATTTACAAAACAATATGTCGTTACCAAATTATACAATCAATAATCATAAAACAATTATATAAAAGAAAAGATAAAAACAAAAGTAAATCTAAAAGTTTTACTCTGGCACTATGAACGCATTAGAACAATGTGTGCGAAACTAGAGGAATGTTAATTCCATGCATTTTTGTCATTGATGTAATCGCTTACAATGTAATAGCCCTTTAAACTTAGCATAGATACTTCAAGACATATTAATACATACATATAGTCGCGACTACTTATTATCCCCGAAGGGTTAGTCAGAGACTAGGCAATGAGGACAACAAAAGCTGTTCTCTACCATAATCCACTTTTCACCACTGCACATAAGCTCAGCGTGACAGGGTGGTGCGCCCATCGCTGCTCTATGCTGTTGGATGTATATGCAGTCTTTAGTCCGTTAGTCGCCTTTTACAACACCCAAGGGAAGAGTCGGGGTGGTGTATTCTTTCACCGTTACGCAATACGGTTAATAATGTTAAGTAAATAGGGTTAGTGTTTAAATTGCCTGTGTCTTAGGTATCTTACCATAGCTGTTATGGTTAGAAACCTAAAATGGACACTGGCATAAAATAATGGAGTCCAATGCCTAGCAGTGAGTGATTGCAAGTTGAAATGGTGATGATGATGATGACCTAAGATGGTGAGTGAGAACCAACAGCTACAGTAGGATAGCGCTTGTTAAAAATAATAAGTAGCGTAAAGCCACCATATAGTGCTTACTTCCAAAGAGTACGTATACACACATATCCATGGAATTATTAAGTACTACGTTCAACCTTACTAATTCCTTGTAAACACATAATTCATAGGCAAATGACATTACAAATTCATCGACAAAAAAAAATGGGGGGTCCAACCCCCTCCCCCTATAATTTATGACCATTTTTACTTGATGCAATATCAAAGGTTTTATACGTAGGAGAAACATAAAAAAAAATGGCAAACGGTAGCTAATGACACTGGCTAACTAATAAATTACTTTGTTTTGTATATTTGAGATTATTATGGTGAGAAAAAAAATCATTACTTAATTATTTTGCGTTGTATAATATGATCAGTTTGTAGCGTTACGTACATTTTGGTAGTACGTGCTCTCTTTGAAAATACAGGCTCAATGCAAAATATGCCAAATTACTGATTATAGGCAAACAAAAGATAGACATTTAATTCCAGCCGTTAACCTATGTATCGCATAAGATACTTACGGTCTGTATGACATATCCTCCACAATCCCGATATTGTGTGCTTGGCGACAACTCCGTGCCGCCCTGTGCCGTTGTAGGAAGGGTTGAGCATATTCTCTTCTGTGTGCAGCCAGTTGTTCGTCGAGACAGCCACCAGGACCGCCGCCACCGCGGTGCCAGCTGACAAGGGAGTCAGCAGCCAGAGGCAAGCTACTGATGAGTCGATTTGTGCCACCAGCGTTGGTGAAGGAGGGGTGGGCCTGGAAATGAACAGTTTAACATTGAATATCTAGAAGTCGTCGCCAAAAGAGTATCTGCCTTTTTGAACTAGGTTATATGATGTTTTATGTGTACACCTAGGCTAGGACCGACCTCAGGTTATGACGTTGCGTGGTACTCTAGTGGTGGTACCCTTCCCCGCCCAATTAGAAAATCGCGACACGGAAAGTAGAGGCCTACTCATTAATACTCCTAGTACCATCCCTACTTTGCCACAGGGATGGCTCGGGAACACGAACGGTGAGTACTGAATCCAATAGAGTACCTACTTAGTTAGATCGGCTAATGTAACTAAAGAATTTTTTTTTTATCAGTGCGCATAATTTTTAATATCATTCATAAACGTTAATAGAAATCATTTTCGATTTATTTTTAATTTATTAATTATTTATTTAATTTGTCCGGCACAATAAAATATAACTCGTGGATATACCGGGCGAACGAAGGGTCACGTGTCGGTGCAAGTGCATTGCGACATTTTCGGTCTCGGTCGATTTACCATGATCAACGGTATTTTTATGGATATGTTTGATCAATTTTAGTTTCTTTATTTTTCACTTTAAAAAATTAAAATTTTATTTTATTTTAATTTTATATTTTATATTTAATTATTAGATTAAGTTACTCTATAATTTAAAAAATATGTGCATTGATAAAAATGTTCTGTACATATAAAAATCACCACTCTTCCACCTACAAAGGTATGAGCAGCATACAAATATGACATAGGTAAAGTATGATAAGACGTAAGTTTCTTTAGAAATGTTGTGCTGCCAAGTACAGTAGGTACTACTTTTTACGTTAGTACTACTTTTGTGCATTTCATTCGGTTTGACGGTTTGGAAATTTTATATAAGCTTCGATTTCGGTCCCAAGCAAGTCAAAGTAACCGCTACTCATCTGGCGCACGATTTTAAATATTTTTAAGTGCCATGGCCGCTCTAATTGCTTTTGTCACTCACTGTAAATACGAATAAGACTAAATATACATTTTAAGATCAAATCGAACCAATTTTAATTTTTAACATTTTATTTACTTAATAAACATATCATGTGCTAACAGGTAAACCGTATGATTAACGAAACTGATAATTTACGAAACTAGCGAAGGAGGAAATTGAAGAATCAGGAAAATGCCTAACTAGTGAAATTGTCAACCTAGCGAAACTGTCTAATGAGTAAACAGGTGAATCAGTAAATTGTAAGGAAGGAGTAAGGAAGTGATACGCGAATCCCGATTTCTGGCTTAGTATAATGAAAATCATGAATTGGTGATGTTCTTTTTAAAAATATATCTACTTGGTAAAGCGGCTCACTAAAAGAGGGTTTGTTACCCTCTCTTCTCTACGGAGTCGTAAAAGGCGACTAACGGACTAAAGACTGCACATATACAAGAGCATCAAGCAGCGATTGGCTCAGCACCTATAGCGCTATGTACATGTGCAGTCGTAATTTTGTGAAACGTGGACTATGGCAGAGGACTTTCTGCGCTCTGATTGCCTAGTCTCTAATTACCCCTTTGGGGATAATAGTCGTTAGTCTATATACGTAATATCAATAAAATAAAAGCCAACAACCTTCCGTATTCTGCCGCCCATTCTATCCGTACCTACATCCGAAAATGTAAATAAAAGCGAACCTAACTATCTGGCCTGTGGTCAAAAACTGCTTATCGTGTGTGGGAGTTAAATTTACATAAAAATTGTTTAGCTGCTCAATTTTTACGATCGTAAATCACAACGCTACGTGAACGATATAAATCGGGGTTTCTGCGCCGGTAATATAAATGCTGTATCTGCATTTTGGTAGTATTCCGCCCAATATACATTATGATTTATCGAAGATAATTTTGTGATAACGAGGTACATGTTTTCGAGATCATGTTTAGAACTTTACATACCTTAATCATGACCATATTTAGAACTTTAATTGCGGAAAATATGCCACCGGTGTAAGACTTACAGGTCGTCGATCCACCAGATCCTGTTGTAAAGATTGTTGTTGTTGTAACTGGTTTGGTTGATGGAACAATTCTGTCTTGCTAGTTTATCGCCATGTTATTTAAGTCTGTCCCAACATTGTTAGTATAATTTTTGTTTTTAGTTTTTATTTGGTGATGGCATGATCAGATAATTTAGTCAGTCCTAAATAATAGAGATTTCCGGGAGAAGTGCGCTACATTTTAGACCTTATCTTTAAATGCCATCAGAATAAATAAAGACCTTGCATGCTTCTCCGTTGGCCAATAAAAAACTAAACTTAATCTAGCGCAAGAAAAGTCACTGAAATAACAAAATAAAATGGACAAGAAAGAGTTCGTAACACTGGTCTTTATTGTACTAATAAAGACTGAATCATTGCCGGGAGGGTGGCTAGCCGTTCTGTAACACTGGTCTCATTACATACTTACAGTAGTAAAAACATCTAAACTATTACTGCTCACTAAATTAATGCTACAGCCCTACTTTTCACTAAGGTGATGTAAAATAAAAAAAAATCAAAATTATTTATTCAATTATATACAACAAGCGGCCGCTCGCGGTCTCACCCGCGTGGTTCCCGTTCCCGTGGGAATATAGGGATAAAAAGTATCCTATGTGTTAATCCAGGTTATAAACTATTCTGAATGCCGAATTTCATCCAAATCCATTCAGTAGTTTTTACGTGAAAGAGTAACAAACATCCATCCATACTTACAAACTCCCACGTTTATAATATTAGTAGGATAATTGAGCACTTATGAATGTCGCTATGCCATCGATTCGTAAGTCCTAACTGTATAGCGGGAGACTTGTATTGAGAAGAACCGGCAAGAAACTCAGGAAGGGCATTTCTTTTCTCCCTTTCTTTTACAGCGTCAATACAAATTGGAAAATGCCCTCCCTATCATAGAAGGACATTTTCCATTACAAGATAAAAAAAACATTTAGTACGATTACAAGACAAACACAACAACATACAAAAGAATATCTAATAAAAACAGGTATTGCTGAATCCTACTAATATTATAAACGCGAAAGTTTGTAAATATGGATGGATGTTTGTTACTCTTTGACGTAAAAACTACTAAATGGATTTGGATGAAATTCGGACACAGATAGTTTATAACCTGGATTAACACATAGGATACTTTTTATCCCGATATTCCCACGGGAACGGGAACCACGCGGGTGGAACCGCGAGCGGCCGCTAGTTTAAAATAAAATAAAGTTGTTTTAAAAGACAACAGCATAGGGCGGGGATGGGTTCACCATCTATCATGCTGAGCACATGTACAGTTGTAATTTGGTGAAACATGGACTATGGTAGGAGACTGCTTCTACGCTCCTCATTGCTTAGTCCCCGACTAACCCTTTTGGGGATAATAGTCGTGAATCTATGTATATACGTATTTCCCCTCAGCCCCCAAGAGGTCGCATGGGACCGCACCTACAAAAACACACTTGACTTTGTACCGTGTTTTCATAGACTTACAGACTACTTTAGTATGAACAAGTATGATTATTTCGGTTCTGTGGTACATTTTATGCATCGCGATCACAAAATATCGCCTAGTCTATGCTCGATTCTGTCAAATTTGACGTTGACAGTTGCGCCAATTTTTGCGTCGGAAAATTTCTACGAGTGAGTGGTTAAAATAAGCCATATCTAAGTATGAATAGAGAAGAAGGAGACGGCGGGACGAACTTGATACATTTCACGAATATTGGACACAGCTAGCTCAGGACCGCAATCGGTGGAAGAAATGGAGAGAAGCCTTTAATTATACATACATACATACATATAATCACGACTATTATCCCCGAAGGGTTAGTGAGAGACTACTGCAAAAGCAGTCCTCTACCATTGTCCACTTTTCACCAAAAAGCGACTGCACATGTGTTCAGCGTGACAGTTGGTGCGCCCATCGCCGCTTTATGCAGCGAAGTATTTGCAGTCTTGAGTCCGTTAGTCACATTTTACGACACCCAGAGGAAGAGAGATGGATGGTGGATGGATGGTGGATGGTTCACCGCTACGCGACACGGTTATTTATACCTAACCTTTAATTATAATTATTAATATATTTATATTATTAGCGTCTTTATTTAAAAAAAATTCTTAAGAATTTTTTTAATAATATTTTATATAAAACATTTTTTTTTTTTACGTGTTACGGGTAAGCGCTTGGCCTTCATCTCACCTGATGGTAAGTGACGACAAGGCCGAAGGTGGAAGCGCGCTTCACCCGGAATCCTCAACCACTGAGGAACTGGCTATCTTAACTCTAACTGTCGGAACACAAGTATGCTATAAACATCGTTGTTATGGCGACAGACTTAGATAAGATGGTGGTAGCTAGCCAGGCGGACTTAACAACCCTACCACCAACCAAACCGAGCACACAAAGATGTACCCCCCGCTGGGAATCGAACCCGGGACCTCTGGGTCTGAAACCGGTGGCTTAGCCACTAGACCACGGAGGCGGTTAAACAAGATAAAGATAAAGGTTACAAGATAAACTTAACCTATGTTGCCACCGGCAGCGGGGATAGACCCAAGCTATCGGTGGTTAGGGCTGCAGAGTGAGGAACCTCCAAAACGTGCCGTATCAAGGAGTAGATACTGCCTTCTGTATCTGACCCTTGACCCAACCTTTTAGCGAGAGCCTCTCTAGATGTTGATTGAGGCTCTTAGCTATAAGACCGTGTGCCAAAACGACTATCGGTACAATAATAGTTGAATCCACATCCCACATGGCGGCAATCTCAAGAGCCAAGTCAAGGTACTTACTGAGCTTGTCCTTCTCGACTTTCACGAGGTTTTCGTCATGAGGTATGGTGTTATCAACCAATATTGCTCGGCGCAATATTGGATATATTATAATTATTATTAAGTATGATGTTTACCGGGGAGGGCGGCGGCTGGCGATGGCGCCACTGAGCGTGGGCGCGCGCGCTGCGTTGCGGCGTTGCGTGCACGCACTGCGCGCCCTCGCCCCACATACCTCCCCGAAGCTCCATTTTTGTAACACTGGTCTCATCAATCACTTACAGTACTTAACACCTTAATCATTACTGGGGAGGGCTAGCGATGTGTGTAGCGGCTCCCTAGAAACTACCAAGCCCTCTCTTCCCTTGTGTGTCGTAAATGGTATAAACAACAGCATAGAGCGGCGATAAGCTCACAACCTATCATGATGAGCACAATACGTGCCGTTGCCATTTGGTGAAACGTGGACTATAGCAGTGCACTGCTTCTGCGGTCCTCATTTCCTTGTCTCTGACTAACCCTAGTCTAGTACTAACGTACAGAACGTTCATTCTCTAACAACTTTCACGCGAAATTGAAACTTATCGTGTGACCCGAGCGTTCTTATTCCGTTGTAACACTGACTCGATATCGATTTGACGTCATGACGTCACAGAGCGTAGGGTTTATACGCGCGCGCAGGGTTTACGGGTGACGACGCGCTCGGTGGAGCGTGCGTCGGCTTGCGGCAACCTTTACTGCCATACGCCTAGGCGCCTACAACCGCGCCGCGCCGTCGCGAGTCAACTACTTCAAGCATACGGCGCATGTGTGCGTGTCCACTAGCCGCGCCGCCACTGGATAAAACCGGTTTACTACAGTATTTACGCTCGCTCGGTTAGTGGTCAAACGGAGAGACTCGCGACGGCGCGTTGTATGAAGCTTTGTCTCTGTTCCTTTTCTCTACTCATGTGCCTAAACTGCGGTGACACCCCCTAATGTTCGTGAATCTGTGTATGTAGGTATGTTTACCGGGGAGGGCGGCGGCTGGCGATGGCGCCACTGAGCGTGGGCGCGGGCTGGGCGCGCGCGCTGCGCGGCAGCGTTGCGTGCACGCACTGCGCGCCCCCGCCCCACATACCTCCCCGACGCGTCACTGGAACAAAACACAAGATGTGTGTTATAATAAAATTCAACACTTTTATAAAGTTATTATTTTGTCAATTTATAATACATAAAGTCGATTATAAAGTTAATGAAACCTGGAGAAAATAACCTAAAAGAAAAGTAATCAACCTCGAAATTAAAAAGGAAAACAATATCTATTTTAATATTTTTTGTAGTTGAGACAGGTTAGAATGAACTATGAAAGATGATGACGGTAATGACTTTTTTAAGATAATTTTGTTGTAGGTATATGTCCATTTTCAGCTGACGCCTTACAATGTGGTAGTCGTCATCAACTAAGTATACTTACATAGTATAATATTATGAGATTTAAAAAAAAAGTATTGGAATACCAATTAAACCCTAGGCAAATACGTACAGTCACGAGTTCCAATACGAGTATGTAAACACTTTGACTCTTATTCCATTGTATTAAGAGTTACAATTGTTTACATATTTTTGCTCTTGACTGTACATAGGTACATATAATCACGACTTATATCCCCGAAGGGTAAGTCAGAGACTATGCAATGAGGACAGCAAAAGCAGTCCTCTACAATAGTCCACTTTTCACCAAATAGCGACTGCACAATGTGCTCAGCGTGACTCTCAGCTGTTGGATGTATGTGCAGTCCTTAGTCCGTTAGTCGCCTTTCATCTAAATAAAACCTTTACTTCCCAAATACTATTTCACATTTAGTTTATAAAACTCAATGACTATTACTAACGCTTAATATGAAGTCTGTTCTTTCAACACCTAGGTACTCGTACTACCTAACCATTTATGAGTAAACTCCGTCTTATTACAAAGAGAAACATAAACTGAGATGTAACACCGAACTTTACTGCCTGTTACCAATAATAATCGTAAAAAAAGAATCATTAATTCCTACTTAATATGAACTCATTAGCAACTTCGGCTCAGCCATAAACCCTGGATTAACATTACAATATCTTAGCTCCTACCATGATTGAACTCACACACTTGATTTTATCGTTCTCGGGGAAAGATGTAGGTAAATTACCGTGAGACCATGACCAAGCGGAAGATATTTTGAACGTTTTTCGATTGTTCGAACGATCGATCGAACGGTCTTTTGTATCCTACTAATATTATAAACGCGAAAGTTTGTAAGTATGGATGGATGTTTGTTACTCTTTCACGTAAAAACTACTGGATAGATTTAAATGAAATTCAGCATACAGATACTTTATAACCTGGATTAACACATAGGATACTTTTTATTCCGATATTCTCACGGGAACGGGAACCACGCGGGTGAAACCGCGAGCGGCCGCTAGTGTGTTCCTATACGCGAAATAGAACCAGCACAAAAAAAAGTATAGTACAGCCTGTATAATGTTCCACAGCGGGGCCAAATTTAAGGCCTCCAACATTGAAATCAAGTCATCGCTACACTTGATCAGTATGTTTTTTTTTCTTCTTAAATAATGGCTTCGTGCGATCCGCACATTAAGCCAGTGTCAAGTAAGATATAATAGTAATTATAATTTTCTTTACAATATGTGGATGATAATGAGTGATAATGAACGTTTAATGGTAAATGATTTGCGCCCAAACCCTCATTATAGCTGTGGTACTTTATTGAGGTCTGTGTGAGACCTCAATAAAGTACCACAGCTTCTTTAGAGAATTTGAAAAGTGATGTTGCACTGTTTTGTTTTATTTGCTAACACTCATGCACGTTCACGAACACATAACAGTAAATAATCCATCATTATTTCACATTAATATTCGACAAAACACAAATTAAAGAAAATAAAACAAAACTGCAGATATGATGCTTCACTTTCACGCCAAGAAGTCCATCGGTATGTTGTACCGCTGTATCCTTTTTTTTTTGACTTTGGGTAAGCCCTTGGCCTTCATCTCACCTGATGGTAAGTGACGATAAGGCAGAAGGTGGCAGCGCGCTTCACCCGGAATCCTCAACCACTGAGGAACTGGCTATCTTATCTCTAACTGTCGGAACACAACAATGCTATAAACATTGTTGTTATGACGACAGACTTAGATAAGATGGTGGTAGCTAGCCAGGCGGACTTAACAGCCTTACCAATAAACAAACCGAGCACTTATAACAATAACCCACCACGTTGGCCCAATGCACGTTGGTGGGCTGGCTGTGTAGTTTGAGCCTAGTCTTCTTCTATCTTATTTTCGTATGTCCTAACCTCGCAGTCTTGGCATCAAAATGTCTAAAAATTTTGACAGCAGGTGCGATATGGCGGGAATTTAAATTTGCGGAAATAAAAGAAAAAGAAATTAACGCAGTTCATGTTAAATTATGCTAATAAAAGTACCACAGAACCGAAATAATCGACCTTGTTTATACTAAAGTAGTCTCTAAGTGTATCAAAACACGGTACAAAGTTAAGTGGAGAGCGCGGCCAGCGCGGCCATATATGGCCGCTTGGTTTCTGACGGAATAGCGAGTTTTTAGGTGCGGCCAAATATGGCCGCTTGTGGCTTGAGGGGTTAATCACCACGCTTGCCAAATGCGAGTGGGTGATCACAAACCCGGGTTGTGCTTCGAAATATCCGAAAACAAACTCTTCCTAACCTGGGAATTGAACGCGGGACCGCCGAATATCGATCCGAGCGATTGACCATCGGCCACCGTGGATTAACCTTAAGAGGGTTAACGCATTTCGGTTTTTCATACAAACTTCCTAGTTGAAATTAATAAAAACCAATAAGCCAATTTAATGAAACTTTGCATGCCAAAGTAAAATATAGGGATCTAAATAGCTTGTTGAAAACATTTTTAAAAAACGTTTATTTAACTGAGGTTTTGCGATTTTAAACTTTCTATAGCGAACTTTAAATTGCAATAACTCGGCTAAATGAACGTTTTAAAAAAATGTTTTCAACAAACTATTTAGATCCCTGTGTTTTACTTTAGCTTGCAAAGTTTCATCAAAATTGGCTTATTGGTTTTTAATAATTTCGACTTGGGAGTTTGTATGGGAAACCGAAATGCGTAAACCTTCATAAGGTAAGGGTAAGGCCGGCCGACAGGCCAGGTACCGCACAGTAAGGCAATGTCGCATTTTATACTACTAAACGCCTGAAAACTTAGTAGGATAAATAGATTTACTATAAAAATCCTAATTTTTGATAACTGTTCGTAACAAATGGACTTACAGAAAAAAGGTACCTACTATAAAAATATCTATAACGAGTTTCGCTGTGTCACGAGTACCAATATGTAAACACTTTGACTCTTATTTCATTGTATTACGAGTTACAATTGTTTACATATGTTTGCTCTTGACTGTACAGTCAGCATTAAAAGTAACTGAACAAAAACAAGGTGGCAAAAGTAATAGTCACTTTATACTTATCATTTAACATTTCAGAATTATATGACATTTTTTGTGTTCATATTTATAACTTCTCTGTAATTACCTATAGTGACAGTCATGTACTTTTGACTTAACAGCTAAGTCAGACGCGGGTCATTTCGACCGTAACAATCATTTGAAAATTTCATATGCTAAGCTACTTTTGATGCTGACTGTACCTGTATTTGTCAAACTAATAAAAAATGTGTGCAAGATATACAAGATACAGGGCTTAGCATTTCAAATTAGTTCTGAATGCGATAAAGCAAACAGCAAGTATTTCAAACTTACAGGTAGAGCTTCAGGATATGGTTAAAAGCTTATATTTTTTGAAGCTTCACATTCTATATTTTAGCCAGGAAACATGTTTAGAGTCACCTCGTATTGTTTACTCAGTACCTTCGCTTTAAGCACTATCACCAGTAAAAAAAGCACACAGCTCATTATCGCATTCAAATTCTAGCTAGCGAGTGAAGTGTGAATAAACTCATGGTAGGGCTGCCGAAACAAACTACCGTACCTTTCCCTCGAGAAACCGATATTATCCTAATTGGACAGTCAAATCGCTCATTCCTCCAACTTAATTGGGACAATAATACCCGCCCAATCGTATTTCATACGTGGCACCCGGGTCCTGAAACTGGACTGATCAATTTAAGGGTTACAATCAGATATTTAGGGGCAATATACTTAATGCGTTTAATTATTGCTTACGATGGGCCAAAATTTAACTTGATTGCCGTCGGTCGTTTGCGCTAGTCGTTGATTGGATCAGATTATTTCGGGGCAAAGCAGTTTCAAGGTGAACTAAAGAGATAGTAAATATTCTTATAACGCCTAACAGTTTATCGCCCTCATGATGGAAACCGTCTTCCGCAGCCTACACTGAAAGAACAAAAAGGTTGATTTTGCACGGGTTCGCGACACATTAGTTGAATTAACAAAGTGATGGGTTAAAGCAACATGAACAAATTGTTGTTTTCACAGAAAAGTTTTTGTTGATATGAAAACAGTTGTTTTTACCTATTTGTACATGTTGGCGTAACAAATCATGCATAATTCAATAGGTAATTGTTGATTTTACTGTTCAAGTTGTTGAAATAACCATTTTTAAAGTTAAATTTACAAAATAAATACGTTAAAACAACAAAAGATATATGTAATAAGTTCAAATTACCGTAACTGATCAACAATACAGTTTTTGTTCATTCAACAAAACTCAAGAGTAGGTGCTATTTTAACCCTAAAATTTTGTTGAAATATGGTAAACCCAACTAATTCTTTCCGTGTAGTAACGCTTGCAGTAATTACATGGCCTCACTATAAGAACGAACTTAGTAAAAGAGACAAAATTTTGCGCAAACATTAGTAGTGATGTAGACAAAATCATGTTTAGCTAAATAGTTTTACCATATCCCATGGCCTATCCATGGCCCAATATTCCCACGTGCTATTGCCCACTTGGGAGGCCTGTGCCCAGCAGTGGGACATTTATATGCTGATGATGATGATGAAATAGGCTTAACTATTAAAAGTGAAAAGTAGGTAGGTAATAGAGTAGGAAACGGGAGTCCCACCCGATAAAAAGTATAAGATATGATGAATGGCTGTGAAGTATGAGGTATGAAAGTGCGAGAGGAATAAATGCGAGAACTGGTACGAATGTGAGTAGCAAAAACTACGCTCTAATTATGTTGGAGCAGCGAGATTTAACAAAAAAAAAACTATTACCTATAACGCGCTTGCAGTAATTACACTAATGGCCTTACTATAAAAACGAACTTAGTAAAAGAGACCAAATTTTGCTCAAATTCTGTAGTAGTAGTGACGTAGACAAAATAATGTTTAGCTAAATATTTTTTTTAATAGTGTTTATATGTATGGCGTATTTTTTTAAATTTCAAATCTTAACGCCTCGGTAGCCGAGTGCTCGAGCGATCGACTCGACATCCAGAGGTCCCGGGTTCAATTCCCAAGTCGGGCAAAGTGTGCTTCAGGTTTTATCGATGTGTCGCCCGCATTTGCCAAGGAAGGTGAGTAGGCCAGTACCCATAATAGCGGTGACTCGATTTCAATGAAGTAAGCCTTTGCCCGTAGCGGGATAGTATACATACATACACTTTTAAACTTTCGCGTTCCATTATGCACACATATTTAGACGGGATTTAACGCAAAACTACTTAGTAAAGGCATTCTACGCATACCTTTTTATACCCGACGTTTCGACCGAGTTGCACCGGCCGTGGTCACGGGTGGACTGCTGTCGCGGTGTATCGCATCCGTTTGGGTCGCTGAGTCTTCATCCACCGTCACATTATTTATCCAACTACCGTCACACACAACACTAACGGTGTCCCTGTTCCGTATACAAGCCTTATTCTGGTAGTTAGCCGATTGCAGACTAAAACGAAGTGGCGTTTTTGCAAACACTGGATTCCACGCTGATGATAGTTTGTGACCATCTTCCCGATTGAAATTGTTCGGATGTTTCTTAATTTCAATCGCTTCACGCACTACTCTTGAATAAAAGTGGCGATCTGTGGAGAGGACTTGCGTACGATGAAATGCGATCCAATCCAATGATTTGCGCCTCTTTCAAGTAAATGCTCCGCAATGGCTGATTTGTTAGACTGGCGGTTTTTCACAGCCGCAATATGTTCTTTGACCCTCTCATGGATAGTCCGTTTTGTCTGGCCTATGGAGTCGTGTCGTGCAAGCGACACCGCACGGGCGGGTGTTTCTTTTGTTAACAAAATGGCTAATTTAGTGAAATGCGTAACATGTAATATCGTGATAAATGAAGTGTTAGCATTTATTTCTAACAAAATAGATGTGATGGACGAGGAAAGCATCGAGAGGATATGTGTCAGTGCTTTCTCGGAGGAAGAAATTGTGAATGCGAAAAACTTACTGTTTGCATCGATTCCTAGTCGCAAAAAGACGAGAAAACGACAAGGAAAGTCACTTCGCAACATCGAGGACATTGTTTGTCTCCTAAAAGAGACAGATCCGGAGGACGTACCGGTTTTTGTGGCACGGGATTTACACAAACTCCCACCGGTGGTATTTGATCACGTAGATGTGACTAGACTTCTTAAGGACCTGCTAAAAATGCGTAATGATATCAATTATTTAACTGAAAACTATGCCACAAACTCGCAGTTGGAAGAATTAAAGTCTGATATCCATCAATTGAAACGTAAGCCTGCGGAACCGTTTACAAATAGAAACGTAAACACGAAGCGCGGAGCCTGCCTTATGGAAAGTTTTGAGTATAATAGTGGCCCCATGGGCTTATCTCCCGCTGTGTGTAATGATAGTGAATTGTTTTAGAATCATCCCGCAATATCATCGCCTCAAAATGATATTCATATAGTATCTCAATTTGAGGATACGGCACAAACAGTGAGCACAATTCTACCCGCGCATTGCAAAAATGAATCAGCTGAGCGCCACCGGTCAAACAGCAGTAAAGTAACGGTAACTGAGACGGCCACTGATGCTATGACTAATAAACTCACCGCTGCCGGCGCCGGCGGCGCCGCGCCGATTGCTCGTCAAACGCATATCTTATCTAAGCTGCAGTATAACAACTTGAAATCGTTTTCTGAAACCGCGCAGGAGGGAGAATGGAAACCTCCGGTCAAGGATGATAAGTGGGTTCTCGTGCAGAGAAAAAGATTACAAAATCGTTTTGTAAGCAATCGTGGAAATGCAGTCGAAGTTGATTCAAACTTTAGGGCGGCGGATATAAAAGTACCTATCTACATTTACAATGTCTCAAAGGAGGTAGCAACATGTGACGTTCAAAGGTACATTGAGAAGAAGTCAAATATATCTGTTACTCTAGAAAAAATGAACATGAAGTCAATGAGACAATATGATGGATATAAAGTTTTTGTACCTAGGCAAAAAATTTCTATTTTCTTAAATGATGACTTTTGGCCAGAAGGAATTGCATACCGTCGATTTGTGAACTTTGGTATAAAAAGAAATACAGGCGAGCACATATCGCTGCATGAAGGAAATTCTTCTCTTAATAAATGAAAAATACGACAAATATCAGTAAATTCATAACTTACAATTGTAAGAATGTAAAAACATCAGTGAGCGAAGTCAAGAAGCTGTGTGACCAGGCGGATATAGTATGTCTCCAAGAGACATGGTTACTACCGTACGAGATCTCCTTTTTAGGGGATATTCATCCCGACTTCGGCTTTACTGGATCTTCAGCGGTGGACCTGTCGTCGGGCGTGCTGCGCGGGCGGCCGCACGGTGGTGTCGCTATACTGTGGCGTAAGTCACTATTTCGCACGGTATCCGTGATCCCGTCGGATAGTAATCGCATAGTTGCGATAAAAGTGTCAACAAGTGAGCGTGCCTTTGTGGTTTGTAGCACTTATATGCCAACGGATAGTGCGGATAACTTTCCCGTTTTTACCAAGTGTTTGGGTTCGCTAAGTGCGCTGGTGGAAAGCAGTGAAGTAGAATGTGTTTACCTGCTTGGCGATTTTAATGCGCACTATCCAGAGACTTTCGGTAAGGAAATGTTATCTTTTTGTTTAGAACAAAGTTGGGAATGTGCGGACTATAAGTTTCTAAATATAAACTCGGACAATTTTACGTTCATAAGCGAAGCTCATAATTGTAAACGTTGGTTAGACCACTGCCTTGTAACTAGTTCGGCGTGCGATACAATAACAGATGTCCGCGTAGATTACAGTGTGTATTCGTCAGATCACTTTCCGTTAATTATCGAATGTAACTTAAATGTTATAAGGCCCAAAATAAGTGTAAACAGTAATCTATATAGTAAGGTACGATGGGGCACTAGGAATCCAGAGCAAATTCAGGAATATAAAAAGTTGTGTCATAACAAACTACGTAGTATTGATTTTCCTATGGAGTTTAGTTATTGTGCTGATCATATGTGTGATAATATTGAACATAAGGACATTTTAAATAATTTATATATAAAATTATTAATGTGTTGTCAGAGGCTGCGTCCTTAACTCATAAACAGCAGTGTAAGGCACATAAGAGGAAAGTGGTAGGCTGGAATCTACATGTAAGTGAAGCACACAAGGAGGCTCGGCGTTGTTTTGATTTATGGTTACTATATAGCAAACCAGTATCGGGTCAAATTTATGAATTAATGTGTGTGTCACGTAAAATATTTAAATCGAAATTGAAATGGTGTGTTAAGAATGAAAATCAAATCAAAATGAATATTTTAGCTACTCAACATAAAAATAAAGATTTTAAAAAGTTCTGGAAAAGTACGCAGCAACTAAGCTCTAAACCGAGCCTGCCTGTTAGTGTGGAAAATGTCAGTGACCAAAAGGATATTGCTAATAATTTTAAAGACCACTTTAGAGTTAAAATTAATGATAATTGTAATATATCAGGGTCTAAAAAGGAGATGCTCGATGGTGGGTCGCAAAAATATCAGTCATTGGTGTATTTCTCGGCGCGAGAAGTGGAGAATATTATTAAACACAGTACCCGCGGTAAATCGCCTGGCCATGACGGACTCAGCATCGAGCATTTCCAAAATGCTGGTATCCATCTGCCGCGTGTGCTTAGTATGTTTTATAACCTATGTATTAGACATGCCTTCTTGCCTCCGGGTCTAATGAGAACAGTAGTGATTCCTGTTGTAAAAGACAAGACGGGCGATGTATCTGATATTACCAATTATAGGCCCATATCATTGGCCACAGTGACTGCCAAGGTGCTTGATGGGCTTCTTGACCAACAGCTGGGTAAATTTATTCGTTTAGATGACGCTCAGTTCGGCTTTAGGGCCGGACTCTCTACGGAAAGTGCCATTTTTGCCCTCAAGGAGACCGTCAGGTACTATACAAAAAGGAAGACTTCAGTGTATGGATGCTTCCTCGACCTGTCGAGGGCCTTTGATATGGTGTCTTATCAGATTTTATGGGACAAACTGGCGGCTACTGGGATGCCGGGGGAGCTTGTTGATATATTTCGGTATTGGTACAAACAACAAGAAAACTGTGTAAAATGGGCAGAAGAAACATCGGACTTGTATCGGTTAGAATGTGGAGTCAGGCAGGGGGGCTTAACCTCTCCTAAGCTTTTCTGTATGTATATTAATGAGCTAATCGTCGAGCTCAGTAGTATGAATGTGGGATGTTCCATTGATGGTCAAATGATCAATAACATCAGTTACGCAGATGATATGGCGCTGCTGAGCCCGTCGATACGTTCATTGAGGGAAATGCTGCGTGTCTGCGAACAGTACGCAAATAAACATACACTTAAGTACAACTGTAAGAAAAGCGAAGTCGTGGTGTTTGCGGCGCGCGGCACTTCCGTAAAACAGGTGCCCCCAATTCGGCTAAACGGTGAACCTTTGAACATAGTGCCAATGTTTAAATACTTGGGTCATGTGGTCACTGCGGACCTGACCGACGATTGTGATATTGGAAGGGAGCGCAGGTCGTTGGCAGTACGTGGTAATATGCTGGCCCGCAGGTTTGCGCATTGTACGGGTGAGGTAAAGGTTGCATTATTTAAGGCATACTGCCAGTCTTTGTATACAAGCGATCTGTGGGTTAGCTACACTCAAAAGACCTTCAACGCTCTGCGTGTCCTATATAATAATATGTTCCGGGTGCTGCTGGGACTGCCGAGATTCTGCAGTGCATCTGGCATGTTTGCCGACGCTCACATAGACGGGTTCCATGCCCTAGTCAGAAAAAAAATTACTTCCATCAGAAACAGAATGCTCGGCAGTCCCAACAGTATTTTAAAGGTTTTAGTGGGGAGGTGGGACAGTGCACTGATGAGGCACTGGATCACCGCCGTAATAAACCCTAATGCGGAGCAAATTTATTTTTTAAATTAATTTAAATATTGTATTTCTCATTGTATTTCTACTAACATAGATGTAAGAACTCTGTTACTAACACCTGGATCTCGTTATCTGAATAAATAAATATTATTATTATTCTCTTTATTCAAACTATATCTTAAGAAAAATTTTTTACAATATTTTATGTAAAAAAAAACATATTTACAATATAAAATATTATAAAAAACTTAACCTAGGTTGCCACCGGCAGCGGGGATAGACCCAAGCTACCGGTGGTTAGGGCTGCAGAGTGAGGAACCTCCTGACAATACGTGCCGTGTCAAGGAGTACTGCCTTCTGTATCTGACCCTTGACCCAACCTTTTAGCGAGAGCCTCTCTAGGTGTTGATCGAGGCTCTTAGCTAAAAGACCGTTTGCCGAAACGACTATCGGTACAATAATGGTTGAATCCACATCCCACATGGCGGTAACCTCGTGAGCCAAGTCAAGGTACTTACTGAGCTTGTCCTTCTCGGCTTTCACGAGGTTCTCATCATGAGGTACGGTGATATCAACCAATATTGCCCGGCGCTGAGATCGGTCGACCACCACGATATCAGGCTTATTGGCGACAATAGTCCTGTCCGTGATGATAGAGCGATCCCAGTAGAGCGTTGCATGACCATTTTCGAGAACTGGCGCAGGTGCGTACTTATAGTACGGCACCTCTGATTCAACAAGGCCATATTGAAGAGCAAGTTGCTGGTGAATTATTCTGGCTACTTGGTTGTGTCTGTGCAAATACTCTCCGTTAGCAAGATGAGAACAACCGGAAATAATATGTCGGAGTGATTCTCCAGGACGGCGGCATGCCCGACAGATGTCGACCGTACCGTCCTTCATAATATATTTCCGGTAGTTATTCGTCTTGATAACTTCATCTTCAATGGCACAGACAAAACCTTCGGTTTCCCCAAAGAGGTCACCGAAACGTAGCCAGTTCACCGAGGCAGGCAAATCTACATCAGGCCCAGTTAGAGCCCGATAGTAGCGCCCGTGTAGCACCTTGCTCTTCCATATGTCCTTGCGATCGAGAGTGCTTAGCACCACTGGTTTGCGCCAGTTTTCTGTTGCCAAGGAGAGCGGCGTAAAGTGTCTATCAACTGCCACGACATCCAAATGCATCCCGCACTCACTGTTAAGGAAATAATCCCTGAGACTGCACACCTCACGGTTATGTAGGTCCTTGGCATTTAAAAAGCCGCGACCCCCACATCTCCGCGGGATGTACAGCCTCATAACAGATGAGCGCGGGTGTAGCATTCTGGAAGTCGTGAGCATTTGACGAACTCTTCTATCCAAGGCGTCCAATTCGGTCTGAGTCCATCTTAGTATGCCAAAGGAGTATGTGAGCAGAGGCATAACCCAGCCATTAAAAGCACGCGACTTATTGCCACCCGATAAAAGACTATTAAGTACTTTTCTCAGGCGGCAAAAGAATCGCTCCCGTAATGACTGTTTTATGTCCCTGTCCTCAACACCCAAAGACTGTGACATACCAAGATATTTATATGTTTCAACTTCGGAGAGAGATCTGAGGTTTATCGTTTCGGAGAGTTGTAAATTGGTTGAATTTACTACTCTCCCACGCTGTACATGCATAACCGCACACTTATCCACACCAAACTCCATCTTGATGGCACTGCTGAAAGTCTCAGTAATTTTCAGCAGTTTCACCAAGTCTTGGCGGTTTGGTGCGAACAATTTGAGGTCATCCATGTACAACAAATGCGACATAACTTCACCCCCTCTCCGCAGTTGACAGCCTAACTTTGAATTTCTCAACAAAGTACTGAGAGAATTCAAAGCTAGGCAAAACCATAAAGGACTCAGACTGTCGCCCTGGAATATGCCACGCTCTATCCTTATAAGATCCTGCGTGGCAGAAACACTATCTTGACATCCTGGTTGACACAAGACCGTGGTCCACTGCCGCATGCATGACATCAAAAAGGATTTTAAAGTTATATCAATTTTATATAACTCTAAAATCCTCACCAACCATGAATGCGGCACCGAATCATAGGCCTTCTTATAGTCAATCCAGGCTGTAGAGAGAGTCCCTCTGCCACGCCGGACCTTCTGGCATATGGTCATGTCAATGAGGAGAAGCTCCTTAGTACCACGGGACCCAACCCTACATCCATTCTGAGTCATGTCCAAAATATTGTTTGCAACAATGTGCGTGTTAATTTTTGTTCTCAAAATGGATGTAAGGAGCTTGTATAAAGTAGGTAAGCACGTGATGGGTCTATAATTTTTCGGTTCCGTGGTACTACCTGATTTATGGAGCAGAAAAGTGACACCAGTAGTCAACAAACTTGGGAGTGAGCCGAGCTCTATGGCTTCTTGGAATTGTGTTGCCAGTAACTCGTGTGAACATCGAAACCATTTGATCCAGAAGTTGTGCAATCCGTCCGGTCCTGGGCATTTCCAATTTTGGGCCGTACGGATTGCACAACTTACGTCAGCTGTACTAATATTTATAGGCTGCATGGTTTCGATAGGTTCACACGCGTCACTGACAACACTCATCCATTCACCCTCCGTGTGCTCGACGGGCACCGACCAAATGCTGCGCCAGAAATTAGTCATGGCATCAACATCTGGTAGCCGCCCGTCGCTCACACGTTGATCAGCTCCTTCCCAACGTCTGTATACTTTTCTTTGGTCACTTTGAAAGAGGCGATTTTGTTGGTATCGGTCCACACGCACTCTGTAGCGACGTATACGGTTTGCCCACGCATAGACTTTTTGCTTCAGAAAGTCAATACGTTCCGTGACACAAGCCATATAGTTTTCCGGACGAACATCAGTCCCAACAAAGGCTTGTGTGACGAATCGCATGACGCGAGGCCGATTATTGCCATTTCTGAAGCAAATTAGCTTTGCAATGAGTGTCCTGAACTTATTAATACGCCCCTCGATCCTCAATTGCCAAGCAGGGGCAGTCCCGGTTCGCCGCGGTACTCGGTCAGAATCCTGGAATTTGACACGAGCAACGCGACAGACCGCGATGGCCCCACAATAAAGGATCGAGTGGGTATCAATTAAACTTTCACTGGTTCCAAGATAAGGAACCAGTAAATCGTTCAAGGCACTCATTAACGCTAAATTATGTCTATTCGTGGGCAAACAAGGTATACGCGGCCTAGAGTTACGCGTGTCACGATACTGTAGAATAGCATCTTTCAAAGCGCTCCTCATTTGCTCATTCGTCTGAGTACTTACATTCGTATTTATGAAATCATCACCGTCGGGTACCGGATCTACTCGCGCCACCAAAACCGGCGTCACGGCCGGTAATTGTGGGGCAGGGCGATCCTGTACCGAAGAAGAAGCCGCACAAATACGTAGTGACTCCAGGCGTAGCCGATCAAGTGCTGACTGATCCAGCAAGTTGTTACGCTGGATCACCCGCACTTGATCCGACAATCGTTGGGCAGACACGTCTATGGTCGGTTCAAAGGCCTGAAACAAAGACAGCATCCTAACACGATACGCAGTAAGGTTAATTCCTCCCTCTGTAGCCCTGTAGTAGGCGCGCATGCAGTTCTCATTTATTTCTTGAGTCCATCGCATGCGGCGCACTACACCACCGGTAGCGGGGGTCGTACGCGGGGCAGATGGCCCCACTGATCCCAAGCGTGCCGGCAGCGGTGGTCGTCTTCGTCGCGCAGGTCGTTGTGGCGGCGGCGGGGACGGCGATCGCCCGCTCGCGCTGCTCGACTCGTCTCTGGTGAAGTCATCAGACGAGGAGCTTGAGGTTGGCGGAGCAGGCGATGGTGGAGGGCGTGCGCTTCGTTTAGCTCTTGTTTGCATCATGTCATTTTCGTAATTTTCATCTCAGAACAATAAGATTTTCGTATTAGTTGGTCGTTGACGTGTAAACGTCACATTGTTTTTCCTTATTTTTGATTTTTTCCAATGTTTTGCAATCATTTTTGTTGTTTTTCATTGTTGTTATTTTCAAACTATATTTTTAAACGGTTGTAAATAAATTATTGTTAAAAAATCATGTTACAGAAATAAAATATAATTCCGATAAAAATACATGACGTTTTGATGACATTGACCAGAGAGCATGAATCAATTGCATTGTATTCCGTGCAAAAATAGAAAATAAATAGCTATTGTGGTTTAAACTTACAGTGTTTCACTATAAAGCAACAAATAACCCTTAAAGATACAGTCCACGCTAAAACATGGTTATTATTATTATTATTATTATGTAGGAACTACCGCAGCTGCAGTCTATCTTGTATACGCCTGGTGTTTAAAGTGGCAAAACATCCTTTGTGGAGCCCACAATGTTGTTGACCTTTATGCCTGGAGTGTATATTGTCGGTATCGAGTACTCGCGTAATATGTGGCCGATCTTGTCCGTGACTCCTTTAACATAAGGCATATAGGCTGGTTGTCTTCTAACTTCGGGATGTTTGTCACTCTTAGTCGGCTGCTTCCGTAGTCGATTCACTCGATATCCGTTTTTATTAAGTACCTCCTGAACATGATCCAGCTCACGCTTTAAATGCTCAGGGTCACAGAGGTCAAATGCTCTGTTCTTTAGTGACGTTATCACGGATTGCAAGTGTCGAGGGTGGTGATGTGAGGTAGCGTGTAGGTATCTGTCCGTGTGCGTGGGTTTTCGGTAAACACAGTGTGTTACGGACCCATTCGGTCTCACGGTCATCTTGACATCTAGAAAGGCCAACGACCTATTCGCCTCCATCTCATATGTAAACCTCATCTTCGGGTGAAAGGAGTTGAGATGTTGCATCCAGTGATCCACTTCCTGCTTGCTTCCTTTAACGACGCTGAAGATGTCATCTACGTATCTTTTCCAAAGTCGGATGGTCTTCGGACCGAGGCTCAGTGCCTTCTCTTCAAAATGTTCCATCCAGATGTTGGCAAATACCGGGGCGACTGGGCTTCCCATGCGCTGTATGCTGTTGGATGTATGTGCTATTGGATATGGACTGTGTTTTACTTTATAAGCCGCTATCCGTCGAATTAAGGATAGAATCTCATTATCGAACATATCTCTCCTAATACTAAACCGTGTCGCGTTGCGGTGAAAGAATACTATACCACCCCTTCTCTTCCATTGGGTGTCGTAAAATGAAACTAACGGAATAAAGGCTGCACATACATCCAACGGCATAGAGCGGCGATGGACTCACCACTTGTCACGCTGAGCACATATGCAGTCGATTTTTGGTGAAAATTGGATTATAGTAGAAGACGGCTTTTACAGTCCTCATTGCCTGGTCTCTGACTGACCCTTCGAGGATAATAGATTAGTTATTCTGTGATACCTAATGGTCGTGATTATCGTGATATATGTATGTATGTATCTCTCCTAATACGGTATGAACTATTTGTTTTCGATAAAAATATTTATAGAAAAACGTATTTCAACATACGAGCTACTCGTAACACGTAGGACAGTGACAATGACAGGGGTACAGTGACACTGTGGGGCACAGTGAAACAAAGGCATAATCCATATCTCTTACATACATAAATCTTCCAAAATATTCCACTGACTGAGTACCTATTGCCTTGCTCTGTTTTTATTTCTGTCGCCTTTATTATTAAAATTTTTGCATTCACAATGCTATATAGATGTAGGATAAAATGTTTACTAGAAAAGAAAATTTCTGTCGACTTGTTGATTATTGGAACACGATCTTTGATTGTTTTTTTTGCGTTAACGCTTAAGAGGGTTTTCGCATTTCAGTTTCCCATACAATTTTCCAAGTTGAAATTTTTAAAGACCAATAATCCAATTTTAATGAAACTTTGCATGCTAAAGTAAAATACAGGTAAAATAATGCTAAAGTAACATACAAATACATCTAAATAGTTTGTTGAAAACATTAAAAATAAAGGTTTATTTTGCTGAGTTACTGCGATTTAAAGTCCACTATAGAAAGTTTAAAATCGCAATAACTCAGTTAAGGAAACGTTTTTTAGAAATATTTTCAATAAACTATTTAGATCTCTATATTTTACTTCAACGTGCCGAGTCTTAATGATTTAAAAAAATTTCAACTTGGAAATTTGTATGGGAAACCGAAATGCGTAAACCCTCTTGAGGGTTTAAAAAAGACCTTTTTAACGTTTAAAAAAATGTCTACCTCAGGTAATAATAAAACCCGCGTTCTCTACAATCCGGACGGCTGCGTTGATCACTCCGCGACCGAGGCAATAGTTAGACATGTAAAAATATTTCGAACGATTTTATTTTATGTTTTTATAGCAACAGTGTCTCATCAAACCTTTTTTGATTCGATTTGGGATTCGATGCGTCTGATTCCCACCTGAGGTACCCAGGTCCTTTTTTTTCGATGTTTCAATATCTTATTGAAACACAGTAGTTATAAGTTTGAACCTTCCTTGTGTCATGTTTTTAGATATTTTTAAAAATATAAAATGGCAATACTGATTTTCCCGCCTCTTGATGTTACCTGTTTATCTGGAGAAGTGGTAAAGTGGTAGGAGTAGAGAGGCTCTGCTCAGACCAAGCGTTGAGTCGATATCCATTCTTTTGCCGACCACGGCGGTGTTAAGACTACTTGTTAAATCTATGTCCAAGCTGTGTGATTTTATAAAAGTGTAATTTGTTATTAAGTTAAACTATAGTTAAATTATTAGTTACAAGTTGAAGTGGTTTTATTTCTTTATCACTTCGACATAGGGGAAAGTGGTAAGTTTCCACATCGGAAGCCAAGATTCACTTTCGGCCCTTGCGCAAATTTTATAAGTATTATTAATAATCACTAGATTTTGGTACGAAACTATAACTAGTTTATAGAATAAATCAACAAGTTTAAATTTACTTGCTAACATTGGTGTTTGATTAACTAGTAATATGAATGCACTTTACGAAAAAACCGTGACAACCCACAGAAACAAGGAGAGAGTGGGTCATTAGTTATACTACCACTCTGGACTAATGCGTTGAATTAGTGCCTTCAACGACCTCACGACCACAACTGAAACCTATGGAAGGGTACCGAAGCATGGATAAGCTCAAGACATTATATTCTAGTCACCCATTCAATTATCCATATTGCGAATATTGCTTAACTTGCAATATCACAACCCAAACGCGAACAGCAATTCCGTCATAGAGCTTCCTACTCATAACTAATTGCTAATTCGTTGAATTAGTGCGTTCAACTATCTCACTACCACAACTGGAACCTACGGAGGTTACCAAAACATAGAAGCTCGAGACATTATATTCTAGTCACCCATTCAATTATCCATATTGCGAATATTGCTTAACTTGCAATATCACAACCCAAACGTGAACAGCAATTCCGTCATAGAGCTTCCTCCTCATACCTACGCCATTACAATTTCTAGCAAGCAATATTCTGCTACGCTACCTCTCCCGTGAATGCATAACTAACAGTTGATCGATGTTGAAGCACGCAGCGTATTAAAATACATACATTATTTATATCACAATGATTATAGTCATAACAGGAGTTAACGTATTCCTCAGCCATTTGACGCGCTGCCCCGATATTGTAGAGCAGTTTTCATGCATGCATAATTTAGCATGGGTGTAATAGGTCTTTTTATACTGTAGTACAACTACAACCAGGTACAAATAAATTTTATAAGAACAGTAAAGGGTAGATATTTTTTCATCTTAATGAAATAAAGTCTAGACTGTGTACTGTCCTACAGCTGGACAAAGACCTTCATTACCGAAATTTAATTTTTTTCACGTTATAGAGGCAAATCACAAGTTAGTATGACTTGTTATTTACAAAGCAAGTGAGAATATGGGTGAATGTATTGAGGAGTCATAAGATGTATAAAAAACTAGCCAGAACCATCTTAAAACAAGCTTTACCTACCATTCAAAATGTATTCAAAAAGTACAGCCTATAACCTGTCGCACTGCTGGAAAAACGCCTACATCACTGGAATCAAGACATCGCTATAATCACAGAATACCTATTTCCAATGTTCTGTGGCTACAATTGAGAGGTATTAGCTTAATCACTACGCTTGACATATACAGGTTAGCGATCAATCCCGGGCTGTGCTTTAAAACATATGAAACACTTGGTAATTTTACTGCCGTACTCAGAGACGTCAATTAAGTTTTAATAACAATTATATGTCTCTCCTTCTCTATTTATCACTATACATAAGAGAGTGACATCAAGTGACGTAATTGCTCACTAAAATATTACTACCAACCTCTCTCTTCCCTTGGGTGACGTTAAAGGCGATTGATATACTAGAGACTGCAGATACATCCAACAGCATAGAGCGGCGATGGGCTGTCACGCTGAGCACATTGGTCGTTGTAATTTAGTAAAACGTGGACTTTGGCAGCGGACTGCTTCTGCGGTGATCACTGCCTAGTCTCTGACTAACCCTTTGGAAATAATAGTCGTGAACCTATGTATTTATGTACCTGGTAATTGAATACGAGACCTCAGGATATTAGACCAAGTGCTGTACCACTCGGCCACTGAGGCTTTCATACATATGGTTAACGCCTTAGTACCTACAGGGAAAGACAGAAACGATGGATCTCTACCTTGCGCAGCCCTGACACACCTCGATTGCTTCTCTTACATCCATCAACCTTTTCATGCACGTCCTTATTATTTTTGATGCGGACCCCAGCTTTTTTGAGGACACATTAATTTGGTAGCTGAATGTTCTTCTGGGGTGCCCTTTAGCAATATATCCTTCCATATTTGAGCCGTAAATCTCTTTCGTTAATCTCCTTTCACTCATTCGCTCTATATGTCTGAACCACCTCAGCATACCTCTCTCCACCTTTGTCACTTTTGAAACCACATCTTTCTCGGACGTTTATTTTCGTAGTCTATCACTCATTTTCACACCACAGGCTTTCCATCACTATTAACTAAACGAATAATACCCCCTGGCAATCAAATCTGTAACCTCTGACTCTGAGACCAGTGGTGTAACCACCACACACAAAAGTGGCAAATCTTAAGTGATTGAGTAATTTAAGCTTGCGCAGCTTCATATTACAATCTGCATACATGCATAACTGATGCATAACGGAAACTGCTCATTCTACCACTGCAAGATAGTATGCAAATGTTTGTTACTGTTTGTCATTCAACTAGGTTCTGTGATTGGACATTGAAGTTAGTACTGTTGATGGTTGAACAGTTGTTTTTATGGGTAACAGTTAAGACGTACCAGCGTAATTGCGTACTATTTTAAAATGTTAATATTGTATTTTAAATTGTATGTCTACCGAAAACATACGATGGCAAATATCAAGCCGTACTACAAAACCGCCTTTAATGAAAAACTCGTATCTTAAATGTCATGCCCCTGTCTAAAAGTGTAGGAGAAAAGGTTTTAGCATCTGTCTTAGACATTTTCTATAAATAATTATAGGTACTTGTTACTAACTTGACATAATTTTGTGGTATGCTCGTGAGTGTTTTCTGATGATGTTATGTTTAAGTATGCAAACAGTCCTTGTAATGTTGGAAAAATAAGTGAAAACCAACAAAGCACTTTTACGATTCACGTAAACGCGTTGTAGTCGAACTAACACGATTCAAGCTATTTCCAATGCATATCCAATTTCCAATGTGCAGCTTTCAAACGTGAAAAAACAACGGAACATCATAACTGATGATAACAAAAAGGACTAGTTAACTAAGCAACGACGGTAAAGCTTTGCCGCGACTGATTAACAGGTGGAAACAAAAAAGGTCCAGTGCCGGCTCCAGAAATCATTAAAAACAAATCAATTGCTTACTTATTTATAATTCTTGTAGCTTGTTCTATTCCAATTAAGAATGAGCAAAAAACTAATAACTTCAAACAAACAGACGATACCCTGGCCGACATTAATTATGTATTACCATTGAGATATTTTTTTCAGAGCACCGGAAGAACGATGAAATTCAAAAACCTCGAACTATTCAGTGTTAAAGTAAATAGTAAAATCATAAGTAGTTAGGATATTCGGGTGAAATGCGCTTCCATATTCGAATTTATCGTCACTTACTATCACATGAAGACTAAACGCTTACTAATCCATTAAGGGGATCCTGCACGAAATTGTGAAAATTTACGTATTTTTAAGTCACTTGTACTACGCGCTGAATTAGTTAAATACATTAAAAGAACAAAAAAATTCTAGATCTGAAACTTCAAAGCAGAATTGTTCTAATTTTAAATATTAATATGATTGATTTTGCTTTGAAGTTCATTATGAGACTTATGTCAGTTTTTGCAATCGCGCGGCTCCGTGCGGTGCCCTCTTAAACTCACTAACGCGTATTAGGCCAGCAGCTTGGTGGGTGCCCAATCTCCCCACGTACTGTTCTCAATGTGCCCAGCATTGCGACGTTTAGATGCTGATAATGACTTATCCATTACGCTTCATCGTTTCACGATATTAAATCTGCTATGGCATAAAAACCTGTTTCCCCTGTGTAACATCGGCCGGCTCTGTCACCAACAATTCAACAATTATTGGCCAGCCTTGTTGTTTATTGATACAAACTGAACTCGCTGAAGTTGGAGCGTTGTTGTTCTTTTAGCCCTTTTGTGCAATTCAGCATTTTAATGTTATTTCATTGCAAATTGAAAAGGCTTGGAGCGCTGCGGCGGTAGGAGTGATTTTTATGGACACTGTGAATGGATACTAGATAACGGTAATGAGTTCATTTAAAAATTTTATAAAGTGTTTAGGAAGAAATATTTCATTATTATATTTTATTTTTGTTTTATCTGAAAGCAGTTTAAGTGTAGGTAAAGATTGTAAAAACTAAACAAAATGGGTTTTGGATCTTAAGGGTTTCCGACATTTTCGTAAGTAGGCTGGTATAGTTATCCGCCGCCATCTTAGTTTTACCTTCAAAATTTCATTTAAAGCAGATCTGTAACTTTCGGATTTCTATGCTACAGAAGTGTCATTATTTATGTTATTATTATATTTTCATATTTATATATCTTAGACTAATTATATCGTCCTTGCTTATACGTGTATACATTTGGTGTTACAAACATGAATTTAACAGTAGCCGCGTTTGGGGTTTGTGGTTGACAAGTAAGGAAAACCTCGGAATTTTTCTAGAGACGGCGAACGTGTCTCCGTTCCGAACATTCGAAGTGTTTGAACCAGGTAACGAGATTGCAGAATCCGAGGCAACCTTTAACTCTTGGACTTCAGCTTGGTTTGTCATATCGTGGGAGAAAACATAGAGGCATTGCTTTCACATGCTTTACTGTAAAAGACGATTAACGGACTAAAGATCCAACAAGATCGAGCGGCGATAGGCTTACTACCAATCACGCTGAGTACAGTCACGAGCAAAAATATGTAAACAACTGTAACTCTTAATACAATGAAATAAGAGTCAAAGTGTATACATATTGGTGCTCGTGACTGTATATGTGAACTTGTTAATTTCGTGAAACGTGGACTGTATGAGTGAACTGCTTAATTTTGCGGTTAACATTGCCTAGTCTCTGTCTGACTAACTCTTCCAGAATAATAATCGTGAGTAATATGCACAAGTAGTACGTAAGCATAAAGTAATATTAACATCGGTAGGCACATAGCAATTTTGTTGAAGGAAAAAAGGCCAAACACTGAGCTTAAATGTTTATAGGTAGGTCCGTGTGTATGAACAGCGGGTTTATCGGAATGCGAGACATGAGGGTGAATCGGGACCTTTTGTCGGGGCATCGCTAAACAGAATTCCTGGGGTGTGCTACCACTAGCTATTGTTCAATATCCTTCTAAAGTCTAACAAATACAGTAAAGTTTACACTGCTCTTATTATTACGGCAAGAAGTTGCTGTTGGCCTCTGGCATGCCTTTACAGATTTATTGGCTTTACGGGCGCGTCTAGAAACTTGGTGGTTTATTAAGACGATTGACCAAACAATTTCTGGGGATTCTCTAAAGGTCGTCACAGGTTATGATTTAGAAACTTCTAAAATAATAAATCGTACTTCATACGCGCTTCCAAAGGCACTTTAAAGATATGGTTACCGGTGTTGACGTAAGATGGCGTCGCGCGTCGTTAGGAAACAAATCTATCAACCAGAGTTGTGTACAAACAGATTAGACAAACTAAATAAAAATAGAGGCTATTTCCTATGTTAATAATTAAAGGCGTTTTACTATTTCTATTCGCACTTTAATATACCTTATTTGAACACGTTTTGTGAAGTGTATCTTTACCCTGTCTCGTCTGTCTACTTCGTGACCGTTGGGCGCGCACCGAATTCAGTTTCGCATCAGGTGGGCATTGGTATTCAACGGTCGTGCCCTGCGCTCACCAGCGAATTTTCTCAGCGACGACGACGTCAGCTTCGTAAACTTGCCGTTTCACAACCCTAAACCCGCAATGTAATAACCTTAAGGACGTCTCTAATAAAATTCAATTATTCCATCCCCCTGTCCCCTTTGTTACAGTGCGGGGGATGGCACGGATTTTTTTTTGTTACTTATCTACGTTAGGTATATTTGTAATGCTATCCGACTGCTATCTTTAAATTAAACGGATCCTTTAATATTTTGTGGCAGCTGAAGACGACGTTCTCTTGCTTCGTGCCACATATTTAATTTCGGTAGGTTATTGTTTAATTTAGGTTGGTTAATTTATATTTGGTATTATATAATTTTTAAATTACATTACCGCACTTGTGTGAAACTTATTACATTACGATGCTGAAATCGGTGTAATAAGAGCAACTTTACGAGCAAATGTGTTATAAATATACTTACAGTCTCCAATAACGTTAACTTATGTGGGTTTCAGAGCGACATCTTTAATTTACCTTTTTCAGCTTTATTCCAATACATTTGTTACTATCCCACCTACACATTCTTAAAACCCCAACGCTGACTTCACGGTTATATAAATTTAATTTATGACCAGCTCATCAGTAGCTGAAGATAACTAGCCTTATTGTCATTTATTACGTGATGAGATAAAGGTGAAGTATTTCTCATTAATGGTACGTCTAATAAATCTCGAATTGCGTCAGTGGTGATCAGATTAGGAGCGGGACTGAGCCTGTCAGTGGGACGATTCTGATGGTGATTCAAAAATGCAATGCTAGAGTTAAATTCGGTGTACAGCGGTGTAAACAAATCATTAACAATTCTTTTTCAAATATCTAGTCACGTATATCATACATATCTAGTTTCAAACATCTAGTGTCACTCGGGTTTTTAAACAAAATTAAATTACTTAGAATACAATGATAACCCTAATGTCTTTTATAATGATTTTTTAACACATATTGTTCAGAATTTAATTTTTTGGAAGAAAGACATCATTGTTAGCGGTTTTCTCGTAAATCTCTCTCAAGAAAAAGTAAAAATTATATCATAGAATTATAAATAATTTGCATACAAACAGTCTTTCATAATTTAGCTCTAGTATAGTGTTAATTCCGGTAACACACGGTCTATCAAGCTTGAATACAGCATGCAAGCACTGCTCTTTCACCCGCAAATGTATAGATTATAATACACATGCAAAAGAAGCAAAAAATGTTAGCAAACATGCAAACCGAAACCCTACACACGTTTCGTACCTCCAATCCAATCGAATAAAGGACGAAATCGACAAAAGTGAATAATCGCGACAATATTAACATGATCACCGCTGCCAATAAAATTATAAATTCAATATATTTTAATGGAAAGCCAAATATTATAATCGGATTTGTTGCCTTTCATCTCCATTTGCAAGCTGTGGCCCCGTCAGCTGACGTAAACCTTCCCAACGCGTTATCAGCAAATCTTTTTGACGTAATAATTAAATTATTTTACGAGTTGTGCTAACAGCCTATTTGCACTGAAACGCTGAGCAACGACATTGCATTGAAAAACATTTTTTTAGCGGAATTTTATTCAACACTTAACAAAACAGCTGTACTGCCGACCCGCCGCTACTCCGCCTCAATTAATTACGAAAAGAGTTTTGAATTAAAACTCAAAGCGAATTGCATGCCACTAATAATGTAACTCTAGATGAAACGCTCTTACATAATTATTAATTAACTCATAAACAGCAGTGTAAGGCACATAAGAGGAAAGTGGTAGGCTGGAATCTACATGTAAGTGAAGCACACAAGGAGGCTCGGCGTTGTTTTGATTTATGGTTACTATATAGCAAACCAGTATCGGGTCAAATTTATGAATTAATGTGTGTGTCACGTAAAATATTTAAATCGAAATTGAAATGGTGTGTTAAGAATGAAAATCAAATCAAAATGAATATTTTAGCTACTCAACATAAAAATAAAGATTTTAAAAAGTTCTGGAAAAGTACGCAGCAACTAAGCTCTAAACCGAGCCTGCCTGTTAGTGTGGAAAATGTCAGTGACCAAAAGGATATTGCTAATAATTTTAAAGACCACTTTAGAGTTAAAATTAATGATAATTGTAATATATCAGGGTCTAAAAAGGAGATGCTCGATGGTGGGTCGCAAAAATATCAGTCATTGGTGTATTTCTCGGCGCGAGAAGTGGAGAATATTATTAAACACAGTACCCGCGGTAAATCGCCTGGCCATGACGGACTCAGCATCGAGCATTTCCAAAATGCTGGTATCCATCTGCCGCGTGTGCTTAGTATGTTTTATAACCTATGTATTAGACATGCCTTCTTGCCTCCGGGTCTAATGAGAACAGTAGTGATTCCTGTTGTAAAAGACAAGACGGGCGATGTATCTGATATTACCAATTATAGGCCCATATCATTGGCCACAGTGACTGCCAAGGTGCTTGATGGGCTTCTTGACCAACAGCTGGGTAAATTTATTCGTTTAGATGACGCTCAGTTCGGCTTTAGGGCTGGACTCTCTACGGAAAGTGCCATTTTTGCCCTCAAGGAGACCGTCAGGTACTATACAAAAAGGAAGACTTCAGTGTATGGATGCTTCCTCGACCTGTCGAGGGCCTTTGATATGGTGTCTTATCAGATTTTATGGGACAAACTGGCGGCTACTGGGATGCCGGGGGAGCTTGTTGATATATTTCGGTATTGGTACAAACAACAAGAAAACTGTGTAAAATGGGCAGAAGAAACATCGGACTTGTATCGGTTAGAATGTGGAGTCAGGCAGGGGGGCTTAACCTCTCCTAAGCTTTTCTGTCTGTATATTAATGAGCTAATCGTCGAGCTCAGTAGTATGAATGTGGGATGTTCCATTGATGGTCAAATGATCAATAACATCAGTTACGCAGATGATATGGCGCTGCTGAGCCCGTCGATACGTTCATTGAGGGAAATGCTGCGTGTCTGCGAACAGTACGCAAATAAACATACACTTAAGTACAACTGTAAGAAAAGCGAAGTCGTGGTGTTTGCGGCGCGCGGCACTTCCGTAAAACAGGTGCCCCCAATTCGGCTAAACGGTGAACCTTTGAACATAGTGCCAATGTTTAAATACTTGGGTCATGTGGTCACTGCGGACCTGACCGACGATTGTGATATTGGAAGGGAGCGCAGGTCGTTGGCAGTACGTGGTAATATGCTGGCCCGCAGGTTTGCGTATTGTACGGGTGAGGTAAAGGTTGCATTATTTAAGGCATACTGCCAGTCTTTGTATACAAGCGGTCTGTGGGTTAGCTACACTCAAAAGACCTTCAACGCTCTGCGTGTCCTATATAATAATATGTTCCGGGTGCTGCTGGGACTGCCGAGATTCTGCAGTGCATCTGGCATGTTTGCCGACGCTCACATAGACGGGTTCCATGCCCTAGTCAGAAAAAAAATTACTTCCATCAGAAACAGAATGCTCGGCAGTCCCAACAGTATTTTAAAGGTTTTAGTGGGGAGGTGGGACAGTGCACTGATGAGGCACTGGATCACCGCCGTAATAAACCCTAATGCGGAGCAAATTTATTTTTTAAATTAATTTAAATATTGTATTTCTCATTGTATTTCTACTAACATAGATGTAAGAACTCTGTTACTAACACCTGGATCTCGTTATCTGAATAAATAAATATTATTATTATTATTATTATTATTATAATTATCACCTAACTACTGCCTGTATTTGTTTTACAGTTAACAATGTAGCTTGAGTCTTCTCTTTTTTTGGAGCTTAAAAAATAATTAACCATCTACGCTCGAATCGCAAAAAGAGTTTAATTACGAAGACTGGAAGTTAACAAGTCGAGCTTGGCCGTGAAGTTTGATTGTTGTTAGAGGGATGCGAGAGAAGTTTTTTTTATACAATTACCTGCTTTTTCTTTTTAATTTGTTTTTGTACTCGTGAAGGGCAATTTCTTTTTAAACATTCTTATTAATGAGCTGCTAGCACGTTAATGATTGTTCTGTTATACCATTTAGAAGCAAAGATGAATTTAGCGGAGAGATCACGCAGCTGCTTGGTATGCGGAAGACATGGGTTCGAGTCTCCAGTCGAATTTAAGATTTATAGACGTTGTTTTTCAACGTTTATCTATCTTTAAGTATTCGTAATATTCAACATTTTTTTCGTTAATAACGCCCAAACAAACTAAATATATTGAATTAGCGTTTGATATTTTCACAAAAAATTGTTAATAATTTGTTTAAAAACATTCCACATCGAATTTAGCCATGGCGCTAGTACCTATAGAATTATGGGTTCACGTCAGTTAGTGTTACAGCTATAGGAACAAAACCAAGATTTATCGCTTGCCACCCAAATATGTATTCATTCACCTACTGACGTTTAGCCGCTGCGCAAACGTAGACACTTCCAGTTGCTGACACGGGACACCGTCATACAAAAATCACAGATTTCGCAGTCCCCGTAAGAATTGAAAATTAATACAAAAATTAACGAAAAAACATTTATTTTATTTTGAGTAATACATTACTTACAAGTTGAATAATAAGAAATTTTTATTGCGTTATACTTCCCTAAAATGACACAACTACATTACATATATATCGAATTATAACATACTAATGTATAACACGGCACAACACAGAGAATAACATTTTCTTTCTTTTTAAAACCTAAGTGAAATTAATTTCATTTAAATTTTCGAATTAACGATAAAGGGAACACCTACAAGTTACAATTATTAACCGATTTTCAAAATTTTTTTGCTATTTTGTAGCTAATCTACTAAACTACAAACCCTGGGACTCTTTTATCATATTTTTAAGTCTAGTTTTTTTCCGAATGATTTACAATTTAGTAAACAAACACCACAAAAAACCGTTTTTTAGAATTTTTCAAAATTTCAAGAAACCTTACCAGCCCATTTTCAAAATTCAAACGCTCTCACGTGTCTCGATAAATTCCTTAACACTTGGTAAGTACTTTTAACAATTTGATCCTCCAAAAATTTTCAGAGCTATGACCAAATTAACATACATCTCAGGCAATTTGCATCTGATAACCATTTTCGATGGTAAAACGTGATTTGCTCTGCGTTCAGACCGCTACCGGACATTGCAAGCACTTTATTTGTACGGTGGTGTTCCGTGTCAGAAAGTGTCTACGTTTGTGCAACGCCTAATTCCAAACCAAGAGAAACAGTCGCCGCAGAATTCGGGTGTTTGTGACAACGTGTGTCATCAAGAACGCTCCTTGCTCCCAAAACTAAATCAGAATGGGCGGGCAGGATGCCGTCTATATAAAATCATCATCATCATCATCATCAGCCTATAAACGTCCCACTGCTGGGCACAGGCCTCCCACGTGAACAATAGCACGTGGGGATATTGAGCCATAACCCACCACGCTGGCCCAATGCGGGTTGGTGGGTTTTAACGACTGCCATCTTACGACAACAACTGGGACCAACGGCTTAACGTGCCTTCCGAAGCACGGAGGAAGCTCGAGATGTTTTTAATTAGTCACCCATCAGGCGACCCGGCATTGCGAAAGTTGCTAGCGGGCAAGAATGCAAGCTGAACGCGCTAGCCGCTGCGCCATCGAACTCCTCCTCCTTATATAATAAAATGTGTAATCTAAAATTCACAATGCCATATTTATCTAAAATGAGTGTCGCGTAGCGGTGAAAGAATACTACCACCCCCTCTCTTCCCTTGGGTGTCGTGAAAGGCGACTAACGGACTAAAGACTGTACACACATCCTTTAACATAGAGCGGCAATGGGCTCACCACCTGTCACACTAAGCACATGTGCAGCCGCTATTTGGTGAAAAGTGGTACTATGCAAAGGACTGCTTATGCGGTCCTCATTGCTTAGTCTCTGACTAACCCTTCGAGGACAATAGTCGTGATTTTAAGTATGTTTGTATGTATATTTATTAGGTACTTTTATCGAAACTGAAACAACAGATGAAGAAAGACGAGTTGATTCAGGAGAGACTCGAGCCTACGTCAAGTAGCAACAGTTCTTCCAGTTATGCTACTAACTACTTAGACTGGTCTGACAAGCTAAATAGCTAGCTAGCTACTTTTTGAATCTCGGAGGAGTTTAAGATTGGCATTGCATTGCCACTCGGCACTTTTATGTCCTGAAGACATCTTGAACATGACCTTCACAAAGTAAAAAAAGTATACTAGAAACTAACTAGCTCATAAATACAAAATTATTTATGTATTTCAAAAATTTTTCAGTCATAAATATAAACATTAGAGGTTTTATGTTTTGAATGTCGTAACGTAGATCTAGTGAGTACACATAACCTATCCATGATCAAAACGTCGATATGTCCAAAACGGGTGCACTGTTTGAAGGATCATCAATGACAGATGACTAATCATCCATTAGATAATTGGTGACATGTCCAGCAGTCCGGGGAGACGCGACGATGATATATTGAGACGCTAGTGAAGCCTACTGCAATACGATATGTGCAGTGTCTGAAGTTCGCCATATAAACGTCGATGTTCTAGTATACCCAAATGATAGGTAGGTACCTACCTTAATAGAATTAGTTACTTGCATTATGGTGATAAGATAATTTTTATCATCTTTATTTAATTAGCTTGAATATTTTTTTTTATTTTTCGGTACACAAGCTCGGTTGATAGATAAGCTTTCGCCTGGCTTTAGGAATGAGTTTCTGGCTGTTTATAAATACGCTTTTAAATTGGCCTGTCGAAAAGCTAAGTCAAAATCAAATTATTCTAGACGTAGTAATCAGAATGTTTCGTTTATTAATTTTTTCATTTTATTTTGTTACAAAATTTCTAATGATTGATTCAAATTAGTAAGTATAAATCTGATACATCGTGTTTGGGTAAGAAATCGAATGTCCAAACATGTGGTTTGTGATACAAACACATACATATCGCATTTACAGTTTTAGCGTAGGTAGAGGTCGGCGTAATTTGAAATTCGAAAATCTTTAGTGGAGTTCGATCGGAACCTTCTTTTACACTTGACACCAAAACGGTCGGATGCCTATGGGAATCTGACGCCATAATAAGAGATAACACGAGAGGTCCCTTGGAAATCAATAAAGTTCTTCAAAAGCCGTCGACATTATTGAGACGGCTTTGAAAATGGAATAGACTTCTATTTACTTTCCACTCTTAAATCTCTTTTGAAATTTTATATGTGTGGCTTTTAAGAGCTTGAAGATTATTTCTGAGGCTGGCGTGTAAGTGCGACAGTCGCACAGTTTACGGCAATAAAAGGCTGAATAAGGGCTTTCTGAAAAAAACTTAACTATAATGACGTCAGTTGCTACTACATTTATCTATCATAGAATTTGCATAATCTACAATTAAAACGTGATTAAAAAAATTACAGTGACAAAAAAAACGTTTACCACAATACAGGCCAAAAACATTGTTAGTATCGCATTACTTATAAACTCTAGGTATTGTGCAAGATTTTAGTGCATCTAGAAACCTAACTACCGCTTTGGAGCAAACAAGGAGCATCATTAGCCCGCTCCCTATCGCCGTCTAGGATCGTAGGCGCTCGGAATGAGCCGGCTTAATTAAACTTATACTAGAATTATCCAGAGTTGTAA
Organism: Scoparia ambigualis; assembly: GCA_963921215.1. Taxonomy (NCBI): domain Eukaryota; kingdom Metazoa; phylum Arthropoda; class Insecta; order Lepidoptera; family Crambidae; genus Scoparia; species Scoparia ambigualis. The sequence goes on from OY992509.1 coordinate 22,775,469, forward strand.
TTAAAAGTTATGACAAGTGTCTGTGCTCGTGTTGTCAACTGCATGCAACAACGAAGATCTAAAAAGGTACCGGATGAAGTTTGGTGATATTACTTCGATATAATTATTGTTATGATAAGTCTGTATGTGATGTCTGTTTGTAAAATTATACTTACTGTTTTGCCGTTAGTTATTCAGACAGTTATTATGTAACTATAAATTTGCTAGAACGATCAACTGTATTATAAAAACATAAGAAATATATAATAATGTTTATAAATAACCACACAAATCCGAATGGTGAATCAGCGAACCTGTATGTTACTTATATTATGTGTTACTGCGACATCAGGGAGATCTAAAATGAATAATATACAAGTTTCGGTTGAGCCATTTATCTCCGTAACAAATTGTACGCAATAACCACAAGCAATGTCAACACAGCTCCATCCTCCGCAAATGTGGTTGAACGAATGAAAGACGAATACAAAGTTCTAATAGTAATGGAGGCGATTAACGCCACCATTAAATATAATGACCAGGGCGGCACAACTCGAAGGAAACGACACAACTTATGAAAGATGGTAGGTGTTCAACATTATTAAACTTATTTTGGTGACGTGAACAATTTTATTAAAATTTGGGTTCAGCAAGCAAGACGTAACAAAGTTTTGAATTTATTCTTCAATTCAGTAGTATTTTATAGTAATAGTTTAAGTATTAACAGTGATTTCAATAGTGTACCTATTACATGCAGATAAAACAGCATTAACATAAACCTCAGCGGCTTTAAATTATGTACTAATTAAAGATGTGTCAATGTAACTGAGCAATAATAAATTTATCAAAAACATAAGTAAGTAAGTACATAAATTATGATTTATTAATAATTTACATAATAATACTGTAACAACCGTCAATAGTAGAAAAAAATTGAGTGGTCAACAATGATTGAATTTCTGAAGATTCTGAAGTTATCAAATAAAAACCATTCCACAACAATGGTACAACATAAAAACAAAAAAGACCTTAACAAAATATTCACATGTTGTTTTCAATGTGCACGTCAATAAACGATATCACCTCAAGACGCATCCACCGTAAATGCAGTCTTATGTAAGACTAATATAAAGTTTGTAATGGTATCTACAGGGCGGAGTTAAATGCCATCATTAAACGTAATACTATCGCGACGCACAACTTGAAGAGCGACGCTTAATGCAAAAAGTTATGAAACTCATTTTGTTGGTTCAGCGATGTGCTTTTTTGAAGATAATTTAGATTTTGTGGCGTAAATAAGAGAAAGCGTATTAAAAATTTTCACATCATAAATTGATTCAAAGTGTGAGGCTTAAGATCTTTATTCTAATTAAGAATTACAACAATTATTCTCTTACCATAAGAACATAAAAGTAAGTTCAGCGGTGGTAAATTAAATTACGTTTGTACGTACTTAATTATGAAAGTGTTCACATAAAATGTATTTAATTTTGTGTGTAAACACCTCTTGAAAGGAATTTCTCATCAAATTGTTTTTAAAACAGTGTAGAGGCACGGATTGGCAATCGAATAATGGTCAAAGAGAGAACCCTAATCTCATAGAGTGCGGATAGAGCGGCTGACTAGACGGAATGTTGGTATAACGAATTTACTGAACAAACTCGAGTGCATTTATTGGCTGAAGTAAAAAGTGCCCATCAAAAGAAACCAACAGTTTATTGTTCCGATCGTTATAAGTAGGTGGGCACACTTTGATAAAGATATACACAATTCACAAGATAATAATAACATAATTACACTGATATCAAAGTTCTTGTACTACTACAAAATGCAATGCAAATGCAAAGATTCATCATCTCCATCAGCCTATAAACGCCCCTCAGGTGGGCTCAGCCGAGGTCATAATGATAATGAAATAACATGTAGAGTTATGCCTACCACGCTGGCTGGCAATGCGGGAGGCTGGCAATAAGTGAGTTTTAACGACTGTTGTCTTACGTCAACAATCGGGACCGACGGCTGAACATGCTTTCTGAAGGGTGGAGAAGTTCAATACTTATATTTAACTAGCGGCCGCTCGCGGTTTCACCCGCGTGGTTCCCGTTCCCGTGGAAATATCAGGATAAAAAGTATCCTATGTGTTAATCCAGGGTCATCTGTGTTCCCGCGGTTCAATTCCCCAGGATAGGCCCCGCGGCCTTCACCTGTTATCGGAGTTTGGTCCTCCAGAGGTTTAGTGAGTATTCCCCTCCGTCTCACCCTTCCAAGCCAGGGCTTTTCCTGGCAGCCGACTGGGGACAATGTCGTCCCCATACGGTTGGTGGGAAGCGGAAAGACGGACGGGCGAGTCTCACATAACCCGGGGCCTCTTCAAGGCCCTGGGTATGCGTAACGCATTCCTCTGGAAAAAAAAAAAAAAAAAGGGTCATCTGTGTACCGAATTTCATCCAAATCAATTCAGTAGTTTTTTACGTGAAAGAGTAACAAATATCCATCCATACTCACGAACTATCGCGTTTATAATATTAGTAGGAAGTAGGATTTTGGTAGTAATTTAAATCTCACAACAAAACGCGCTAGGCGGTTTGTTATCGAACTAACAATTGCAAAGATTGCATACAAAAACTAAAACTAAATCACGACAGCGCAGAGGCACCAAATAGCTATTTTTTTCCTATATCTAAAAGTATCCGTTGCAATGTTGACGAATTGAAGCGAGCACTGACTCTAAAGAAAATCTTTTCAAATAAAAGAAAATCGTTTTAGTTTGAATGCGTTCGATTCGAGCGTCTTTTTCTTTTCTCCTCTCAAGCTCTGAAAGTTCTCGAAGTGGTCGGTGTCCCACAATAAAATTTGACATGTGCCTAGCCAACTCCCATGGAACACATGAACCAAAGCCCCCGCAGCGCCAAGCGCTGTAGGCAGCTTTGCGCTTTCAAGAATAAATAAAGATCGTTTTGTCTAAGAATTTACGCCTCATTTTCCTTGGACCAAAGATTTTTGATCGAAGAATTGTTCAGTTTCGTTTCACTATGGCAATCATTTGCTTACTGGAGCTGTAGTGGAATGCCAGTTAGATTTGACTGATTATTTTTGTTAACATTCTAAATGTTGTAATTTTTATATATACATAAGCAATATAATAAGAGTGGGTAATGCGCAACTGCTATATAGAGGAGGAAACCTTAAACCTTATGGAGGTTTATTTCCTGAAGCAGTTATCCATTGTTTTACTGATTCATATTGCTTATCCATAATAGTGAAGTAAATAAATTTGTAAATGCTTCTACAACGTGAATTACGAAGCACAGAGGAGCTCGAGATGTCACAATTTGGTCACCCATTCGGCGACCCGAATCGCGAAGGAAGCTCAACTCGTAACCCGCACTAACCGCTGTTCCACCAATGCTTCACGCGATGTCGTTCACGTACATTACTTCACTCCATATAAAAACGAATTGCACGAAAATAGGAGGAAGTGACTTAATTCAAAGAGGCATCTAAGTCGCGTAGTTAGCGTCACCGCGCAGATGTCGTTCCCGCAATTTATTTAATGCGGCCCGCCTCCGCTTTACGGCATTTTTTACCCGCGATGATGATAGCGTCTCATCTTATTGAGCCGTTTGCTTCGCTTCCCCTGGGATATCTTTTATTAAGTGACGGTGCTTCGCAGCTTGGGACGCTTTATTCAACACCAAGAATTTCAGACGTCGTCGCAGTCAATAAAAGCGCGTTTTACGACGCAAAGAAGATGTAACACATCATAAATTCACAATGTAAACTACAGCGTGCAGAGCGTAATGCGAAATTTTCACGCTCGTCGGTTGGACGTGATAATTTTTCTCTAGTGAGTGTTTACGTTGGCCTGATTGATGTTTCAATATCTCTGATGAACGGCATTGTGGCGGGTGCAGGTGGAATCAACAACGCAGCGCAATCGGAACCAGCACCATATTGGAACTGAAATTTGTCACCTGTGATTTATAGCTCGCCTCATTTGTCTAACTTCGACAACTCTGACGGTTCTAGAGCAAAGTATTACGGGATTTACTCTAAGTTAATTTTCACTTCGAATTAGGGATTTGGGGAAACATGATTTATTTGAGAGCAATTCGGAATCCACTGGTTCGATTAAAGTGATTTGAGTCAGCTATTATGAAATGAGGCAAGAGAAATGATGTAAAATATGGAGAATGAAAGATTGAAATTTAATAAATTTAATTAATAAAGTTCGTGTGCTTTGTAATATTACATTTACATAGAGTACCTATCTCCTTTTTTCTCGTCAATTTTAAACAACGGTTTTGTAGAAAGATAATAATCATCTATAGAAAATAGAAGAGTTTTGAGGTAACGTGGTACAAAGTACATATGTGTTTTTTTCCTAAATAATATATATTGTTTCATCGTTTACATTCTATTCATCCTTTAAACACTACACATTGTTGCTCTACACACATATGCCCTTTTATTACATTGAGGTTTTTTGGGGTAATCATATATAAGTTGTCCCGCGCTGTTTTTCAAATTCGTAATTTAACTAAAGCTATAGCGTAGGAAACGAACCCACGTCTTCCGTAAACTGGTCGGCTGCATCACCCCTTTACCACCGAGGTATTACTTTCTATTTCTGTGCTTAGACCAGTATAAATTCATTATCGCTTTTATAACCTATGTTTTAAAATCTTTACTCTAACGTTTTAAAGCAAACATTGTCTCATCAAACCTCTTTTTTGCATAGTAAGTTAATTTTCAATTTCTGATATGGCCTCAAACTTTATAGCAGAAAAGTACACCAAGAGCTAGCTAAGTAGATTCATACAAAAAATGACTTTATAACATTAGGAGCCGTCGATCCGGCGCGATCAATCAGTGCCGTGGAAAGTTTTAAGTTCACAGATTCCATTATCTGCACTATGCAGTTATCCCGGCGCGGGAAGTTTGCGAGAAAAAGACCTCGGGGACGAGTCAATTCACTGCGGCTTCGCAATTCAGAAGTAGAATTAAAGCATTATAGGAATTCAATACGAATAGTTCTTTGACAACAAGAGTTAGTGTTTGTTGTGTTAGTTAGAGTTAGAGTTGTTATTCACATAACATCGAATGAGATAAATACTTATATTGCAAAATAGTAAAACTGATTGTTTAAAATCTTCTTATACTAATATTCATTATTTAATAAAGTTAAATGAGATCTGCTAAGTGTGCCCTGTTTAAATAAATTTATCCTACTAATATTATAAACGCGAAAGTTTGTAAATATGGATGGATGTCTGTTACTACTCTTTCACGTAAAAACTACTGAATGGATTTGGATGAAACTCGGCATACAGATAGTTTTGAACCTGGATTAATACATAGGATACTTTTTATTCAGATAGTCCCACGGGGACGGGAACCAAGCGGGTGAAACCGCGAGCAGCCGCTAGTAAAATATAAATGTCTATGTGTGACTTAATCTTTTTCGTAGTCGCAACTGTAAACCACAACAATTGAACGCGCGAAAACAACTCGGCGAAGGATTATTGAAGATGGGAGAAGAAAACAAAATAGTTATTGAACGCTCATATATAGGTTCTTCAGTTTCCACTTAACCGCGGCGATATCGAAAAACTGAACATGATTTATTGAATGTTATTTCACGACTCGAAAGCCGGGGGCGCACCGATTATGGGCCGCGTTATTTGCCAAGGACCTCGCCATGTGTATTTATAGCTTTCATATTAAAAGCGGTTTTGGCGTGTCCTCATACGAACTTGTTGTTACGAAGTTCTGTTTGTGAGAAATCGAGATTTTATTGAAACAGGACTCGACGCTTTGCGGGATAAGTCGGTTGTGTTTGTTTTTTTTTGCTATACATGGCTCAGGCTTAAATACCTATGTATATATTGATGATTGTGTTCGTGTTGTAGCATTATTTGTTTTTTATCAAAAAACTGAATTTACAACCAACAAAAATAAAAAATAGGATTTTTTCGAAAGGTTAGGATTTATTGTGGATGTCATTGTGTCTGAGTCGTACCATAGCGTAATCTATTTCTAGAAAAGTTTTATGTAAGTTTATGTGCGTATTGTAACTGATTTATTATTAGGTAAATATTGATAATTTTGTCGGTTCATTTTATCATTTTCAGCCCTTACCCGCCCATTGCTGCCATGCCATTCATTTCTGTTTTCCAGCGAACAGTTATATCTCTGATCCATTAGGGCTCTACTTAATATAACTTTGCTGTTCATGTATAAGATGCGAGTAAACAACGAGAAATACTAAGAACATAAGTCCTAATGTGATTTTGATTGGCGAGATGGATTCACGAGTATACTTTTCGCACAACCCGCATTTCCCGTATACTGTCTGGACGGGGCATGGAGCTTGCCGGCGCGTATTGCTATTTACCCGACTGAAAGAAATTCCAATTTGTGTGGTACTTTGTTTTTTACAGATCCATTCCCTTTCGAAGTCCCTTCCGATTCTGTTGATATTATAAGTAATGAGAGTGGTACTCGGCAAGAAAGAAGGAATTCCTTTTTTCTTTTGTGCAATAACTTTTTTTATTTTCATACTCGAGCACTCTCTTTATGGGAAGCGGTGTATTCAAAGTACCTACTCGTACATGGTTTTTTTTTACTTTTTCACACTCGGTAAGGTTTTGCCTTCTTCTCACCTGATGGTGTTCGATGTGGACTGTATTAAAACGCGATTCATGATGAATTACTTCTTCATTCTTCGTAGGTAGGGGTTTGGATAGCTTATCAGATTATAATGAGGATACAACGGGAGAGTGGATAGTTCGCAATAGTTATAAATACCGAATTTCCAAAAAATCTTTTAACACACTTGTCCTGACAACTGTAATTTGCAAACATAATTAAAAAAATCGTTTTGAACATGCAGTCGTTCTGCTGCGTGAACAGTGATGCGTGAATATACAATCGTAGCAATCAAATTTTATTGATATAGATTTCTTATGTTATCTGACGACCTCCTTGGTCGAGTGGTTTGTACACTGGTTTTGGTGTCGCCATCTCTGAGGTCCCGGGTTCGATCCCCGGTCGGGTCAATTTAGAAACTATTGTTTTTCTAAGTTGTCTCGGGTCTGGGTGTTTTCTATGTATTTTAAGTACCTATGTATTTAAGTATGTTTATCCGTTGTCTAGTAACGATTTAACGAGTTTCATAACGAAGCTTCTCTTGGGCTAGATAATTGGTGTGATTGTAGGAAAGTTTAATTATTAATATTATCTTATAAATTTAAATACGGAAATTGGGTTCAAGAACCTATCAAAATAAGTATATTCCAACATAGTAACTTTGTG